>JAMXDD010000006.1:41420701-41951601 GCA_024733475.1 Syzygium grande
AATATGAATTCTTCTGCATGTAGAGGAAATAATAGCTTGATATGTACAGAATAAACAGGGCATTTGTCTGAGTCGAATAAAGATCTGGCCAGCTCCTATGACAAACATCTTATATGTCACTTTTGATTTGTACTAATAATTTTTTGTTAATCACTTGCTGCTGTTACTCTTCAGTTTATTCGTTGGCAATATGTCTATGCTGGTTCAAATCCAACTTGGCAGAAAACAGTGTTTGGCAAAAGAAAAGTTTGAACAATGATCACCAAAATATTGGTGCACAGATTATATGTTCATATAACTATTGCCAGTTGAAATTGTACATTTTCTTAGGAATTTAGAAAGAATATTTCATCACAAATATAATTAAAAAAGACCTTTTGTAGGATATTTCTCAGCTTGTGCCACTGAAATTCAAACACAACACTCATTTTTGCTTGGTGAAAAACATAAATCTGTTTGTTCCAACAGTCATCGATGTTTCTTCTGTGGATCAAGGTTTGTTGTTCATCTCCACTCGTTCCTCAAACACTTTTTTCCCCCGGTTACAGAAATTAATGCTTCCAAATCCATTATTAGCTATTCTCTCTTTCTTCCAAGTATGGGTCAGGGACTTAGATGCCTGTGGAAAGATCCAGTGCCTCGGTAGAGTCTATATCTAGTGTAAACAAATCCTCATAACTATTATATATCCAATTAAGATGGAAGCTTCCCATATAAAACTTGGTCTAACAAAATACAGTGCACTCAATTCAGAACATGGCATGTCCAAGGACTCCTATGCAACATTCTCCTAATCCGCAAACATTGCCAGTACACAAGTCATTGTAATTATAGTACAAACAATATGGCAATTTCTCTTACGCAACAATGACTAACAATTGCATCAAAGTTTAGGGCAATTACCAATAATTTGAAACTTATAAATTATACCAGTTGATCACTTTACCTAGAGATGAAAGTAAACATTGTTACGCATGTCCTTTGAGATAAAAGAGTATAGTAGAGTACTACTACTACCCGAGAAGGGCTCAATCTAATGAAACTGCTTTCAATTGAACAAGGAAAACGACGTGGAACTTAATAATCTAAGGAACTAAATAATCACTCTATGCAGGTGATGAACAATGACAATTTAATTTTACTAGCTGAAACAAGACTATGCTATTCATTTTCACAGCCTTCCCTGAGGATAATACTGTCAATAGGCACATGGTTATGTGTGCTTCAGAAAGGGAATAATATAAATAAGAAGGCCTCTGATTGTGCTTGATAAGAAGTTTCTGAGAATCTTCTAGGCACCAAAACAAACAACTTTTAGTGGACCCGTTGTATAGAGCAAATTGCCCGATCCTTCTGCTTGCTGGGTACTTCATAGGAAGTTTCCAAGCATCATCCTCACAACATACAAGTCCTCCATAATGATTTTACTAGAAAAAGACTACCACATTTATTTCTCATTATTTTTGCATTCATTGGTGCGCCTTAAAAGCGCCACCATGACAGAAAATAGTCCTAGGTCCCTAACACTTGAAAAACAGGCTCATACGAATGAGGGCCTTTATTTGAATTCCTCTCAGCAGGAGTAGTACATGTTTTACATGAAAAAAATAAAGACTTTGTTACCGAGTCCAATGCAAAAGAGAAACGACCTTTCCCTTCTCCAATCAACCCTGCAATGATTAACGGCCATCCATGAGACAATGTCGCCAAATGGGACAAATAAACAGCGGCAGCTAAGCTTCAGATGCAATTGATGAAGTTACCTTTCCCCAGTCCAACAGCTAAAGAACACAGCTTATCCATGTCCTTCACATCCTTACAAAGAGTGGACACACCGGAAGCTTCCTTCGTAACATCATTCACTTTTCCTCGCCCCACAATGCGATCCTTCCAACCATGGGGATCCGAATAACAATCCAATATCTGAATCCTACAAGAAAGTGTCAGGGGGGTCTGCATTCATCAACATCAACACCATTTCCCGCACGGTACACACCCCGTGCCAAAATCAAAATAGAAAAAGCAGTACGGGTCGAGCTACTGAAGGGATGTACTTGAACTGCCAATGAGGTCTGTTCATGCTATCCCACAAAATCGAAATACACCCAGATATGTCGGCATTCCAAATTTTACTTTCTATCCCATCTCCGCAATCAAATCCAACCAACCCAAAAAAAAAAAAAAAACTTAAGAATTTCAAAAACGATGATGCATCACCATTTCCGAGACGAGTTAACTTCAAGACCTCTTTCCTTCAGCAAATTCACATAAAACGATGGGCTCCGGTTGAAAGCGACCAGCACGAGCCCCCTGCCGCGGCAAAATCAACCAAAACGTCAAGAGCCAAAAAATCACCGCACCAAATGCAATTTCATCACCCAGGAAGTGGAAATCGATTTGCCATAAATATGCCACGAAAATTTAAAAAGAAGAAGAAGAAGCGGGTTCAGGAGCAGGACACTGGAATGACCTTGACTGGGACTTTCCCGCCAAAATGTGGGAGGAGAGCTGACCGAGGACGTGGGCGAAGACGTCGGAACCGAGCGGCGAGCCGATCGAGTCCTTGATGGTGAGAGCCGGCGCGTGCTCGCCTTCCAGCGCGCCGTCCCGGAGAGCTCTGCAAATGGATTCCGCCATTGATATTGGGGGCAAGCCTCTCGAGCTGATTGACATGGACATCGAGCCCTAATTTTTGGAGATGAAAGTAGGATTGTTTGCAGAAAGGTCCTCTTCCTTCCGTATATTCCCGAATACAGCACACCCCGGGGAGGTTCTCTTTTCATTTGCCCCTCTTTCGCCTCATGAGAATTATCAAAATTGATTGTTCTTACTTTTTAGGTTTATTGTATTTATTTTTTTGACAACAAAAACAACTCTATATTTAGGTTCCATTCGTTTCGCAAAAAATGTGATATTTCTATAAAATATTTTCCACTAAGTTATTTTCTGACAATATTTTTCTAATATTTGGTTGAAACTTGAAAATAAGTTGAAAAATATTTTCATTATTTGATATGAAAATTTTGATTTGATTTTCCTAAATAGACACATTCTATTCAAGTGTTAGTAACTTATACATGGGTAATCGAAGAACCGGGTACAGGCACTAGAGTCCCGAGTCTGATCTCAACCCAGACTTTGGCTTTAGGGATTGGGGCACGAGCACCTAAGTCTCAGGCTCGACCTTGCTAGACCTAAGCATAACCTTTATGGACCCAGGCCCAAGCATTGGGGATCCTAGCTCGGGTACCAAGACCCTAGGCTTAGCCTTTATGGACCCAGGTGCGAGCGCCAAGGGCCCGGATACGGGCATCAGAGTCTCGAGCTCCTCATTAATGGACCAGAGCATGGGCATCAGGAATCCAGGCATCAGCACCGGGGTCACGGGTATAGGTCAAGCATCACTTCAAACAATTTAAGTTCATTTAGCAACTTTTCTATTGTCCAAATTCCTTAGTAATAGCACCATTAGTACTATGTGAATTCATTAACAAATGGGCCGTGAAAATTTATTTAAATACAGAATAATAAATTGATAAGGACTCAGAGCACCTTATGCGATCCCTCTCGACCACAAAAAATGATTGAAAAGGACACTACCCATTGTAGCTCGTGGAAAATTACATATGCTCTTGAATAAAGTATGATTTGGTTTTTAAATGTTAGAATAGCACACAATAGGCATGTACCACTTATATGTGTCATTAATCGCTAAACAATGATGTCGAAGTGGGTCACCTTTGATACTCTAATAATTGATGTCTAATTTAATGTGTTATTCTCTATATCGTGGGCCAATATACTTATATTAATATATAGTACTGATAGGACAGCGCATAAGAATCGAGGAAAGATGCCGTGTGCTTGTGTGAGTTGGGATACGTATGAACATTATCTCTTTGTTTAATGTATAAAATTAGGAGTTATTTGATGGTTGTTGAAGATATGCAATGACATTATACCTTTTTACAGTCCAATCATGTTACTTTGGTATTCGCTTAAATATGGACACTCTTGTTGGGGAACTATACATGCCATGACCATTTGGACCAAACGCTGGTCCCATGCTCATTAGAGACTTTCACAAGTTTTTATTCGAAGTGAAGCACTTCACATTACTCACAAAATTGCAAGTTTACACTCAATCTAACTCTATTAAACTTCCGGAATGATTTACATTAGTAGTTTGCCCATATAATTAGGTTGATACATTCCTAAAAGTGTATTGTATAGACCTCGATTCGTATTCGGCGGGATTTTATGTTTGTGTTTCAAACTGAGCCAAATGAATGACTTGGCCCTTTGAAAAATATTTGATACTTTTCATGAGGAAAATACTTATTAGTTCTTTAACTGAGTGTACTAATTGATTAAACTATCAAAATAACCATGTAAATTCGAAAAAAAAGTGGCCTGAAACATGCCAAAATATCAAATTTTAGGGCCTTAAATACCTAATCGCAACATGCTCTGAATAAGCTTTTTGGATTGTACTTATAGACCTCTTAACTTCATTCGAACTAAAAGATATGTTCCATCACTTTTAAGTAACTTTTATGTTAATTTTGCAACAGTTCGACATTGAATAATTAATAATACTTTGGAAAAATCCAAGCTTTAGCTCAAGCTAGCCCGAATTGAACTGAATAGTTTGGTCTTGACCATCCTTTTTTTTTTTCAAGCCAAGCTATAAACCCGACTTGGAAATGTCAGGCCCAACCTATTTGAACAGCGCTAGGCCAAAAATCCCATCCATAATCCATACCCGACTTAACCATCTAGTTTACGCCCTTACATTTAAAATTGTGTGAAGGTTGTGGTTAGAGTTTGTAAAATGTTTAATCCGAAAAAATAATATGCCAAACAAGTAAGGTCACAAATAATTTCGTTTGGTAGCCAACTAACATGAATAATCATGTATACTTAAGAAGTATTCTTAAACACCCAAAATGGAAAAATATCAAAATATAAATTTGAAGATTCAGGGTGAAAGTTTGCACATCAAAAACATAATAACCCCTAAAATCCATCCAAATTTTAGTTTTTGAAAAGAATGACGACACAAATAGTTCCTAAAATTTAACTTGATGTGCAATTTAGTTCGCGAACTTTTAATTTGTTCAATGTGATCCCTGAACTCTAACTCAATGTGCAATGCAATCCCGCAACTTTTTATTTATTCAAATTAGTACCTGAACTATATAAAAATATTCAATATTTGAACTTAAATTAATGTAATGACAATATTAAATATTTTCATATGATCCAAGGACTACTTTCAACATGTATAAAAAATTCATACATCACATTGAATAAATTAAAAGTTTAGGGATCACATTACACATTGAATATTAAAGTTTAGCGATCAAATTAAATGAATTAAAAATTTAATGATCATATTGTATATTAAATCAAAATTTATGTATTATTTATATTATTTTTTTTTCCTCTGAAATCCCTTATGATATATGCTCAGTACGTGATTCCCGCAACCCGAGCTGTGCCTATTGACAAAAGTTGATATCACCTCTAACATCATTTTTCTATTCCAGATAAGACCTTCGGAAAAGTCGAAATCCCAATCCGACGACACCGAAATCGAGAGAAAAAGTGCACAATCAAAAAGCTGGAACCCCTAAGCAAACGCACGTGCATGAATTTAGCCGCCGGTTTTCTCTCCTAGTAGCCCCTCTCTCCTCTCTCTAATCAAAGATTCACTTTCCTTCATGTACCATAAAAAAATATTTTAAAAAACATTTTTTTGGCCTTTTTGGGGTCCTACATGCCTATCTGTGGTTAGTACTTTCCCATTTTTTCGAGAGGGAATACCCCTGAGATATGAAATGACAAAATTACCCTCTCAAAATGCCGTGGCCAAATCGGCAAATAAAATTATGAGGAAAAAATTATATTTGGCATAAATTATTTATAACCGACGATCTCCACCGACGCCTCACGGCGTGAATCGCGACGCCGAGGGGAGATGTGGGGCCCGCAGATCCTGCGTCACGTGCGGCAGGCGTAGCAGCCGAATTTTTGTCCGCCCTTTCTGTTTTTTTTTTTTATTTGATTAGTGCGAAACGGCATGCTGATTGCTTTCGAGATTGTATTTCCCGTAAATACATAAATGATTTCGTAATTAAATATGCGAATGATATGCACGTAATTATTAAGTGGGCTAAATGTCCATCGATGAACGTTTCTACGTTCAACGTAATCAAGGCGTTCGAAAGAGACTCGTTGCTATTTTCCCCTTTCATGAACTTATAAGATGGTTTTAGATATTTCGTGTCGAATAAAAGTCGAATTATTAAGTAGGCAGGTGGAGGCGGGCGGCCGACGGGCGGCGGCAAATGGCGCACGTGGCGACGGGCGAGCAATGGTGGGGCAGCGAAGGCGAACAATAAAGTAGAGTTGTTGTTTCCGTTTTTAATTCAAAAATTAAAAAGTAGGAAATTTTAACTTTTTGTTTCTATTCCAAACCTATTTCCGGATTAAAAATTTTAGCCCGAACATAGAAAAATAAAATTATTTCACCAAATAGATTTATGTTCCAAACCTATATTCAAAAATTAAAAAAATTAAAAAATAAGGAAACGGAACGGTTTGATTCGCGCCCCTAGTATCTCAATCCAAGACCAGTGAGGCTAATCGAAAGACCGCAACGTATTTTTGAGAACTTTAAGGCAATCGGCATAAAAGTGCAAGCAAGCTCATGTTTGAAATTTAGTCAAACAGTGGACGCCGAATAAAATGGCAAGAACCATGTTTGAAATTTAACCGTTGAACCGAACAAAAATTGATTTGGTTCGGTTTGGTTTCGGATTGATTTCAAGAACATAAAAAGAGAGGAGAAAGGAGAGAGAAGGGGAGAGAGGGCAAAATAGCCATAAACCGGGTTTAAATCGGCATAAAAGAAAAATTGATTTATTTTGCAAGCAAGCTTTTTTTCCCAACAGTGGACGCCGATAGACCGATGGACCGAAAATCGGCGGGCGCCGATTTTTCCCACGCAACGCCACATAGGATGACGTTGATCTTTTCGATTATTTTATTATTTTATTTTATATATTTGGCTCATCAAATTGATGATGTTAATCTGAAAATACAGCACAGGGTTCTTATCCAATCCAAAAGAACAGAATTTGTCCTCGTCACTTTAGATACGGAGGGAAATCTACAACGTGGCTGTGGTACACCCCCATGGTCGTATGCTTCAATTCTCTTCCTTTGATTAGACCGTCGCCACGTATAAAAAAGATTTTTAGATTCTTTATTTTCCTTCTTCTTTTTCTTTTTTTCGGAATAAAGGGCATTTGATTCCTAGTCAGCAAAAGTCGCTCGAAACAATACGATGCCAAACAAGCAAGGTCACAAATTGTGTGAAGGTTGTGGTTAGAGTTTTTTTTTATTTTTTATAACCAAGGATCCACCGCCATTCCCCAAGACGAGCCCGACATGGTGTCGGGTACCTATACCTCGGGGGAGACTAACCCAGCAACCCACCACCAGGCCCCCCACCTAAATTACGAAATCAAGCGGGGATTCGAATTCAGAACCTCTAAGGAGGGAAGGAAAGCACCCACCAATTCGGCCATGCGTCAGTTGGTGGTTGTGGTTAGAGTTTGTAAAATGTTTAATCCGAAAAAATACGATGCCAAACAAGTAAGGTCACAAATAATTTCGTTTGATAGCCGACTAACATGAATAGTCATGCATACTTAAGAAGTCTTCTTAAACACCCAAAATGGAAAAAAATATCAAAATATAAATTTGAAGATTCAGGGTGAAAGTTTGCCCATCAAAAACATAATAACCCCCTTAAAATCCATCCGAATTTTAGTTTTTTTGAAAGGAATAACGATACAAATCATCCCTAAACTTTAACTCGATGTGCAATATCGCCCGCAAATTTTTAATTTATTCAGTGTGATCCATGAACTTTAACTTAATATGTAATGCGATCCACGAACTTTTTATTTGTTCAAATTAGTCCATGAACTATATGAAAATATTCAATATTATCCGTGAACTTAAATTAATGTAATGATAATATTGAACATTTTCTTATAGTCCAATGATTACTTTCAACATGTATAAAAAATTCATACATCATATTGAACACATTAAAAATTTAGGGATCACGTTGTATATTGGAAGTTAAAGTTTAGATATCAAATTAGATAAATTTAAAAATTAAAATTATATTATATAATGAATTAAAATTTATGTATCATTCACGTCAATTTTTTTTCCTCTAAAATCCCTTATGATATATGCTCTTTACGCGATTCCCGCAACCCTGAGCTGTGCTTATCGACAAAAGTTTGATATCACCTCTAACATCATTTTTCTACTCCAGATAAGAGCTTCGGAATAGTCGAAATCACGATCCGACGACACCGAAATCGAGAGAAAAAGTGCACAATCAAAAAGCTGGCACCCCTGAGCAAACGAGCGTGCATGAATTTAGCCGCCCGTTTTCTATCCTAGTAGCTCCTCTCTCTCTCTGGTCAAAGATTCCTTTTCCTTCATGTACCATAAAAAAATATTTAAAAATATATATTTTTTATTTTTATTTTTTTCTGCCTTTTTGGCGTCCTCTACATACATGCCTATCTCTGATTACTATTTTCCTATTTTTTCGAGAGGGAATACCCCGGAGATATGAAGTGACAAAAGTGCCCTCCCCGCCAAATGCCGTGGCCAATCAGTTAAAAAAAATGAGAAAAAAAATTATATTTGGCATCAATTATTTATAACCGACGCCTCGCGGCGTGAATCGCGATGCCGAGGGAAGATGTGGGGCCCACAGGTCCTGCGTCACGTGCGACAGGCGTAGCAACCGAATTTTTGTCCCCCCCCCGCCATTTTTTTTTTATTTGATTAGTGCGAAACGGCGTGCTGATTGCTTTCGCGATGGTAATTTCCCGTAAATACATAAATGATTTCGTAATTAAATATGCGAATGATATGCACGTAATTATTAAGTGGGCTAAATGTCCATCGATGAACGTTTCTATGTTCACCGTAATGAAGAAGTTCGAAAAAGATTCGTTGCTATTCTCCCCTCTGATGAACTTATTAAATGGTTTTAGATATTTCGTGTTAAAAAAAAGTCGAATTATTAAGTGGGTGGGCGGAGGCGGGCGGCCGGCAAGTATCGGTAGACGATGGGAGGCGGCAAACAGCTAACCAACGGGGGATGGCCGACAAGCGGCATCAAATGGCCCACGTGGCAACAGGGGAGCAGCAGCGAGATGGCAAAGGCGGCAATAAAGGAGAATTATTATTTTTATTTTTAATTTAGAAACTAAAAAATAAAAAAATTTAACTTCTCATTTCTATTTCAAATCTATTTTCAAGCTAAAAATTTTATCTCGAAAATAGAAAAATGAAATTATTTTTCCAAATAAATTTCTGTTTCAAATCTATTTTCGTGAAAATAAACGGGAAAATAAAAAGGTTATCATTCGCGCCCCTAGTATCTCAATTTAAGACTCGCGAGGCTAATTGAAAGACCACAGGGCTACGTTTGAGAACTTCAGGGCAATCAGGTAAAAGTGCAAGCAAGCTCGTGTTTGAAATTTAGTCGAACAGTGGATGACGATGGACTGATGAAATCGAAGCGGGTGCCGATTTTTCCCACGCAACGCCACACAGGATGACGTTAATCTTTTCGATTTATTTTATTATTTTATTTTATATATTTGGCTTACCAAATTGATGATGTTAATCTGAAAATACAGAACACGGTTCTTATCCAATCCAAAGAACAGGATTTGTCCTCGTCACTTTATATACAACGTGGGTGTGGTACACCCCCATGCTGGTATGCTCCAATTCTCTTCCTTTGATTAGACCGTCGCCACATAAAAAAAAAAGATTTTTGAGATTCTTTATTTTCCTTTTCCTTTTTCTTTTTTTTGGAATAAAGGGCATTTGATTCCAAGTCGGCAAAAGTCGCTCGAAACACCTCCCTTGTTTTTAGGATTAAGTAAAGAGTAAAATGCCCGTCAAAATCTAAAAGTTCATTTAAATTTCAAAGAATTACGAAAATAACGCAGATGAATTTACATTTCAAAATTTATATACTCGAATTGTTTCGAGGGTTTCAAAAGAAAAGAATCCAAAGGGCATCTATAGTAATATTTAAATAAATAAAAATAAGGGATAAGTATATTAAATGTCTTAAAATTTGTCATGAAGTGCAATTGAATTCTAAAGCTTTCAGAAAATTTAATCGAGTCTTAAAATTATCCGAAAGTGCAGTTGAGTCTTAAAACTTTCGAAAAGTGTTATCAATTGAAGGACTTGATTAGATCGATTTGGCAAATTTTAGAACTTAATAAAAGTTCAAGGATTTAGATGCACTTTCGTAACAAGTTTTATAGCTTACTTGCACTTTTTGAAAATTTTGAGATTTAATTACACTTTTCTATCAAATTTTAAGACTTTCAGTACATTTAACCCTGAAAATAAAAATCTATCCAGACACAGGTCAAGAGTTGTGGCACTGAATTTTGATGATAACTCATCAACCGCACGGTCCCTTTTTCGGGTGGATTGCCATGTGCTCGGGACTCAATCTGGAAGGTTGAAGAGAATCGATGGCCAAGCTAATTGGAATTCGAAACTGGTTTTTGACCCACCCGTAACGCGCGCACCAGTCAACTAAAAGAGCAGTCTTCTCAACGCAAATTAAGTGCATTCGAAAGGGATTTTGAGGGCGAAAGTTGGTCAATCTCTCCATTCCCGAGTGTGTTGGCAATTTGACTCGACCAAAAGATAAGAAAAAGTTTGGCAATTGCTTTCTGGTTTTATTCACCTAGTTAAAGTTTGGAACATAAATAAATCTCCCGAATCACTATATATTCCTACTCTTTACCACCATATAAATGCCTAAAAACGATTTGATTTTATGCGGATAGTAAACAAATTTTCAAAGCATTATGCGCAAACTGTTTTTTTTTTTTTTGGGGAGTGTTTTTAAAGCGTCAAGTCTCTATCCATTCGAGTCAATGGCCGGTGTTTTATATACTTTCTAAAAAAGAAGTACCAAACCAACTTTCGAGTTGATACTATACATGAATGTACGTGTCAATATATATTTAGATAACACGAAAATTTTCAGATGTATTCTGGGTTAAAAAAGAGAAATGCCGGGCGCGATCGATGCAAGACACGGAATAAACAAGGAAGCGAAATGGAAAGACGTATCGAAATTTCGAAAGATCTGTCTTCATCCCTCTGCGGGCCCAACCCGAAGGAGAAGCAGCAAAGAGGAGGAGAAAGGAGAGAGAGGAGAGGAGGAGCAGCAGCAGCGGAACGGAGGGGACAAAGCGGGGGATGGTGCGGGGCGCGCGGATGACGTGGAATCTGATTCCAAAGGACGCAGAAGAGCACCACCGCCCCACCACCGATGAACATGAGAGAGAGAGAGAGTCGATGGCATCGATGCTGCACACGTCCCCCCGCGTCGCTTTTTGCATAAGCATTTTGCCTCCCCGGCCCGCCCCACCCCACCTCGCGTTCCATCGCGTCCCCTGTTCCTTCGGTCTCTCTCTCTGTGTCTCTCGCGCACGCAATTTCCCTCTCTTTGGCCCCCGGTCTTTCAAACGCTTCAAGAAGCAGGAAAAGCCATTCCCCATGCCGCACATTCTTTATATACCAGTCTCCCCATCTCCCCTCCTCCCCTCCTCCTCCTCCTCCTCCATCTCTTCCGCATTCCTCCTGACCTTTGCTCTCTCTCTCTCTCTCTCTGCCCATCTCGTTTCCTTCTACTTCTTCTTTTCCTTGGTTCTTGGCGTCTTGGGTACGAGGCAGGAGCGGTGACGGATGGAGTCTCGGTACCCGAAACTGAAGCGGCTCCGATGCTCCGTCCAGAACTACGATTGGGGTCGCCGCGGGATGGAATCCCGGGTCGCCAAACTGTTCGCGCTCAATTCCGGCGCCGAGGCCGACGTCCAGAGGCCCTACGCCGAGTTCTGGATGGGCACCCACGAGTCCGGCCCTTCCTTCCTGTCGCCCGCCGGTTGCGACAATGGGGGCCCCGAAATCTCTCGGGACGTCACTCTGAAGGCTTGGATTTCGAGCAATCCCGATGTTCTTGGCGATAAGGTCGTGGCCCAGTGGGGCTGTGATCTCCCTTTCTTGTTCAAGGTATGATTTTGATCACCTGGGCTTTGCCTATCGAGGGATGCAAAGGATCAATTTGTGTTTTTTTTTTCTCTTTTAATTTGTGGGAGTGTCGGCGATGAAGTGTGGTTAGTTCTGAGCTTCTCAGCCGGTGCTAATAAGTATTCGTGCTTTTAGACACGTGGGACGGTGGTGGGTCTTTCCTTCTTCTTTTTCTCTCCTCTGTTTTTTGGCGGAATTCGAGTTTAATGGTTGGAGATCCTGAGATTGAAATGCAGTTTATATTGGTCTTCTGGTCTGTTCTTCTTTTCGTGAATTGTGATTGGACTTTGAATTGCACGAGTCCCTCAAAGTGAAAACTCGGGTTTGTTTTTTTAACTCCACTGGTGTTTGGTGTTTTTGGGCTTGTGTTAGGTGCTTTCAATCGCAAAACCATTGTCAATACAGGCTCACCCAGATAAGGAATTGGCGGGGGCTTTGCACAAGGCACATCCGAATGTTTACAAGGATGCTAATCACAAGCCCGAGATGGCTTTGGCCATAACCAAGTTCGAGGCCATCTGTGGATTCATTAGCATGGAGGTAGCGTTTTCGGATTTTGTTTTTCTCTGATCATCGAGACAAATTCATGTGGTTCATTAGCATTGAGGTACCGTCACTTCAGAGTTTGGTCAGAGTTTGCGTCTTTCAGGATCATTTGCGCCATATGATGTTTTGCCTTGGGTTGCTTGGACAATGTAGGTTAGGTGTTTGTTGCAATTCGTTTTGTTGATGAGAGTTTTCTTGAGCAAACGGTTGAGTACTGTCATTGGATATCCTCCTCCTGAAATTTTCTCCATCTTCTTGGATAGCTGAACTGGTGGGTCATCTTCATACGTGCCACTATACACTGTGGTGTAACATGCCCTAGTCGAGCTCCATGAAAGTTTGAGGGAGGCCAACAAATAAACATGGCCTAGTGTTTGAGTGATACAGTATGGTTTGGGGGAAAATGGATAGTTGGGTTCTTGATCTTGGCCAAAATCATATGAATTGTGTTTTTGTATTCATTTTTCCCATTTGATATTTTTTTCTTGAAAAACCACTGTTGGACATATGGTTTGTTGGCCTTTGCTCCCTTCCTACCCCTTCTTTATGCAAGAAAAAGTAAACAGGACATATTTGTATAAAAAGATAATTGGACAATGCGGATCCTGGTAGATTTAATAAAGTTCGGGTGATTCTTGTCAGAACTAATAGTAGAAAAGTGAATAGCTTAGTTCATATTCTCAGCGTGCCTTCGGACCAGCAGAACGGGTAAATGAAAAAGGACGATAGGTTGACCTAGTAATGTGTGCTAGATTTACATTTTTCTCTTATTGGAGCAATAAATGCGCTTTGATATCTGTCATGGTATTTTATATGGGCGGTTTTGATTTTTGGTGACCATAGCATGCTGAGCGTTGGTCAGATAGAGTTCCTCTTTCATTCACATGGATGAACCTGCTGTGTTCTGTGCAGGAACTTAAACAAGTGCTGCGTGATGTTCCAGAGATTGTGGAAGTAGTTGGCAGTACAGATGTTGAAAAATTCATTAGACTGGATGAACAAGAAGAGGAGAAAGCCAAGTCTCTTCTGCAATCGATTTTTACCAAACTCATGTCAGCTAGTGCAGATATAGTTGCTTTGTCGGTTTCCCAGATAAAAATTCGTTTGGAGTTGGAGAGTCAGGTAATTCCAGAAGTTCGGCATATTCTGTTCCTCAATTACAATCCTTCAGCATTTTTGTCGAAGTAATCATTTAGTTGTGAAACAGTTGTCAGATCAATTAGATAGTTTGGAAATGGTGGAGAGTGGGAGCACTCAATTCCTTGTTTGTCAGTGAATTTCTTTTGGGATCTAGTCAGTGTGTTTCAGTCAGCAATTCCAAAACTGTGATTCTTACCTTTCGGCTATTGGAGGCCTTCTAAGAATTGAGTGTATCGTACTTCCTTTTCTAGTTGCAGAATACTAGACACTAGGTTCCCAAAATAACACGACCTTTGATAATATGATGTATGGAAACTGGCTTCATGGCAGAAGTTGGAGGCGGGCACATCTTGAGAGGAGAGTTGTATTGTCCAATGCACACTGTCTTATGATTATAAATCTTCACTTCACCGTGACCTGTTCCTTGCACATGTCAGTGTAGTTGGGTGTATTCATTCTCAGTTGAGTGTCAGAAGGTAATTTGCTACCATGATAGTTTTTGGCACTAGAGCATTGAGACATTCTGACACTCTTTTGGACTAAAGTATCTGCGACCAATAATAGTTTGTATATTTATGTTTTTAAGTACTATCACAAATTCGCGGCAAGATGTCCGGTTTCCTACTGAATGCTGCAAGTGCTTTTTTTTTTTTTTCTTTTTTACTCTCCTCTTCTCCTTGTTTTCAAAGTTCCTGTAGGTAATAATTGCCGACTGTTCTTAATTTTCTTTTGTTTACATTAGGCGAGACCATTGACAGATAAGGAACAGCTGGTGCTGCGGCTAGAAAAGCAATATCCAGCTGATGTGGGGGTTATTTCAGCATTCTTTCTCAACTATGTGAGGCTTAATCCGGGCGAGGCATTGTATCTGGGGGCAAACGAACCCCATGCATATGTATCTGGTGAGTGTATTGAGTGCATGGCAACGTCTGACAATGTTGTGCGAGCTGGCCTCACTCCTAAGAGCAAGGATATCCAGACTCTTTGCTCCATGCTCACTTACAAGCAGGTGTCAAGTCCTTTCTATCCTCTTTGCCAATGAGATGCTCTTGCTTACCGTGCTTAATGCATAAGTGTTAAGAGATAATACATCACTTTTATTATTTTCTTCGTTCCTAATTTCAAAGAGATCTGCCAGAAGAATTTTGCTCTGCCCTTAAATCAGAACAAAAGGGATCAAAAGTTTTTTTTTCATCTACAATTAGTAGTGCACGGACATCGTATTTTTAGGGATGTTTGTAGATTCTGTGATAGGCTTTTTACTGGATTTACTGTTAGTGTTTCTTACTGTGAAATGTTGGGGTTTGTTTTTTTTTTCTTGAGTTCTCTTCAGTGAAGAACGTTTCAATTGTACATATGAGATGCCTTTCTGGTCAAAGGATGATGCATCTTCAATCTTAGCAAGGTTAACGTGGTAATGAAATCTCTTTTGCAGGGCTTTCCCGACATCCTGAAAGGAGTACCTCTGAATGCGTACATAACGAGATATATTCCCCCCGTTTGATGAATTTGAGGTTGACCACTGTGTACTACCCAAGGGCACATCAACTGTCTTTTCTGCAGTTCTGGGTCCTTCCATTTTTCTTGTGACCAACGGTACAGGAACGATACATGCAGGGTCCATGAAGCAAGATTTAGTTGCTGAAGGCAATGTTTTATTCATACCTGCGAATGTGGAAATTCGTGTGACATCTGTGACAGAGTTGCAATTGTATAGAGCAGGGGTTAATGACAGGTTTCTCGAGTCTTGTGAGTTGGAAAACGGCAAGAAATCTCAGATTTAAATCAGGTGTAGGACAAAAGATTTTGTTATGCCCTCTGTCGGTATCTCCGTTATGTATGTAAATCATTCATTTTTTTATCATGTATACGCATGAACCTTGAGATCAAGCGAGTCTTATGGGGAATTATAACATTGTTCTTCATGAAGTAGTTGTAGACTCTCTGATCTCAGGCAAAGAGAAGCTCTTGCTGCAACCTCCTCAGCTTAGAGTTCCAGAGCAAAATCCGGTTTACCACTACCCTGTACCTTCCACAGTTCCATCTAGTCAAGGAAGTGTACTCTGTTTGAGGTTTGGATCCAGTCGCAATAATTGCAAGGATCGTTCTATTTGCAATTTTTGCACGGATATGATATTTGATCCTTTTAAGAATAAATTGAAAAGGAATGTAGAGAGTTCCATATTTTTCTGTAGTGTTCTTGAAGTGTGATCGATGATGTATTTGGATTAGTTAAAACACTCCTTTCTGTCCTCTACATTGTGTTTGATGTCGGATGTTTACATCCCTGATCCGATGGAATCGCCGGCAGGTTTGTTTCCTTTTTGGTTGTTTCACATCTTGAATCCAATTCCCTTTGAAAGTCTCATGAATTAGATCAAAATTTCAGCCGAAACCCAGTTTATCGATCCATTCGAGTAGTTTAGTTTGGAGGAACACGAACTGGTACGCTCACAACAAACACGCAGTCAAACCGTTCTACAAACCCGGCCACGATATAAGACGCTACTCAAATATAAACACTGGTATCTTTGGACGGATTCAGAGATTGCACAAAGTGTTCCGTTTGAGAAATTAAGAATCAGATTATCTTGCATCCGCTGCACTGCTCGAACCATCCCTTCTCCTTCCTCTGTTTTTCGGTTTAGCCGAAAGTAAGATCAGCTTAAAATGGAGTCCAAAAGTCAAAAGGAACATATTTGAAATAAGACAACAAAAGATGGCTAAATTTCGAGAAGCCACTTCGTCAGGCTATTTCTCCAATCAGAATACATTCATCGACATTATGATATCATCATTCTTCAGGAGACTAGATTAGTAAGAGAACTTCAGTAATTTAAAATTAACTTAGGAAGAGAGAAATTTTATGAGAAGCACCAAACCCAAGCTTCATTTCTCCAATGTAGGATACAGAATCAAATATTAAGCAGTCAAAATTTCAAATGACCCTATTCAATGCAAGCTAAACTCTCAAAAAAACCATCAGTTCCACAAAGATAAGCTCTTCAAGCCTCTGTAATCGGATATTCGAACACTACATCTTTTCCTGTAAGTTTCCTGTAAACTCCTCCAAAGGTCTCCAATTTGTTCTCGGTGTTGTTGCGCTCCTTGGGATCCAAGAAAATCTGGACAAATGTAACAGCCATAAGTTAGAGCAGCTCCAAGTCTCTAATAAAAATATAACAAGAGTTTTCTTGCGGTTGCATTATTCAACAGATTTGTGGAAAGGACCTTCATGATTTTAGATCCATCGAGGTGGTATCTGACACGTTTTCCAACAATCTCGGCCGGATACACCACATCCTCCAGCATAGCATCGTGAACAGCCGTTAAGGTGCGGGTACGGGGTCTCTGAGCAGCAGAGCCTTTCTTTGGTGGCCGCACTATTCTGCGGGAGGCAACAAGGACTACATCCTACAAAAATAAGGATGACTTCAATGCATGCAGCCAATTTCAGGCCCTAAACTTGCATGAACTTCAAGCAATCATCACAACTCACTACCCTTTGACATCTCATGCAAATGTAGTTTTACTTTAGGATCCAATACTAGAATTCCCGATATTAACACAATTGCTCAAAACACAATAGGCTTAGCAATTGTAATGTAAAATCACAAAAATGACGTCTCCCACATGGACTCCCCGCATCAAATGAAAGGAATGTTCCCGTTTTACGACAAGATACTGAAAGTTGAAAATTCCCCAATCTCATAACAATCAGAAGTATAAGCTTTCCCTATCAACAGCATTCTCACCTTACCATAACCAATGACCGAGACACATCATCATTTCTAGCACATGCACATGTCATTTTCTAGAAATAAAACACAATGACACGTGCTTGCTGAGTTGTTGCAAACAGCTGGAAGCACTGATGCTACCTTATTTTTCACCTAAGTCAAACAAAATTTCAATCCACACGCTGCCTGAGTACAGTAATTCCTTTCAAATAACACACACCTTGCCACTGAATTTCTTCTCCAGCTCCCTAACAAGACGCAGGTGAATCTTGCGGAAAGCTTTCCTCAGTCTGAAGGGGACGAAGATGACAACGGCCTTGCGGTTCCCAGCAATGTCCATTTCACTAGAGACAATATAATGAAATTGAGATAGATCAACGACACACCTATAAAACCAACAGATTTAAAGGCATTGTTTCTGAAAGCCAGGTAGTGATAGACATACACTGCAGAATTAATGAAAAGATCTTTCAATTCACTTTTCAGCTCCTGGTTGGTGTTCTCCAAGTCGAAGAATGTCTGCAACAACATTAAATCGACTTCAAAATCACATAATGCAACATCAGAACACAAGAGAAAGTGACAAACATCTGCCCGTCACTGACCTGTGCGACCATCTCCTCGAATTCGGAGGGCTCAACATCCTTGTCCTTATGGATCTTCCTCCTGGAGGTGTACATCTTGACAGATCTATTTCCATCCAAAGCAGTCAGATATTAACAACAACATAATCAGTGTCATCTACGACCAACTGAAGTTATCAGAAATGCATATCAAGGGACATTGTCATCTGGCAGATCAGAAAAAATACATCATTTTGTCGAATTTATTTAGGCACGTGATAAAAAACTCAATCACTTTACACCGGACATCACATTGAAATACATGCTATTAAGGGTATAACCAACAGCAAAAACTGGGAAAAGCTGTCTACAATTACAGACGGAACTAATAGAAAGAACAAAACCTCGCAAAAAATCGAATTTTTTTTGCGGCACAATACTTTTAAATCTCCAGAGTTCTCTTAACTACCCCAAGACTCTAAATCATCGTCATCCCAGATGACAATTGAGAACACGTCAAGTAACCCAGCGTACACGACGCACCAGAAGACTCAAATTTACGGAATGAGGCTGGCTTACCGAGGAAAGTTCAAATCTTTCCACAACAAAACACGAGAAAACAAAAGGGTGCACCTCAAACACATCAGTGACCACTTTCCCATTAAGTCAATCAAACGAAAACCGCTCAGCTCGAGCAACACAAACACGTCAAAGGAGGAAGAATGCATTGCACGAATCGATTATTCTAAAGACAACAGATGAATTAGTAACAACACCAAGTTACTAGCAAGAAAGAACTCGATTCGGATGTACTCACGTTCAAGACGGTTGCACCGAGAGTCGGCACGTCAAAGGCAAAGAAGCTCGAAGGAAGCCTGCTCGAGGTGCCTGACGGAGGAGAGAGGGAGGTCGAAATGGAGAAGAAGGTTTATAAAGCAAAGAGGAGCCAGTGTAACCCTAGCTCTCGTGATGGACGGTGTAGATTCGGTTCCCATAATATTTGATTTTTCTCTTTTCTCTCTCTCTCTTTTTTTTTTTTTTTTTTTTTGGTTGAGGTTACCATAATAATTACGAATTAATCAAAAAATGGTCCCTCCTACCCAAGTAATTTTCGTGGGATATATAACATAAATTATATTTGAAAATAATTTACAGCAACCCATCATCTTTCAAACGCATTTATTTACAAGGATGATATCATGCTAGCAAAGCGATTGATCGATTGTGCAATTGTAACTATATGACCGTATGCATAAAATGCTCTTTCTTTCGAAAGAATACAAGACATATATATAATGTAGCCTACACCAACAAATTTGAAAAAGGACTATCAATTAAATTATTATTTTTTTCAAGCCATTTTAAGCCATCCGTTTATTCAATAATTGAAATTAATTTGATATTATTGATTTTCCTTTAGATGTACGCTCGAACTTACTTCAGTGGGTAGGACCTGCCTTCTTATTGTGTCAAAGGTTCCGCAACCTCCCGTGAATGAAGTAAGTAATTAGATACTTAGATTAAGAATTAAGTTTAACCAAATCAAGTTTTTTTTATCAATATTTTATCTTTGACAATTGATAAGCATAATTAATGAGGAAGAATTTCAGTCTAACCAAATCGAGTTTTTATAGATATTTATTTGTTTCCTGTCTTTAGCAATTAATAGGCATAGTTAACCTCCTTAGTGTACTCAGGTTAAATTATTTACTTTGAAACCCCCACAATATCTACTCGATTACCTAGCTTCATGAATATTTGAGCAAAATTTAGACTGATATGTGAATTCTAGTTTAGAATATCATCTGATTACAACATTAAAAGAATGCCAATGTCATCTTATATGACTTACGTGGTTGATTAGCTCGAGAAAAGGTTCACTGCTAAGCATATTAACTATATCTGTGCATTTTCAGCTGCGAAAATGTCACAATATGTCATCTATACTTCATTTTAAAGTCACGAACTTATTATACAGTTGCCGAATCATTGCTAAACTTTTCAATTTGGCTAATGTAGTCCTAAACCTTTGACAATTTTCCAATGCGGTCCATTTGGCCAATTATGACCGGAAATCGCTGATGGAACCTTTCCTTTTCTTTTCTTTCTCTCTTCTCTTTTCTTGTTTTTCATATTCATCTTTTTCCCATCGCCGGTTGCCAACCACAAGTGAGGTCGCAACCTTGCCTGTGGCCACTGCCGTGGAGGGCTTGGGGGAGTGAGAGAGGGAGTACTAGGGCTTGGAGGAAGAAGCTTAAACTGAAACTGACAAAGCTTGATCGATCAAAAAGAACGTCCATGAAATAGTTTTATCGGAGATTTTAACTTAGCGAGAGTGCACACAACACATCCACTGGTTCTATGAAATCTACGCGAGCTCTTCTTTCAGGTGCATTTCACATCCGCCGGTGAAGACCGCGACCCTTGCTTGTGGCCAGCGAGAGTGTGGCTGACGAAGAAGATCAACGGCGAAGTTAAAAAGAAAATAAATGAAATGAAAGGAGAGACAAGGAAAAAAATAAGAAAATTTTAAAATGATTGTAAAACGAGTCGTTTTGATTCATTTTGTCCACTTTAGCCATTGACTATATCACGTAAGACAGCCGGTGCCGACTGGACAGTCATGTCAGCAGATTCCGATCAAACTTGGTTGGAGGAACTACATTGAAAAATCGTCAAAATATTTATGATTACATTGACCAAATTGAAAAATTTAGAATTGAATTGATAATAATACAATAGATTTATGATTTTTTGGGACAGTTTTTTTTGCCTTAAACTCACCGGAGACATTCCAGAGATGGTGAGCAGAACGGTTTACATTAGTGCCGGAGCATATGGACAGGTGATTCTTGCACTCAACGGGAATGTACCATTTGTGGTTCCTTTCAAATGCATGAGATGCACAGCATAGTTCGATTTCAAGCTGGTTTCCTGGATTAAAGAACCTAACCAAACTTATGTCAATGCAGAACCAAAACATAATCCACTCCCCGCATCGCATACGAAAGTGACTTCATCTGATGATTCATCATCTTTCTTATGCTTCAAGGAGACAGCCAGTGTTCTTGATAGCTTTGAAATTGCCGCCAATGACGAGGAAGTTTAAGACAGTCGCAGAAGTGACCGGCCGTGGCCCTTTCAGTAGCATTCTCAGCTGCAGAGCTCGCCGTACTTTGCGAGGATGAAGCGGCAAGGCCGCAAGCGTACATGGGAAGGTTGAATTAGGATTCTTTTGTTTTCCTTTTATCAAGTACGCCATTGCTCGCCACCTTGGGGCTCGAGTTCTACGCAAAACCTGCTTATCTAGAAAAGCTATGTGTTTTGTCTTTTCAAAGTCACTGTAGTTTCCGCAACGAGCGAATCTAACCCCTGTACTCGTGTTTCGCACACGGAAGAAGAACTCACGGCCAATAGGCAAAAGAAGCACAAGCTCGGGTCTTTCTTTAACACCATAAATTCAGGAGTCGCAACCGAGACTTTGGTTGAACAAGCAGGCCCTAAAGGCTAGAGTGGGAGGGGCAACAGTTTCCACAAAACCTGCAAACATCTTCATAATCATCGGCACCTCAACCTCGCCAGACATGCTCGACCTCATTGTCCTGGTCAAGGAGGAGGTCTGGAGGAAGTTCGGGGTACAGTGACAGGAAGAAATCCTTAACTTCATCCACACTCACCTCAATGCTCTACATCCAGAAATGGGTAGGCAATGATGGATAATATATTGATGAAGGAAACAACATGAATGATAGTGTTGGCAAAGAGAATGTACATGGAATTTCAATGATTCACCAAATGAAGTATTCCGTTAATGCTTTATATCATATTTGTTTCCACTGGTCAGTGCTTTTGTGACGAAATGAGTGGCGATTCCAATGGGACAGAACAGCAAGCAAAGAGAGACTGAATGCCGCGTCTCGATTTGGTTTTCCAATCCATCCTGGAAGACCTGCCTGCATTTGGTACGATGCAACTGTCAATATCGTGTGTGCGTGTGTGCATGCATGCGTGAGAGAGAGAGAGAGAGAGAGAGAGAGAGAGACCTTGCAGCGAAGAGATCTACGGCCAGTAAGTGAATCCATCCAGAAGCTACAGTCATTTCATTTGTGAACAACTTTGCAATCCCAGGAAGCTGCACAATTCACAAACAACATCGAGATCGGAAGACTCATAAAATAGCACGATAGTTGTCTGAGAAAAACGATAGATGGATTGGAATCAAATGTACAAAGAGCACAAAACTATAGAACCAGCTTCTTCTAATCAAACACACACCTCTGGCAAGTAATATTTGCTTGAAAACATCGCCTTTAGCGTGTCAGGTGTCCAGGAGAGGTATAACAAGTATGCATAGAAAAGCCCGAGCACAATAAATGGTACACCGGTGTTCATGGATTTCTTAGTCTGCATTTTGCTCAAACATAATAACCCAAGTATCACAAATTAATATCATTAGGCCAATTGAAAACATCAAAATTCAAGCTTGATTAATGGAGAAAACAGAAGATTCGGACCCTCTGGTTCGCACAACATGTACAGCAAGCAAGAATTGTCCAAAATAAAAATTCACCACAGGTTTTTATCTTAATGCAGCAGACAATAGCAAACAATCTGCATAACCAACTTAAGTGAATCCGTCAAGCAATTTTAAGTTCAACCGACTAACATGTAAGACTGCAAGTTGGATAACGGCTAATAAGTAAAAAAGAGACATTCCCCCCTCATGAGAGCATTTCTAAAATTGATGTCATCAGATGAACTCGCTACATAAAACCATAGAATTTGCAGTAACCTTAAATCAATGCACCGACATCAGATATTAAGTAGTTAAAGGACTGTCCAAATCAGCAGTTCAAAAAAGAAGAGAGGGAGGAGGGAAAATACCAGTTCAGCCTTAGGAGCCACAACCATGAGAGTGTAGAAAGGGAGAACAGCTGCAGTTCCCCAAGTGAAAGCACTGCTAGCAATTTGAGATGTTGTCAACCCTGCAACGGGTTAATAGTTTGAGATATGGCGCTAAAGGTAGTGTGAAAAACTTTAGGTACTCCCAGAATGAATTTTTTTCCTTACTCCAGATGTAATCTCGACCGTCTGTTTTGATTTTTTTGTGGGTCCTACTGTTATCTTTTTCTAGGATTGATGGTTGTGATTGACTGCTCTAGGAGTATCAAAAGATCTACTCCATCAATTCACCATACTTGCTCATTGAACCATTCAATCCGGTTCTAATTTCTCAGAAACCTAACTTTCCTTAACAAATTAAAGATTGACAGATGAAATAATCACATTTTTGTCTCAGATTGTGTGTCGTGTGGAGCCACGACAACTGAAAGGTTAAATTAACTCGTCACAGAGAAGCAAAATCAATTTTATCCATCCAACAAGACACATGTATGGTGAATTGATGAGTACGGTATTGTAACAAGAAAGCGTCAAGTTTTGCGAAACTTACAAGAAGCATGTACTCCAAGAGCTTTCTGGCTTCGGATGACTCTTGCTGAGTATGGTATTGTAACAATTCTTGATCCTTGGGCAAAACTCCACTCCCTGCGTATGTCGGCTCCTGCCCTCGGAATCTGTAGGCCTAAAAGCTCAGTGTTACTACCTTTCAGAGGAAATGAGGATCTTTGACGTGCTCTGATAGAATTTCGATCTGAAGCGTTTTTTATCAATCTTGAACTGCCAATCTGTCCAAATGAAGTTGAAATTGTAAGAAAGCTCTCAGCCCCAGACAAGGTCCATCTAAATTGTGAACGAAGTTCTTCATGGAACTGAGGGATTTAAATCATTATTTCAGTTTTCAAAACAGATGCAAGTAATAATCGTTTTGTTTATGGTCCTGCTGTAACCTCATACTTCCATTATCGGACTTATCTATTATGAAAAACATGAACTGAAAACGATGCAATATTCCAACTTATCTAGAAGAATGATGATAGGTAATCTTAGTGTCGATGTTTACAAACTTTCCAGTTCATCCGAATTGTGCCCTGCATCCTAAAATCCCCTTTCAATTAACCTACAAATGGGGAAAAATCGACACCAATTTTATGCGTTTCATATCACGATAAGTTTCACAATACCGTCTATGCCATGTTTTTAAAGGCTCCTATCGACTTAACTAGTCATATACTTTAGTAACACAGCGTCAATAAGCATGCACCAAAAAATATGATAAATGAAATTGAGCCATTGCAGGTAGGAAGGCATTATATTCCAATCTGCTACAATTGACAGGTCATAGCCCATCCTTGTACAATACACCAGATACGGCCGCATAACTCTTTAATTCCAGAGGGATATTAGCGGTGTAAGAGAGGAAAGAACAATACGCAACTAACAGGAGCAACTAATCGAGTGATCAATTACGCTGTGCGTTTGGGATTGTGATTCTCCCAACAGAGGTCCACATTAAAGCAAACAAGCGGCCTGCTTGAATCCCATGACAGTACCAACACTTGAAACTTTCCCAAATCAAGCACAAGAAATCACCCAGAGGTACAGAGTAACGGAGAGTTACAGATAAGCACACAAGACATTACAAAAACAAGAGAGGTAGCTTGCAAGTAAGTCGAGGGTGTATATGGCCAATTTTCAGGACATGTGAAATGCTCAACAGAGAATTAAAATGCTGACTTGACTGCATTATTTTTATCATCTGCTGAACGAATCGAAGCAACAAGAAACAAGTACTTCATTTCCGATGAAATTACACTCAATGAAGCAGACTAAAATTCGAACACTTTCTTTCTTTTTCTCAATTCATTTTAGTGTTTGACCATGGGACAGCCGCAAATACTCGATCAACAATCAAACACAGAACAGTTCGAGCAAAGGGCCTTTCAAGAACGCCCGGAACATTCAAAATCCGGAACGTGGAAAGAACCCAAACAACACGAAAACGGAGCTCAAACTGGGAATCACAAGAAAAAAAAGGGCACTTCAAGAAACGACAACAGGAAAAAAAAAAAAAAAGGATCGGATTGATACCTGGAGTGGAGGGAAGTGGGCATGGCACAAGCAAGAAGAGAAGCCCATTTTTGCAGCAAGAACGAGATGTCCAAACCCGATAACGCCTTCTTCATCCGCTTAATGCTTTTATAACGAATTACAGCTTGAGCCTCCGAGAGAGAGAGAGAGAGAGAGAGAGAGAGAGAGAGTGAAGTGGGTATTTTCTATTTCGAGTTGGGCAAGCAACGACCCGCAGCTCAAAGGACGAGAGCGAGAGACAGAGAGAAAATAGTGGGAAACAGAAAAAGGTGCTTTGCTTTCTTGTACGAAGAAAGTCACCAGGAGGAGCGCACTGAGTTGAAGCACCAGAAAAACGGAAGTAGAGCTGCCCACGTGCGCTCAACATGTAGGTCGAGTCCCATTAATGACATCTCCCCAAGCTTTTGAGCGAGTATGCTGAAATTGCCACTGGCTGGACGGATAGGATAGACCCCTGTATTAGGTTGTCTTCTTTCTTCCTTTCTTGTTTTGCGTCGCTTAGTACGTTTTCTCCGACCACCCATGTGTCCACACGTCGGATTACGTGCATCTAAACGGGATTCGTACGATTCTTCAAGTGTTTGCTGTTTTTTCGGAAGATTACAACGCAACTTGCCTAAAAAAGAGGAATTTTTTAGGCGCTCTAATGGGGCCATGAACCGGGCTCACGATCATCGAAAGCGACCCCTTTCATAGTTTTCTATTCTCTTAAGCTGATTGCAATCCTTCAGTGAAGGGCCAAAATCTTGTCGGGACCCGATGGACGGATGCGACTGAGCTGTTGGACGGCTGAGATCTTGCGTCGCCACGAGTGCAAGAGCCTCGCCCGTATAGGGCTTTGTTCCGGGTTTCTTCACTTCACGAGAGGCTAACGTTGCGTACATTTAGAGTAACGCTTTACAACTAGGGCTTTAGGATAATGCAACCACAAGGCCTTCGAGAAAACCTTCTAATCTCTCGTTGTGAAAGGTTCTGCAGCATGCTTAGTACTTACTTCCGTTCAACTTATGCCAGGCTGAGTATTTTACTGTTGACTACATTGTTTGTTTCAAAATAATTAGCGAAGTTATATACTTTTATTCATTAGTCAATACGAATCATCTGTACAGCTAGCAAGTGCATCATCGTCGAAGCGCCGGACTTCGTACAAAATATTCACTTATTTCTCCATCACCAGACGACAGAAGTTGGGTGGATTGACAACCGAAGTTTTACTCTGGGACACGAGTATTATTAGATACCTCAATAAATCAATGTGGATTTGTCGTTACATAGCATACAAGCCCGTCATCACGCGGTGCTTTTCAAGCTATGTTCATCGAGCCAGGAGATGATATCACCGAAAACACGAAGAATCATTTCATCTGGTTCACCCTCGAGAAGAGCATGATAAGCATCAGGATACATGATGAGCTTCTTGTCCTTACTGCTAGCCTTCTCGTACAGGGCCTTGCTCACCGACGGATCAGTTACTCTATCAGCCTCTCCGTGCAGAATCAGAAGCGGCAGCGAGACCTAGCAAGTTCCAGCATAATAATTGTAAGTTAGATTCAGTAAATTATTGTCAATCACTCAAACTGAGACAGTCTTTAACCTAACCTGGTAGGCCTACATATAATTATATCAAGAGCCAAGGCGAAAGGACTATATTTGTCCATAGAAAATCAAGAAAAATCAGAACTCACAAATTACAATACAAACACCCATGCTATCATGTATAAACAAGGTTTATAATGTACAAAAAAGAGTAGCACCGAAAAGCCTCAAGCAGCTCTAGATCCCACTATACTGGAGTGATCAGAAAAGAGTGATTCATATCAACGTTATAGCATCCATCACTGGATATGCATCAAGTTGTTGCTAGAGTACAAAGATAGAAAAAAAAAAAAACAAAATCAAATGTGAGCTCAAGATCATATGACTTATTCTTATTTCAATACACATGCAGATACTAAGACAAGCACAGAGATAACTGTAACAGTGATGACTTCACTCCAAAAGAGCTTATTGTCACCTCAATCCCTTCCGGTTAGTTTAAGTCCGAAAATCGAACCATGAAACTTTCATATAATATAAACTGAAAATATTTTTCTTCGAGTGGATATTTCTTCAAGTTTTATAAACTCAAGATTTAGTGAGAGTACCATCTAAAC
The DNA here is from genome assembly GCA_024733475.1 of Syzygium grande. Lineage (NCBI taxonomy): Eukaryota > Viridiplantae > Streptophyta > Magnoliopsida > Myrtales > Myrtaceae > Syzygium > Syzygium grande. The sequence continues at coordinate 41,448,014 of JAMXDD010000006.1, forward strand.
ATAGCTGAGTATTTTTTGATAAAAAAAAAAAAAAACAGCTGAGTACTTAATAAAATGTCTTCATGGAAATTTCACATATTCAGAGTATCCTCAAGTGTGTAACTCAAATTTTCAGAGATCCTGGAGTACATAACTAGTATCTAGAAGTATAAAAGCGTATCCCGTCTGACAGAGGTTGAAAATGACCCAATACATGCCTCTTTGAGAACCCAAGTTTCATAGACACAAGATGCATCTGATTTAAATGACTGAATCAATTAGGAGTCATGGCATGGAGATACCTCTTGCAACCGGCGCTCTATCTCTTGAGTAGTCCTTAGCAGCTGTACAGCAGTCTGTAGGCGTGGTTTGTGTTTGTAGGCAATAACATTATAGGCAGTCTGCAATAGAGAAGTTGTTATATATCATAGCTACATGTTAAACTGCGTTATGTTTTGATGCAGAAACAAATATACAAGATTAAAATGTCTCGAAGAGGAGGGCTGGAGGTGCCCAAGGCATTTGAAGGACTGAAGAGAAACATCATCACAGCAGAAAACTCTGAAGCATCACTATTAACTAGGACCGTGTCTCTTTCCATAACGATTCTTGCATCCAAGAAATGCTTGAATAGAAACAAACCTGTGCTCTCTTCTTTGGTTCCCTAAAAGCTGCTTCAGCCAAATCCTTCTCTGGAACTAACTTCTGCTTTGGTAAAAACTTGGCTACACCAATTAGGATCTGCGTGAGTATCCATGGAGGGACCATATCATCTGCAATCTAGAGAACTGACTTTCATTAACTGCCCATTAAACGCCACAGCCAAAAAGAACATTAACATAACACTGGCTTGGGAGACATACTTTGCACATTGGTGCAACAAGAACAGCACCATCCCAAGCATTAGGCTGTTTTAGGTGCACCTTCAGGGCAACAGCCCCACCCATAGAATGCCCAAAGAGGAAGCTTGGAAGAGCACGGTAATCCGGCTTCTCTGCAAGGAATTTGACCATATGCAGGAAGATTAGGTTGCATAAAGACGCATTTCGATGATGTGCTCTTAGAAGCACAATAATGATAAGAAACCCATGCATGCATACCTAGCAAAGGGGTAATTCTTTTACGAAACCATCACCACCAGTGTGATACAAGATATAGAGAATGTTAGGGATTATTTATAGGTAAAACTTTCCTAGGAAAGCACAATGAACTTCCTTTCTGGCTAATGAATGAATTTCAGGATCCATGGACAGAAAATCTCAGACTTCAAGAGACTAAATTCAGGTGCTATGCATCTTGATTATTCATTCGTTTATAACCTAAATCAGTTAAAGTTTCTTCAAGAGCACTCTATGGCTGATCTTGATGGGGAGGGGAGCATTTCAACAGGAATACACATTCAAGAAGCTGGTTCTTAGGCCATGCAAGGTGTTAGATCTCTCTTTACTAAACCATCGGAAGGCTGAAGTGCATATATTTTCATCGACCAAAAGGGCATCCAGGTTGAAGATGGCCAATAAGTTCTTTTATGGTCCTTCACAGAATGATCTCAGGGATGAAGGAGCTAAAAAGAAATGCAACTAGAAATGAGTCGGATAGCATTTTGTCAGCCAATTACAAGGGAAAAGTATCATAGAGCAAGGAACTCCAGCTTCCGCACATCGAAGTGAAGAAGCATTTTGAATGCAATTATGTGCAGCAATTTTTTCTATGATAAAAGGGCTAAATATTCTCCGCTCGACAATTGCGACACAGCAAGAGGCAACATCGAAATCATTTGACACATGATTTAAACATTTGCTAGAAAACCTCAGGGAGAAGATGGCTGCCCTACACATTTCCTAGAAAACTGCAGGGACTGGCTCTGATTGTAACTGAGAAAGAACAAGTCAAAAAGGACCATGGGTAACCTGGTATGATACTTCACCCAATGATGAATAAGATCATCCACATGATATATTACGATCACGTCATTCGTCAGTCCACAACTACACTGTATAGGTGACATATATGATGCCCCAGTCATACGCAGATATATTGCCTTTCACCAGCTCTTTCAAATACACCCGAGGGCAATAGGGTGCTCGGAGTTCATGTAGTCAACAATCCAGATAAGGCTCTCTTCAGCCGAAACTTTTCATCAAGAACCAAGAGTTTCGCTCCACTTAGAGGCCAAAGCATTTTTTATTCCTCATCACGTCTGAAATTCTAACGGTACCATCTAGCGGTCAAAGTTCCTTCACAACATAACCCAAACTCACCTACTTGCTACCACGAAGAAAATAGTCTTTTCCAAAACATGACTTCCTAAAGCCGTATAGTGTTCTGTCCAGAGGCAGCAATCAACCTCCAGGATGGCTTGGAACACCATGTCGAGACTATTTTGAGAATTTTTTCATATTCAAAAGTGGCATTGGACACATGTCTGCCTCACCCAGAAAAAATATAGCCAGCAATATGCTTTCATCATCTATCTTCTAAACAAAGCACCTAAAGGTTGCGACTACTTGATGAGGCTTGTTATCATACCTTTAACTTGGGAAAAATATTCAATTACGTCATCAACTATCCTGTCAAAGCTTGGAATATAGCAGTGAAGACCTTCCGAAAGGCCTAATCCAGGGTAATCCATCGCAAACACACCATATCCTTCTGATGCCAATTTCCTCGCAATTCCTGCAAAAAAAGTGCATTGACTAATTTATTTAGATGTGTCAGAGGAGTCATTAGACAAAGTCGATTGCTTCCCCTTCGCAGGAAATACATGCCTTCAAAGAAAAAGGTGCAGGTGTCTCCATAACCATGGCAATAGCAAACAACTGCTTTGAGCTGAGATGTGGCTGGAAGCCAACGTTTTGTGAAGATCTCCAGTCCTCTAGAATTCACCTCATATTTCTGAATCAAAGGACATGAACTGATTAACTTCCTTGCGCTAAGATGTGTATAAAAGCCAACTTTTTTGGAATAAAAAGCAACATGAGCAGCCAATATCAGACAACTCCTTAACTGAGCCACTTCTGCTGGTAACTAATAAGGCCAAAAAGTAAAAGAAAGAAGTCTGTCCTTTTACTCAGTCCTATATTTTCTCGAGGAATAAGAATTGGCATTCTGTGTGTAGTTGCGTGTACATTAAGGTGCGTTTTGTGTCTTTAAATAGAATCCCAGCAAGCTAAGTTCAACTAGCAAGAGCACCATAAGAAGATCAATGTCGCATTTCAGTCTGGGACCAAACCGATACTCCACTTCTCCATTTGCATAACAAGATACACATTAATCAATAGGCTTGGATGGGTATATGTAATAGGTTGCTCCAAGGAATAATGGGAGCTACACCACAGAAAGATGGCTCTGAGAACCAAAGAGCGCTAAAGTTTCGCAATGATCATCCTCAAGTAGATGAAGGCTTCCCAATATGTAACTGGAGTACCTAATATAGACCATAAGGTTTATTATTACCTCCTCCATTTTCAACCCTTTGTGCGGCATCTGCGACGAGAGAAAGCACAAATAAATCAGATGTCCCCAGATAAATAACTCGACACTGTAATTACAACGTCCGCGGTAGCAGAAAATTGGGTGACAAATAAAACCGTGAATAAAAACATGGCAACAAAATGATAATAGTAATCCCAAACAAGAGTCCCAGGGAATAGCAAGTTCACAGCCGTCTCACACAACGCTGAGTAAGATAATCGGCAATGTGCTTTTAAGTTCAATCGATGGCAAGGACCGTGAGATGAACTAATGTGGGTGGCATGCTTTGCTAAGTTTATGTCTGTTCAATGCGACAAAGTACAGAACAGACGCAAACATGAGGCCAACACGGACAACCTTGAACTAATGTAAGCAACTAACAAAACAGATGGAAAAGAAAGAATCTTCTTAGGATTCCATGCCTAGAAGTAAAGCATCATTGAAAGAGTAAATTCTCGAGATTGCTGTACCATTTTTCCTGCCCTTCGGGAAATAAGCAGAATTCAACGAGAACAACTAATTTGTAAGGGGAATTAATTACTACGTATGAAAACATCCCAACATCAGCCACGAGATGTCGAAAAGTATCTGAAACATCAATCAATGCCGGAGCACCTAACTCTGCGACCGCCCAGTAAATGCGAGAAAGCAACAAGACAGAGACATTATCTATGTTCAGACATGACAAACACAACGGCAACAACAACGACGACACCGATTACCTTGAAGAGAACGTGATCAATCCCGAGCTGCACATCCTTAAAAGCCTCGCGAGCGCGCCTCCTCGCGGGCGCCTCGTCCATGTTCGCGTCAAGAACCTTCTGCACCTCCGCACCCACCTCCTCGAACCTCACCGGCTTCGCCATCGCCGCCCCGCCCTCCCTCTCTCCTCCTCTCCTCCCCCTCCTCAAAAGCGAGCAAAACCTAGCACCAAATCCTAGCACGCCATTGCCATGGCGGGCTTCACTTTTTGCACCAAGAACCGCGGGCGAGAAAAGCAATCAACGACCAGCGCGTAAAGAAGGGGAGGTACCATCTTGAGAGTGGCGACCCGGGAACCTTATCACGGGTCTCAAAGCCATGCGGAGTTTGAACAAGAATATGTTGGGTCAGAGTCAGAAAACAAGAAAGAGAGAAAGTGTCCACACGGATTACGAAGTCTTCGGGACTTCGAGATGGTGCACGATGGGCTGTCAGTGGAATCTGGGTTGGCGTTCTTTTTCCATTTGGGTGGGGATTAGAATACAGATTATATTCCGATTCCAGCGTTCATGGGATTACTGTGTTAACTTTCCGCTTTCTCTGGTCTCAAACTTGGGTCCGTGGGCTTTTGAATCGTGTTCTTGTTCTTGATTTGTTCCTAATTGATGAGTGCGAAAGTTGAACACGTCGTTTCCCATCTCTACACGTTTGAAACTTCCAAACGAGAGAGAGAGAGACAGACAGAGAGAGACACAGATCATTCAATCGGGGACCGCATGTTCGCCGCTGACTGTTCCAAGTCGGGCTCACCACCATGATGGCAACTTTTTTTTTAAATCTGGGGGCGGTGGTTTCTTGCTTTTCGCCTTCCGTTCCATGGAGCGGTGGCACAGTCATGGAATTAGATAGCTATTCTGCCATGATCGAATAGAGTGGGACCGATAATGAATTGCGCGTAGTCTTGTGAATGGAGATGGTTATTATTAAGGATATGATCAGTTACAAGGTGAATATGTTCAATACATGAAATCTAAACCTAACCTTGTCATAACCGGTTTTCAGATTTTTGAACTTGGAACGTATCGTGTTTGCCCTAAAACTGACCTCGAAACTTGTCCTATTTTCCGGTACGGCACTTTGATCTACCTAAAACCTATTTTTCTTTTGTTTCATTTTTTACAGCAAAAATAAGATGAACAAGGGCAAGCGAGAACCTATCCAAGCGAGGAGGTTGAGTCAGTTCGAGAGTCATGAAGTATTTAAGTGAGATTAAAATATGGGTGAACCCCAAACTTTAGGTCAAGTCCAAATCGAACTTTTTTTTTGTCTAGAAAAAATCCTAAACTTTAAGAAACCCCAATCTACCCCAAACTTTTTTTTCTTCAAAAAACCCAAACTTTAACAAATCTTTCAAACTTTTTTTGTCTTGGAAAAAATCCCAAACTTTAAATTCAGTTCCAAATCTACCCCAAATTTTATTTTATGTAGAAAAAATCAATAAATTTCAATTTATTTTAAAAATATACCCCGATCCCGTCCTCAACTCAACTTGACGTGACACTTTCACGTTATAACAAATCAACATCAAAGAAAGTAATGAGGTGATAGGAACATACCGACGTTAAGTTTTCACATCGACAACAAATCAAGTTAAATAAAAATTGTTGAAATTCTCCGAAATAAAACCAAATAAAATCATTTATTATTGACATGAAAATGCCACGCAAGTTGGAACCGGATTATCGGTAGATATTTTTTAAATTGAATTTTGGTGATTTTTTTTTTACATAAAATAAAATTTGGGGTAGATTTGGGACCCTAAAGTTTGGGGTTTTTTCAAGACAAAAAAAAAAAAAGTCCGGAATTTGACCTAAAGTTTGGAGTTTTTTTCTAAAAAAAAGTTCGTTCGGGATAGATTTGGGACTTAACTAAAAGTTTGGGGTTTTTTTCTCAAACAAAAGAAATGTTCGGGGTAAATTTGGGACTTAATCTAAAGTTGAGGGTTTTTAGAGAATTAGGCCTTAAAAAGAACACAAAAAATAAAAGAGACAGATAAAAAGATACCAATAGAAAAACAATGATTTTTAGACTTTACAAAACCGATTTCAAATTCATCTCGATCAGCATGGTTCTTGAGTGGTTTTTCACTCGAAACTAGGAACCAAACTTGCTCCAACAAGAACCTAGAACCGGATAGGGCATTCCAATCAAGTGTTCCCAAACAGAATCGCTCCAGTTGGACAGCCATAGTTATCATTGCTTCATTATAATTTGAGGACAGAGTAGCAAAGGAGGGGACTTGGCCTGGAATGTCCAGCCACTCTGTGAATTCTCTCTCCCATCCCTCCGCCGTTAATACCGTCATCTAACACACCACTATTGGGTCATCGAAGCCGAGATCGTCCAGGGAAGCAGTCCACAGAGTTGCAGAGATCATCGACGGCGGTTCCATCGTCCATCATTTGAGGCAGAGGATTGAGAAAGATGAGAATTATTTGTCGGATACACGGGATGCTTGTAAATATTCCAACCCAAATCTCGAGTCCGGAACCTTATTGGAAAAAAGAATCAAGGAAGTTCATAAGAGCAAGCGACTCGACCCGTGTTCTGAATGGGGGTCGAAGGACCTCGTTTGTGCTCCGCGAGGGCGTGCAACAGCTAAAAATAGGCGTTTGATCGGTCCGACCAAGGCCTCAAATAGATCAGCTCCATTCTCTGTGTAGCTGGGCTTCTAATTAAGTTATTCCGTAGATCAGCTTATGTGCATATTGCATAGGATACTAGGCAGATGCACAAATCAGGCTTAAGATCCTTCGCTTATGAGAAAATGGCTTTTTGCTAAATACATAGACAGAGAGATATAGAGAATCTGACTTCGTTTCAATATTTTTTTTTTATTTCTTTTTTGTGATACACCAATCGTATTAAGTTTACATCGGATTTCGCGGACCTCAACTAGTCCACCTCTCCGGCGATCTACATTGCCCGCATTAATATGATGAATTTTTCTCCCTGCCCAAACCCAACACTTCTATGGAAAAGAGTAAGCTCTTTTGCCCGGCATCTTATTGTTCATTTTCTTATTTTATTTTGTCAGCTAAAATTGTCACTCAACTTATTGATTGGAATCTTGGATGCTCTCCATCCAAGTAACTCGTGCTAGACACGACATATTATAAGTAAATCTATCACTTCATATGATTTGGAAAACGTTGTCAACGTACAAAAGGAAGAACCTCTGTTTTGTTAAGGAATACTTTCAAAACACTTTTTTGACATTCTTAATTTTATTTAGGAAAACAACACAAATAATTTCTAAACTTTGGCTCAATATGCAACGTGATCCTTATATTTTAGCCCAATTTGCAATATTTTTTTTATGAACTTTTCGTTATGTTCAAACTAGTCCATAAATTATACGAAAATGTTTAATGCTATCCCGAACTAACAACATTGAAAATTTTCATATAGTCTATGACTAGTTTGAATATGTACCAAAAGTTCAAGGATTACATTTTAAGGACCACATTCAATAAATTGAAAGTTCAGGGATCACATTACACATTTGATCAAAGTTCAAAAATCATTTGGTCATCATTTCATTTTATTTCCATCAAAGCGATGATTGCAAATAATACAAGAAAGATTTTGTGAGACTACTACCAAATGTTTTAAAAATGTAAACTAGTAGATGAAGTCGTAATAACAATCCACTTCACGCATAGGACTAAGGGTCTGAAAATATTTGAATTCGGAACCACTTGCTCTAATATTACGTTAGAATGTCCAATTCAAATGCTTAAACTAATAAGTGGATAGAGCCACAAATATAAAAAAAAAAAAAAAACATATAAACTCCGTAGTTCAGCGATGTACAATATGTCAATACAATACAAGAAAATTGAAATTCTTTTTCAGAAATGGAAAAATAGTGGAAAATTGAAATAATAGAAAGGAGCCCGGCCTTTCGAAGCAAAATGAAAGCATCGAATCACTTTTCGAACCAAACAATGTCTTCCACGTGCAACAATTTACGTCCACAGGATGGAATCTTCGGTCGTCTCCAGATCAGACCCCCCACCACCACGACAACAACAGCAACAACAGCAAAAACAAATGACAGCGATGCAATCTGAGGCCCCCCCGATCAATTGCGACGTCAGAAACATCCAAAGTTCTGTTAATTACCCCACTACCAAAAATTGACAATCGAACCTCCCCGGGCCTAACAATGCGTGTCTGGCTCTTTTGAGCTCAAGCACCATGTTTGGAACTTCTTGCATCTAGATTTATAGACCTGTTTTCTATGGAATTCTACAAATCATAGTATATTGTTTCGTAAAATTGCATTAGACATCGAACGGAGACTGTGGCTTTCACTACCTCCCTCGATCAAGTCGTTAGGAATGACTTAGCTTTGATCTTATATCTGATTCGCCAAACACGTCATATCTTGTCCATATATCTCCCGTTTGTCATTTTTGGCTTAAAATGCCGAATTGTGTTATCAAGGATCCACTATCGGCTCGTGTCTCTTAACAAAAAAATGGGTGCCCGAAAGTGAACTATCGTGCTAAAAGAATCGAATTGAGATCTTCTATCGCATTTTCGTATCTCCATATTTGTTTTATTGGCATTCTAAGAAGTTACGAACTTTGATAAGAATCAAGATGTAGACGTGAACGAAAACCCGTTAAAACGGAGAATTCACATGCAATATTTACTAAGTACCGTTAGTATGCTAAGATTGATATGCTAAATTAATATATTAAAGTAACAGATGGGTCTTGAAATGGCCCTATGAATTAATTAGTCCCGATAAAATCGATCACACTATTTAATATATCAATCTAACAAATCATTGTCAGTATAATTAGCATTATAATGGTGCCATTTTCACTCCAAATATAATTGAATTTACCTTCTTTTTTTGTCGAAAATAAATATTTCATTCATATCTCAAGATTTTAAGATGATACATGAAAGATTCAAAACAATGCAAATCACAAAAAGTAAAGTAGAACAATGAAGTACAAATTGTTGTAATAAGCACATTTTTATCCCACAAAAACTGTCTCGACATTAAAACAAAACAAATAGGTGATGTGTAGTTATGGCTTGCCTAGTGGGAGGTGCACGCTTAGGTTCAGCTTCATTAACATCGTCATCGTATGGAGACATCAAAAACAAGTTGAATAGGCTCAAAGGTTTAGATTGGGAGAGGGATTTTTTTTTGGTCGAAAGAAAGATGCCATTTCGTATATCATAATAATATTCGAGAAGTACATAAAAGCTTTCAAGCCTAACAAATCCCAAAAAACTGCATAACAGAGCAAAAGCCAAAAAGCAAATAACAAAGCATAGTCTGCAGCTAGAAGCGCGCTCTTATCACTTAAGAACAGATCTACCAGTGCAAATGATCGGCGGCCGATTACCAGATTCATGACGAGCACTTGCCGATATCTTCTAATCCATTCGCAATGGCTTGGGTGCGTGTCTAGGTTCAACATCCTGCATGCCGTACGGAGAAACCGACATCAAAATGTTGAGAGAATACGGATCAAATACATGTAAGGAGCTCCCAAATCTATAACTATCTAGTTCGAGAGAATAAAACCCAAAAACTTGACCTAAATCTAAATTGGGAGAGGTCGAACGAGCATAGAAACGCCTCTAAAGAACTCCCCTATCGAAATCTAAATCGAGAGAGAGGAGCTCACATATCTAGATCTAGATCGGGAAATGAGAGCTTCCAAAACTCGGATAAGTCGCATAACTGCTTCCATTGCAGCATCAACTCACCGCATTCCTCCTCGATCCAGTCAGACTTCTTGGTTCGGAGGATTTAAAGCGGCGGGTTTAGTCCTAACGACGGAAATAAGAAAATACGCACGGCCTGCAGAGAAGAGTATCGCAAGGAGCAAGGAAAAAAAACTAGATGAAAGCAATAAAATGCTCCCAGATTAGATCGGGAGGGAAAATTCCAATCTCAATTCGAGTTGAGAGGACGGGGCCTCGCTGGACCGAGAGCTATTTCTCAGTCGAGGGACCTCGGGGTGGAAGAGAGAGAGAGCGAGAGAGGGGGGGGTGAAAGAGAAGAGGAAGCGACTAATCTACCTTGGCCAATTTACCACATCTGGCTTTGTTTTTACAAGTAATTTTTTAATAAAAAATGAGAGAATTATTTTCTCGAGCATCTTTCGAAATAAACGGGGACGTAACTATCAGTAACTATCAAATACCATTTTTCTCTGGAGATAATTTTTATCGCGAGGCGGCTGTCTAATAGCCGTGCGGGGGCATCTCGCCTTTCCTTTTTTTTTTTCTTTTTTTTTTTTTTTTCTTCATCTTTTTTTTTATGGGGGGTGGGCTTCCTCGGCGATCTCGGGAAACGTGGTGCGCATGTCCTGTCCCCGCCCCTTTCCCCTTCCCCTCCCCCATTGGTTCGCGGCCCCCCCGTCGCGAGTTGGCCCCGCGGGGGGCGGTGGAGCTCCGCGTCATGCGGACACGTGTCGCGATCGCCGGCCGTCGTCTGGTGCGGGGGGCGGTGCGGGGGCGGGGCCCGCCGCGGTTGGGCTGCCTCGCACGTTGCCTGCTCGTGGTGGATGGCGGTGTCGGGGAGCGTCAGCGTCAATTACGGTTGTCAGGCCCCGCCCCGGCCGGCCCGACGGACGGACGGATCGGCGCGATCTTTTTGGCGTGACCCCGGCTCCATTTCGCGGCCTCTGATTTTGACAGCATATTTTATTATGCGCGACCCGGCGAGGACACCGGCCTTTTATAATTCATCCAAGTTATTCGTATTCCCCGAAAATTAAAATAAGAAAATTGTTGGCGGTCTTCGTCGCGCTTTTCGAAAAGGAAAATCCCGTGAAGCTCCCTTCCCCCCCCACGTTCGATATGGCCTGTGGGGGAAAACCAAGGGTTGCCGATTTTTGTACCGAATTTCGGAAAAATAAAATAAAAAAGTCGGATTAAAATCAAGAGTAAAAGTCACCGGAAACTCCAAATCATGCCCACCGTGATATATTTACCCGACATAAAAAAAAGGCCAAATTTGTACCTATATGACACATTTACCCTTCCCTCCGGCACGGTTCCATCGGATGATTTTTCGGCCAAAACATATGCCGTTTTTATTTTATTTAAGTTACGCGGGCTCCATGTCAATACCGTTTTCTTTCCGGGATTAAATTAGGCAAATTTTTAATAGTGCTCATTGACGGAATCTTGATGGAGAGTAAATATATCACGCGGAAATTTTGGTGTCACGGAAAAAAGCTCGAGGTAAATAGATTATAACGGGCATAGTTTAGAGTTTTTAGTGGCTTTTGCCTTAAATTTAATAATGATTTCATTAGTCCTTTTATCGAATATGGATTAACGAAATCATTGGAAGGTTTTCACGATATAACCAATATGATTGTAGTTTTTGTATCTGATTAAGTGGGTCAATCATCTTTATTATAAACAATTTCATTGCGTGTGTTAAGTAAAAGGTCACTTAGTGCATTAGGTGAGGAAGGCAATAAAAATCAAATCTTTTGTGCATACGTAATCCATAGAAGGATAGTGAGGAGGATTGGGAGCTACAGAAGATGAGGGAGCTTGAGACGAAGAGAAACCAAGGGTTTTAGGCCAAACGAAAGGTTAGGGTTTGATATCTGAAATGAAGGAGATATAAAAATCAAATCTTTTGTGCATATATATTTTCCCGGGATAAGCAACAATTGAGACGAATGGTTATTTCGAAAATATACGATCCATAATGATGGCGATGTACATACTAGAGATGATTGAAATGACGTGTCAAAATACCATGGGGTGCAATGAACTGGCCGACTATGTGTGAAACATGAAATGTCCTATGAAATGTCAAATCAGGATGACGCGCATGTTAAAGACCTTTGCCAAAAAAAGGTACACATGTTAAGAAATTGTTTTAAAAGTATTAATTTTCTTTTGATTCTTTTAAAAATGGAGAGTATATTTACACCTAAATATGATCGAGTCGTTGATAAACGCATGATTGGCACGTGAGCATGAACGGTTACGTAGGGAATACGTTCACGGCGTTTTATCGATAACGATAAAGAATGACGTCCGATCAACCGACGGTGATGCGTCTCGGTGATATATATTCGGTTATCAACACAGGGTGATGTGGATATTGGCAACGAGCAAATGGCAAGATGTTGTCCGATGATATTTCGGGACACAAAAAACATAATTATATGGTTGCCGGTTTAAAGAAAAGCCATCAGGAAGTAACGGAGCCATCGATAGAGGAATACGGAGGCACGATTACGAGGCAATTTTCTTTTAGTAAGAGATTACAAGACAGTTGAGATTAGGAAGAAATGGATGCATATTGTTTTTAGGAAGATAGCCGTTCGAGAAAGAGAATCTAAGGATTGTGGGTAGAGAATGCCAAAGAACAAGATAACATGGAGACAATTGCCCATAAAGCATGCAACTGCCGAAAACCGTCGAGAAGCAGTTACGAAAAAGCCATTATAAATAGCGCTAGACGTTCGACCGAAGGAACTCCGCACGTATTAAACAAATTTACTATCCTTCGTTATCTTTACTTTCCAATACTGCACTTTGCTTTTTTAGCTGTGGCTCTTAGATTCACGTCGTCAATTAATTCCGACGTGTGTTTCTATCCTTTGTGTTGCGTCGTCGATGAAATTCCGGCGTGATGTAATTACCTACTGAGTTTCAGTTGTCGATTAAATTCCGATGGGGTTTGTTCACGTTTGGCTCGTTTGTCACAATTACACTTTCTGGATCATGCCGTTGATTAAATTCCAGCACGATTTTAGTGTGTGTAGTTCAGTATGAAGTAAACTCGATCTTCTTTAATTAAAACCCAAAAACCACTCTTTCGATGAAAGATATTTTTCGTCGGGGAGGGAGCAAATTCCGGCGAGACAGAAATTAACAATATCTAGCGATCAATCCTCGGTTACTTATAGGGGTGAGGAAGATGGACTGCCTAAATCGGGATTGGACTGGGCTCGATCGGTTTGGTCCGGTTCTCAAGAATATCGGTTCGGTTTCCGGTTCCTAAAAGTGGAACCTGTTTTCGGGTGGTCGGGTTCCCTGTTCTAGGGCTGGAATCGGACCGGACCGACCGATAAATATATATTTTTCTAATTTTTTCACATATATATTTTAAATGTATATTTAAATAACAAAAGAAGCATATGATAGTTCATTTTTATTCGGTTCCAATGGGACCAACCCAAAAATACTTTTATATGTTGGTCCCGAAAATGCTTCCCGGTTCCCTCTTGCCTTTACCAATTGATCCCAAAATTAGCCGGTCCGGTCCCCGGTCCTAGAAACTGGGAACCGGTCCTCTCGATCCGATTCCCGATTCTTGGGTTGGACCGGATCGGACCGAGGACCGCTCACCCTAGTTACTTATCACCGAACAATTTCTCGTCTCTATTCTCATCCCCCGCGCGAAAAGGCCTCGCCCAGATCCGGTGAAGTCACGTGCCCCTGGCTGGCTAAACTCGTCGTGTCGTATTTTCTCGTTTTCGCATCCGCAATTCAGCGTTGTCAATCGAGGAAAAAAAAACGGAAAGAGAGAGATAAGATAATCACCGCACTAAGCCCCAAATTACTATTTTTTATTCCAAGCGGCGTCGATGTCGGTTTCGAGGAAAAGTCAAAGTCGAAACTTGCGGGGGGATGCGCGCTTGGATGGAAGCCAGCCTAGAAAGCGAGGGGAAGGAGCGGGGACCCGGCCGCTCCTGTCCCATCCGATGATCGAGCGCGCGCGCGGGGGGTGGTTCGGTTCATCTCGCATTCGGCGACGACGACGTCTTTGGTCAAAGTCAAAGAGCTCCGGTGGCCGACTCTTCACCACCTTTTGGGATAATACGATACGCCAGCCCTCGTTTTTTCTTCCTTTTTTTTTTTTTTTCCCAACTTTATATATATTATCACCATCTTTGATTTTGACGTTTTATATATATATTTTTTAGTAATTTATGAATAAAATGATCCGTAAGATGCTTCTTTTGCCCCTGTGATATTTCCTTCCTTTTTTTTATTTGGGTTTATTAATTAGGAGCGGGCCAACTCCGAAGAGGTTCTTCTTTTTTTTTTTCCTCTCTTTTTATTAATACGGAGACCTGCAAAATCATGTCATGCTGTCATGCTGATGTCATATCATACTTTTAGATACGAAACGTCAGTTTTCTTAATAAAGAAATACGAAGAGAAAAAGTCTTTGATGGAAAGCGGGTCGGCCGCCAGATATACAGTAGAAGCACGTTTCCTTGAACGGGCGATTTACTTGTGGAATTAGACGAGAAAAATGGTGGACTGGGGGAATTAAAATAAATCAGTCAACTTTTTCAAATTCTTTAATAGCAAATTTCTCTCTCTCCTCCTTCTTCTTTTTTTTTTTTTAACGGAGAAGAAAAAGAAGGAGATAAATGGGGCAACATGCCAAAGAACCAACCCCACCTTCGCAGAACCCGAAAAGGCATCGAAAAATCAAAAGAGGGAAGTACCTTTCACTCATGCGAAAAAGTTGAAAACAAAAAAAAAAAAAAAATAAAAAAATATATATATACACACACATGCGTGTGAGTGGTGTGGGGGCCCACGCTGGGCCGGGCCGTGATCCGAAACGACGCCGTCCCACCAGCGGGTTTGCGTTCACACCTTCCCACTTGCACCTAATCTCTGCGTACGCAATTCCTCCGTTGGGTTCCGCTGCTTTAAAACGGGGGGCTGGGCGACCTCCCAAAAGTCTCCTCCTCCTCCTCCTCCTCCTCGTCGTCGCGTGGCGCTTTCGCTCTCCTCCTCTCCTTCCTCGGCGGATCCCTAGAGGTACACACCACCTCTCTCTCTCTCTCTCTCTCTAGATCTCCGATCTCCGATCTCGTCGTCGGCGGTCTTCGCGTGCTAGGTGTGCGGCGTCGCCGCCGCCGCCGTCGCCTGCTGCTAGCTGCGGTTACCTTCGCGGTTTCGCGCCGGATCTGCCGCTCCGGTTCCCCTCTGATCTCGCCGGAGCTCGACGCGCCGCTGGAGCTGTTTCCGGCGAGGGAGTCCTGCGTGTCTGCGGTGTTTCCGCGTCCGCGGGCTGTCGGATGTCGGTTTCCAGCTCGATCGAGCCGCCGGCGCTTCTGTTTTGCCGTTCCGGGGCGGAAGTCGTCCGCGCGGCGTGGAGCGCTGGGGGACGGAACCTGTCTTTTCTCTGGGTGGTTGGTCCGATCTGGCGGTACCGAGAGAGAAATTTTCGTGGCTGCTTTGTTGATCCGGAGTTTGGAAGGATTAGCGGGCGCTTTTGAGCGAGCTGTGTCGATTAAACTGGCGTCTTCGATCAGATCTTGCCTAGTTTTGTTCCTTTTTTTTTTTTTTTTAGCTGCGCGTGTTGATTTTTGTTGTTTTGGATGTGGTTAGGCGTTCTCCTTCGGACTGCGGCGGGTTTAAGAGATGGATCATTTCCGAAGTGTTGAGCAGAACGCCTTTGTTGCCGCCTTTGAGGAGATGAGGGGCTTCGTCTCCGTCTCCGACCGGAGGGAATCGGTTGTTTGTCCGAAGCCTCGCCGGGTCGGGGTTTTGTCCAACAACCCTTTCAGGTCTCAGATAAGGTAATTCTTTTGTCTCGTGTTTGGGGATGAATTGATTTGGTGTCCGAACTTTTGAAGTAACGCTCTGTGGTTTCTGATGAACAGCCACCGATCTGAGATTTGCAAATCGAAAGCCGCGGCAGAGCTTCTGGACCTCATCCTTAAGAAGGTAGTTGGATCTGTCTCATCAATCCACATCTGATCCTGTCTGAACTGGCTGGAATTGTGGCTCAGCCTTTTGTTGCTCGATAGTCAAGATCTGAATTCAGTTATTGAATGTTTTGGTTCTTTGAAAGTACGAATCAGTTTGTTCAGCTATTTTGCTTCATAAAATGTGTCCTAGTCCTTTTGTTTTGTTAAGTGGATCTATTCAAGCGTTCTTCTGCAATTCTTCATGGGGAAGAGAGGAACAAGAAACATTAGGGAACCTTACCAAAAAAAAAAAAAACAAGAAACATTAGGGAAGTCGTTAATAACTGACCCGGCCAAAACATCTTTCTAGGTTAAATCTAATGTATTTGTCCGTCTCTGCGATGACATTTAGTTGTCGGGTTCAGTTTTTTTCGTTAGCCCGTCACATTAATGGAGGCTTAATTTATTGCAGGAGGATTATGAGTTGGAGCCGCAATCTCCAATGGCGATTGCTTCGACCCCCCCTTTTTTCGCGGGATCTCCACCGAGAAGGGCTGAGAATCCTTTAGTACAGGATGCCCGCTTTAGGGATGAAAAGATTACTCCAATTATGGCGTTGCCAGCTATGTCGCCATCAGGTTTACCATCTCCATCAGCTTCTGCACGCAAAGGGTGTGCGAGGATGAAGTTTGGGCTCAAGCCTGCAGCTGTTAGAGTAGAAGGTTTTGATTGTCTTAACAGGGATAGCAAGAATTCTAGCATTCCCGCTGTTGCATAAAAACTCCACCGAAGAAACTGTACATAGAAGGGAGCTTAATGCAGGGCATAATACTTCACATAGTCAAGCAGGCAAGCGAGAGTTTCGAAATATTTTGGAAGGAGAGAATTCGAGTACCTTTTAGGGTTGTAAATACCATCTGTTCTAGTCGGCAATTCGCATTTTAGTATCAGTGTAAGTAGGTTGATTGAACAAGAAAAGAGTCACCTAGTATCCGTTCTTGCAGCCTGTGCTGAATTAGTTAAAGAGAGTTCTTGTGTAATATAGGGAGCGATTCCTAAGAGTAATGATTTCCTATCAGAAGCCAACCATTAGATGTTCTGTACAGTCCATGATTTTGGGTCAGATGTAAATTTGTGGATATTATCTGATTGATCTTGCCTTATTTTGGGTTACGACTTTCTACTCTTTTGCACTCTTCTGCGAGAAGTGGTATAACTTTCGCGGTGATGCTTGAGGTGTTGATCGATTTTGAAGATGAAAGGTCTGATTGATTCTATTTCAGCGCATGTTTAACTATTCCCTCCACTAGTGAACTTGTTTTTAGTAGTACTTGTGAAGGTAACTGCGGCGGTCATCATTTGTTTTGGTGGTTTATCAATGCTTTAGAACGATTTTGGTTTTGCGATCTTCATGTACCGTCATCACTTTCGCTACTCGAAAAGGGTATGTGTGATGGTTTCGATACAAAACTCGAAATGGTCATTGGCATTGGATTGCAAAATTGAAGGATGTATTCTGATACTGTAATTCTTTTCAGAAAATGAACTGAGCGGTTTGCCTTAACAATTCAAAGAATATTAAGGAGCAACATAATACTTTACATTCTTTAGTGCAGTGGTAGACAACCTTGATAATACGTTCTTTTGGCCGAGCATCTTCATAAATTGTTAGCAACCGATTCGCATTTCATGTCATGGTTCGAGTAGAATGTGTCTTGGTTGTATGAATCTAAATCATTATGTTGTGAGGAAATTGACGGCTCTTTTCTGATTCGTAGAAGTTACCGGCACGCAATTCTCAAGTGGGTGCTGTCTGATGTAGAAATGGTGCTGAAATTGGACCCAAAAACCATCTTATTCGTATCCAGTGGTCGGCCCATCTGAAATTCAGCTCACAGGATCTGTAGTACAAAAGAGAAGAAGAGGATCACGTTCTTCTAAGATTAAGTCGAAGAGGCTCACCCAAGGCTCCAAGCAAACCATTTGTTTCTGATGAAGACTTTGAATTCCCCCTTTTAAGTCGAGAGATATCTTGAGCTAAATCGGTAGAACATAGGGAAGATGGAGTTCGCTAAAAGGGCTCTGAAGGGTCCATTTTGGAAATTTTCGACTGAACGGGTCCAAAGTATCTAAGACTAAGGGCAAATGAATAAATGGAAAAATACACAAAACCAGCATCTAGTTTTGCAATTTCACTAACTTGCATCCTGCAATTTGGAAATACAACTTTAGAACTTTGGAAAGGATCCAAGCCTTAAAATGACTAATTTCCCTTTACAATTAATTTCCTCAAATCTCCCTCAAACCGTAATCCTAGATTTATTCATCTTGTTCTATATAATTACAGCGGCGGTTCCATTCATCTGCATCGTTTAAATTATCTATATTAAATTGAAAGATCAAAGATGACTCAATTTGATTGTTTTCGTCTTTTTCTAATATCTTGATCATTTCTTTAGTTAGTCTCTTTCGGTAGTTTTTTCGCTTTCCATAAACATGTTTGTTGCTGTGCAAAGTAGCAAGAGTACATAACCATCCCCTGCCAACGGCCATGGTCCTTTCAAGAGGCTCACTAATGAAGGATATATGAAAAATAAAATTTACAAATTTCAGTGATAACTTTAAATGGTGGGAATAAATTTGAAAAATCTTTTTGTTACGTTTATTTCTCATCATAATCATCTCCTAATATTTCTAAATGGTCATTGCATTTATTTCTTATTTTTTGTACTTATTGTTCCAATTTCAGTATTTTTTAGCCTATAGGAGGCAAGAGAATGATTTGACTAAACAAAAATAAGAAAAATTACAATTTTACCCTTGAATAATCACATGTTAGGCACGTACAGACAAGAAAACAAACAAACAGAGAGTTAATGATCAAAACAAAATGAAAATTTAGGTGGGATTTGTGTCCCGTAAAAAGTTCTGAGATGAACCTGCGGCACACAAAATTTGGGGAGACTTTGGGTAATTTCCCTAAACAAATAAATCGCAACGCTAAAAGCATATCACTTACAAGTAATTTGTAACCTATGAACTTATTTGAAAAGAGGGCTGTGGGGAATAGGATCGTGCGTCGTGCCTTTAGCACCTCTTCCCCATCGCTTTTCCAAATGGAGAAGTCTAACGGTGTGCTTGTTTAGTCTAATCACCAGGGATCACAATGTCCATAAAAAGAAAAAAGTCGATAAGTAATCGAGATTAGCTTTCTTAAACCTTCCCAAGGACATTGTCATGAAAAACTTTTGGGAGATTCAAGAAACACAGATCAAGATTATTGTTGGAAAGTAAAAATAATAAATAAAAGGAGCAACTTGGAGGTGGGTAAGGAAATCCGCGCCACCTTAACATGGCCCGAAAGGGCAAAAGCCATGATGAACAGTGAAACAAGTCTTGGCTCTTGATTTATAGGCCTAATACCCTAAAAAATCTCGAACTTTAAACTTTGTCGCAATTTTACCTTTTGTCTCATAAAATACCTCTAACTTTAGGTCATATCCCAATTTTACCATAAACTTTTTTTTTTCCATAAAAAACCCTCAATTTTGGGTCATGTCCCAATTCTTCTATAAACTTTTTTTATTTTATGAAAAGCCCCTAACTTTAGTTTTTGTCCCAATTTTACCCTAAAATTTTTACAGTTTTATCAAAAATCACAAATTTTTACTTGAATCACAAATATGCCCACATTAACCCTCTTTCCAAAATTTCTAGTTGGAAACCCCGAGATGGAAAACTCTTGAGCACAAGCTATTCAAGCGTCCTGAGGACAAGCTATTCGAGCTTCTCGGGTGCCGGAGATGGAACATTTCTAAGCATGAGAGATCAACGAGCGCAAAATCGCTAAGGGCGATTTTGATGAAGGGTTAATTGAGAGCAAATTTGGGACTCAAGTAAAAGTTAATGATCTTTTATGAGATAAAAAAATAATTAGAGTGAAATTAAAACTTGACCTAAAACTCATAATTTTTACGAGACAAATAAACAGTTTAGGGTATATTTGGTACTGAATCCAAAATTGAGGATTTTTTATTATACAAAAAAGGTTTAGGGTATAATTGGGACTATATCTAAAGTTGTAGGTTTTTTATAGGACAAAAAAAAGTTTAAGGTAGAATTAGGACATGACCTAAAGTTGAAGGTTTTTTATGAGATAAAAGGTAAAATTAGGACAAAAGTTAAAATTTGAGGTTTTTTAGGGTATTGGGCCCTTGTTTATATTATATGCTCTTTTTTTAAAATTTTTTTTTTTAGAATTTCGATAACAAAGCAAAGTTCAAAAATTTGAGCAAGCAGCATTAATTCATTCCTTAAAATAGCCAAGCCAAGAAAAAAAATTAATAAAGCACAAGAAAAGAGAGGAAAATGTGGTGGCTGCAAGGAAGGCATCTTGGAATATAAAAATAAAAGTATAGTCTTGGTCAAATTAAAATATTAATGTATGGGGGCAAAATTCCAAAAATTACAAGCAATTGAGCCACAACCGAGGAACGTCCGGCCGCCCATTTGCCTAATAAATGTAAGAATTATATATGGAGAGAATCCAACAACTAGAGGATTAGTGGGTCAGCCCTAGATTCCCAAAAGAGAATTAGATAAGTGAAGCCTGTGTACGGCCCAAGTTTATGTCGGTGAAAAGGAATTCTTTTTTTTTTTTGTTTTGTTTTGTTTGAATTTTGATATAAATTATAATAATTGCAAGTGGTTGTCATGCAAAATTAGAAAACAATTTGAAGAGACATTTGATGTTTTTTTTTGGCCGAAGAGACATTTGATGTTATTATCTTTATATTACTTGGAAGATTCTGAGCGTTGAAAAAAAAATTATAATTACTGAGAATAGGTCTGCAAGTTGATTTTAGACATTGTGCGAAGCACAAGCCGAAGGCTGATTTGTAGGAAGTCGAGACTTCCTCTCTTGCCATCCTAGCTGTGGGAGGCCGCTATACCTACTTACTCAAGATAGCTAGTCAAAGCTAACATGGTGTCTACTTCACTATTCAAGAGGCCCTTAAGTTCTCTCCAAATCTTTTTCTTCTCTGGAGAGGGAGAATATGTAAAGAACTTATAGGGAGATGCCTTTGTCTCTTCTTGAGCCTTTTGAGATCCTGCTTAGTACTTATGTTATTATCTTCATATTACCTAGAAGATTGAGTACTGAAAAAAAAATTATAATTCCTCACTTTGCAGTTTAAGGGAAAATGCAAAAATCCTTTTTTGACTTTTCATACTAATTTCACTTTGCATTTTCTCTCTGTGCTTATAGAGTTTTTTTTTATAATAAAATGGTAGTTATGTAAACAAAAAAAGTAAGAATAGAGTAGGTGTAAAATATAAAGAGTATTTTTAAATTTCCTTTGGTATTATATATATACATACATATATATATTATATTCATGATTTCCGCCACTAGTGGGTGCATATCCTCCTATTCATTGAAGTTCACTCATCACCGAACAGTATATGAATAGATTGTTTTTCTATAATTCAATGGCACCAGCGTAATGACTTGTCTATATGAAGTTTAGAGACTGCTGAAAATACTATGCAAATCTCGTAAATTGGTTAAGTTCAAGTGTTTGACTTGTGATTGTGACCTTAACTTAGAGTAACTTGCACCCTATAATCGAGGGACTAGAACAGAAAACCTATAGTTCTGAGCTATAAATCCCATGACACTTCAAACAATTTTGTTGACAGGCTCGCGAATAGTTTATTATAGACGGTGACACAATGATCACGGGGTTAAAGATCTGTGATCTGTCAATAATAAGAACATGAAGATTCGACAATGAGAACCTACTAATTGCCCTTTCGATCCACCACAGAAACCCCACCGATGTTGCGAATATAGAAAGCACCCTGTCATGTTTGTGTAGCGGTGCAAATGGGCTCGCATGCTTAAGAGTGGAGTTAGTAATTATGATTTAAATTGAACATCGTATAACATGTGTAAGATGTTTATGATAACTCTAGAATAAAGTAGTGGTGCAGGTTGCCCCTCCTCGATATTTTTTATATAATTAAAACTATAGGTTGGCGCATAAAAATTGATCAGGTGCCTAGGGCTCCGTTTGTTTCGCGGAAAATGCGATATTTTTAGAAAATATTTTTCAAGAAGTTATTTTCAAGGAAAATGAAAATATTTTTTAGTGTTCTGCTAAAATCTGAACCGGAATATAATTTATGTCGTTTGATAAGAAAAATCTGATTTGATTTTCCTAAATATATATACATTATTTAAGGGCTAGACTTGTGCATAGGCAGTTGGGGAATCAAGTATGGGCACTAAGATCTAGAGTCCGGCCTCGATGGACCCCGACCTAGGCACTGGGGACCCGAGCATGGGCTTTGGGGTCTTGATCCTGGCCTCAATGGACCTAGGTGCAGGTATTGGAGACCTTAGATTGGGCACTGCAGTCCTGGGCCTCGCCTCGATGGACCTTGGTGTGGGTGCAGGGGTCTCACGCCTGGCCTTGATTGACTCGGCCAAGGACGTCGTCCTAGGCCTGGCCTCGATGGACATGGGCATGGGTGTTGGAGACGCGGCCTGGGGCGCCGAGGTCCTGATCCTGGCCTCGATGGACACGGGCTCGGGCATTGGGGTCCAAGCACCGGCATCGAGGTTAGGTCCTAGCTTTGATGGAACTAGTCTCGGACACAGGGTCTCGGGCCAAGGCATCATAGACTTAAGCCCAACCTCAATGGACTCGGGCCCGGGTTTTAGAGATTCGGGCACGAGCATCGGGGTCTTAGGTCCAGCCTCAATGGACATAGGTTGGGGTGTTAGAAATCATTTCTCTGAACATAAGTAAAGATTTTTCAATGACTCATTTTCTTAAGTGATCCAAACTCTGGAATAGGAAAATGTTTTTCACGAAACAAATAGAGCCAATGTTTTAACACCAAACATGTTATTCATGCGTGCATGTGTGACATCTTGGATTTAACTCACTCGAGGTATGGTTCCTTTTGGCCCGTCTCATACTGAGTCTCACGGTTTGTCCTTTGGCGTACAAGCAGGCACTTTTCCAAGAGGTCATCCATCTTGGTAGTGCTCTAGCCTGGGCTCGCTTAACTTTAGAGTTCCGAAGTAAAGCTTGCCATTATGTTAAAAGGCGCCTCCATGAGTTAATTTCAGTTTTCACATATATATTTTAGGATCGCTTTTTCCCTATTCGATGCATAGTTCGGTTCATTTCTACCCCCTTTGCCGTTCTAGAAGCTCTGCCAGGAGCCGCTCCTTGTCTAGACCCTTTGGCCCTAGCAACCACTTTTTGCTCTCATCATACTGGGTCGTTACAGGCTCACCAGCTTCCGCGTGGTTTGTCCCTGAGCTACATACCTGCTAGAGGGGTCTCGCTCTGATACTATATTATGACAACTTGGATTTAACTCACTCAAAGTATTGTCCGCTTTGACCCATCCCATACCGAGTCTCATGGTTTTGTCTTTTGGCGTATAGGTAGGCACTTTCCTAGGAGGTCACCTATCCTAGTAGTGCTCTAGCCTGGGCTCACTTAACTTTGGATTTCCGAAGCAAAGCTTACCGTTACGTCAAAATACGCCTTCGTGAGTTAATTTCAGTTTTCACATATATATTTCAAGAACCCTTTTCCCCTATTCGGTACACAGTTCGGTTCATTCCTGCTTCTTTCGTCATCCTAGAAGCCTGCCAGGAGCCGCATCTTGTCCAGACCCTCTGGCCTCGGCGACCACTCGTCGCCCTCATTGGACTGGGTCATTATAGCATGTGTCGAAACACATTCCGCGTAAACCAGAAATCGAGGGAATCCAACAAATAAAAACTTGGAATTTTTATTAAGAGTTACGCTAATTACTGTTTTAAGAGTCTTGTAAAACATTTACTTAATGATAAGGTTGCTATGTCCCTATTATTGGCTATAAGATCACTATAAAAGTCATTGTATTTTACTTAAAATAAAATTTCTAGAATAACCATTTTTAGGGGGAAGTTTGTCCAATCAATCCTAAAAATATTGTACGAATATCAATTCAGTCATAAATTTTTCAAATTTACCAATTTAGTCATAAACCTTAGTACGAAATTTCAATATAATCATTTTGGCCAATTTTCACAGGAAATTGCCAACATGATGGGGTGCCACACAAGACAATTAGCAATGACTAGACTATCACGTCATTAATTTTGGGTGAAAAATTAATGACTGAATCTAGATTCATACAATAAATTTAGGACTAATTTGATAATTTTTCCCAGGTGTCCATTGGTTCGGTCCAACCAGGGAATTAGACTAAACTAGTTGGTTTTGGATGATTTTCGGTTCCGAATTTTTAGAATCGGAAATAATTGGTCCAGTTCCCGATTCCACATAAGTGACCGGACCTACAAACCAGCTCATATTACTTAATTTTTTGTTTATTTTGAAGCAAACCCTATGCATTCCTCCATTATTTTGTTTGTCCATATATATACATTCTTTTATTATTTTAACGCACGTTGATATGATGGCATGTAATAAAGTACCGACTACAAAATATAGTGGGCCGCACCCTTGATCACGTAGATATTCATTTAATGGAAAAATCGAAAATAATGCTCTTATTTTTCATTTAATGTTAGAAAACTTCCACTTGTAGGGAATAGAATAAACCAAAGGAAAAGTGACCTGCTCCAAGACTAGGTGGGCCGGTTCCTGATTTCATGAATTGGGAACTGACCCTGTGAGGCTTGGTTCCAAGTTCCGAAGTGGGAATTGACATATCTTGGAGCCGATCAGCCATAAAATTTTCCTTAGCCATGTGTTCTTGGAAGAGAGAAACTCGCATATCTATGGAAAATCAACGAAGATGCGATGGATGAAAATCATACACGCGCATTGCCGTGGAAGATACATGTTAACATTGTTTATGAAGTAAAAAAAAGGAAAAAAGGATCACCGGTTCCGAAACCGACCCGAACAACCGGGTGGTCTGGTTCCCGATCCCACAAACCGTGAATCGAACTGACCCTACCAGGTTCCGGAGCGGGAACAAACATACCCGGACCCCAATCGCCCTTAACATCCTTCCTGACCCACGTGTTCTCGGAAGGGAGAAACTCGCGGGTATCCATGGAAAATCGACGGAGATGCGGTCCGCATTGCCGTGGAAAATACGTGTTGTGTTAACAACTTAATACTGTACGTGAAGAAACGAAGAAAGAGAATCGGTGTGACAATCGGCGTACAAAATTGAACAAGGGCCCCCGAAAAAGGAGGAGGAGGAGGAGGTGGCACGACCCGAATCGATCACGGCCAAAAAGGAAAAAATTCGAATTGACGGACGACATAATCACTAATCACCAAACTAATCCGGCTTCGCGGGTCCCATCTCCCTCCTTAATCCCAAGAATCTTAATGCTAACGACCCTTTTCTGCCGCCAACCAAACCAAGAAAAGAAAACAACGTGCCCAAGCCCCCACCGCCATTGCATAGAAAAAGCACAAAAGAAAAAAAAAAAAAAAAAAAAAAAAAAATAAAATGAAAGAAAGAAGAAAACCGGAAACCGGCAACCGGTATTGCCGAGGGCGGTTTTTGCGCCGGGACACGTCGATTCCCACGAACCGGGAGCGGAGCGGCGGCTGACACGTTTGCCGGTGGCCGGTCTCCACCCCCACCCCAATATTCTCGGCACGTTCCGCCCACGCGCTCCTCACGTGCTCTTTGCATGGGGGCGCCGCTTCTTCTCCGTTGTTGTCCGCCACCGCCCTTCTCGTACGACAAAGAGAGAAGGAGAATATTTTCTTTTCTGATTATTTTTATTTACGGGAAAAAACATAAATTTTTTCCTCCTATGCCATCTAATTGCAGCTCCGTGAAATTACTCCTTGACTCGATATTATCTTTTTTTCCCCGGCAAAATCCACATTTTTTGTTGGAACTCCTAGTAAAAATCCACATTTTTTTAGATATATTCGGCGTTTGTTTCTAATAATGTTTCAAATTGCAAAAACCCTTTTCGAGCTAGCCACGTGGCGCGTAAAAAATCGGTCACGCGTTTGCCATGCCTGCGATTTACTTGAAAGTTGGACAAATTTAAGATAAGGCGTGGCAATCTCATATCGAAAGTTTAGAGCTTTGGGTGATTGAGAACAAAGTCTGGTGATGAGATTGCAAAGTTCGTTTAAGTTTAGTGACCATTGGTATATGTTCGACCGAATTTGTTGATCTTGATTATTACGTCAATCCATTCTAACGGAATGTTCGCTTCTGAACTTGTCATGCGGCACTTAATTTTGCTTATGCGATTCCCATCGGACAAGCCACGTGGCAAAACTATGCCACATGGCTCATATTCAAACAATAAGCATTAGTCCAATAACTTGTCGGCCAAAAATGTTTGTCATGTATTAAAATTTAGACTGAAATCCAAAATGTAGAAGTGGATCAAAAGAAAGGATTTTAAAATATAAGATAAAGATAAAAATATATTGAAATTATCTTTTTTAAAATCCACTTAATTAAAAAAATGAGATAACTTTAGGAAAAGAATATCGATAAGAGATAAGTTCACGAACTTTAGCTTTTTTAGTTTATTAATAGACTATCGTTTAATTAGGAAAAAGTACAAAAAAAGTTATAAACTTATTGCATTGGTACCAATTCAATCCTAAATCTTTCAATTGGACCAATTTAGTCCGAAACCTTTTTATATCAGTACCAATTCAATCTATCCACCCAATTTAAGCCGGAAGTTGCTGATGTGGAAGCCGGTCATCTTACGTGGCACGACCGGCATTGACGTGGATATTTTAAAATATATTTTTGAATTTTTTTCATTACATTATATTTTATTTTCCCCTTTCTTTTTTTCTTCTCTTTTTTTTTTTTTTTGCTTTCCTTCCTCTTCGCTCAGCCAGTCACCAACCTCCACGGTGACTGATAAAGGCTGCCAGCGGCCGACGAGGACGAGGGCTGAGCGCTAGGACCCCCTCACCAGCCTTTGACAAGGGCCGGTGAGGGCTAGACAAGGTCGCCCCTTGCCATATGCCCTCGCCGGCCTCGCCATCGCTAGAGGCCGACGAGGCCCCTCGCCTGGATGGCGAGGGTGTCTCGGCCTTTGTCGGCCTCTGGCAAGGGTCCCCTAGCCGAATTTGGTCCAGCCCTCGCCCTTTTCGGTCATCGACAGCCTCCTCTAGTCATCATGGAGGCTAGCAACTGGCTGTAGGAAGAGGAAGGATAGAAAAAAAAAAAAAGGAAAGGACAAAAGAAAAGAAAGAAAAGAGAAGAAAAAAATTCTAAAATTATTTTAAAATATCCACATTAGTGCCAATCGTGCCATGTAGGATGGCCGGCGTCCACGCTAGTCATTTCCGGCATAAATTGGCCAGATGGAGCGAGGGTGTCTCGACCTTTGTCGGCCTTTGGCAAGGGTCCCCTAGCCGAATTTGGTCCAACCCTCGCCCTTGTCGGTCGTCGATAGCCTCCTCTAGTCATCATGGAGGCTAGCAACTGGCTCCAAGAAGAGGAAGGATAGAAAAAAAAAAAGGAAAGGAAAAAAGAAAAGAAAGAAAAGAGAAGAAAAAAATTAATAAAAAAATTCTAAAATTATTTTAAAATATCCACATTAGCGCCGGTCGTGCCACGTAGGACGGCCGGTGTCCACGCTAGTGATTTCCGGCATAAATTGGCCAGATGGACTGAATTGGTACAAATATAAAAGATTTATGATTAAATTGATCGAATTGAAGGTTTATGGTTGAATTGGTACTATTAGAATAGGTTTATGACTTTTTTGGTACTTTTCCCTGTTTAATTAGATAAATTATATTGATAGTTATCCAAGTTGAATTCGAAATAAATTGAATATTATTTAAATTCAAAATTATTGGTGGATAATCTTGAATCACACTCCAGATTAAGTACGAGGATCGACGACAGCTCTCCTCCTCTCCCAAGTTTCAATTTTGAAAAAAATGATAAGAAAGAAGTTCATAAGCTTTAATTTATTATTTTATGTTTAACAACTTATGTTTAAAATCTTACAATTTGAATAGAACTTAAATAAAAGATAGGAAGAGAAGACCCCGAGTTTTAACTAAGCCAATAAGATTGAATGAAAAATAGCAAATAAAAAATATAATATATAATAGAGAAATCCATTTTTAATTTTAACGACAGTGTGTAATCTTAATCTTTAAAGAAGGAAACTAAGCATTCTCAAGATTATATAGTAAGCTCGAAATTACGGTATCATATACGCATGTAGCCTATATAGATACAAGAGACATCACAAACTTCCCCAAAAGAGCGGGGGACCGGTGAGATTGTCTAATAAATATCAAGAATGGGCATTGAACTCATGTCCTATAGGCCTAAATTTGTACCCCCACTTGGAGTTTCAATAATTGGCTCTGGTTAAATCAAAAGAAGGGAAGGAAATATCCTACGGATCAGGAATGGCGCATGAAATTCGAGAAACGGAATGGGCGCAGACTCAAAATATACCGAGGCCGAACCTGGCTCGATACCATGTGGGATTTTGTGGTACCGCTGTCAATCGCCCTAAAAGCTTAAGTCGTTTCATGAAACCGTGGTTTTGACGTTTAGATATTCTAATGCTAAGGACGACAATGGGATAGTGGCGTTAACACATGTCCACGTGATTCGGCGGGATGCAATTGGAATTTCAAAGCTTCCAAGACTATGGTAAGACCATCTAATAAATAATCTGTGGGCACTGAGCTCAGTTCTCATAGGCCCTACGTGTAGCCCACTTGCAGGCTTTTTCTTCTTTGGGTAGCGACGACCTAAATTAATTGACCAAATCGGCGAACCGAGGGGAATCAACTGAACTAAGCAACGATATAATCAATAATTTAGTAGTAAGTGACGTACTAAGAGGGGTGCGCCATTTCAAAAAGTGGGTGGAATAATTTGAGAGGAGGGAAAGAGAGGGAAGAGAGAGAGAGCCGCTAAAGTCAAGATGGGGATGTGGAGTATATGGGATGGGTGGTGGCTTTTCCAAAACAATGGGTGCATCGTGCGGGTCAAGCTCGCCATCAACTTTGCAAGTGTATGGTGCGGCACGGAAATCGAAAGGGGGAAAATGAACGTCACATGTTCCATGTGGTCACCCCCTTTCGATTGCACCGTTTGGGAAAAACAACATACTTCATGCCTAAGATTTTGGCCATTCGTCCCGATCGATCGCGATGACGTTATTCCATTTGTGGAATGTTTTGGTCCTTTTGGCCTTTAGCAAGGCGGCGATCGCGCCTTGACACGTTGAAAAAATTTGTCTTTCTTGGGGGTGCGTGGGAAACGCGAGCGGATTGCAATTGATGGGTTTTTGCAAGTTGCGTATTCTAAATGTGGGATGGTGGATCCTCGTTTTCATTGCATTAACATCTTGCTGGGGAGTTACACGAGATGTTCTCCAAATTGGCTTTAGTTACGAGGGGCGTGCATTGGTTTCGGTCCGACTCAGAAACTAGACCGAATTGATTGGTTATGGGCGATTTTTACGGGAATCGATTTTTTTTTTTTTTTTTCCGGGAAGGAACCGTACTGACCGAAACTGGCATAACAAGCCTAGAATATACATATTTTTCATAGCAAAAACCATAAAAAAAAAATTGAAGACAAAAGTATTAACCGAGCAATATGTTCTCGTTCCTCATAAGTCTGTTTCGTTTTTCTTTTATTTATATTTTTTGTAGCGGAAATCATAAAAAGAAAATAATAACACTGCCAATTCTGGGGACAAGCTGAGAATCGAACTGGAATTGGCTAGTCTAGTCCGGTCTAGTTGCCGGTTCTAAGGTGGATACGGTCAGTTGTCAGTTCTACATACCGGGAACTGACCCTCTTCGGTCCCGGCTTCCCGATTCCAGGATGTGAACCCACCCATTTTGAAACTTATCACTCCTATTAGTTACCTCCGAGGATATAAAACCGTATCGAGGGAACTACAGTCAAAAGCGATGGGGGGGATTTCCACAAAAAAAAAAAGAAAAAAAAAGAGAGGGACCCTAACAACAGCCGACGCATAAAATCGCGACTCCTGTTAACGGATGTCCGGAGACGCTTGTTAAATCGAGAAAAGTGATTTAGGTTATCAGTCAAACACGGCGCGAGGGAGAACATGCGTCGCAGATCACAGCTTCCCTCTTCAAAATGGATGCATAACGAGCGGGCCCCGGGCATATACGTCTGATCAGATCCGACCGATCAGGAAGAGGCCCCCCGGGGACTAATTCCACAAATCCCACAGTTTTCACGAGCGATCTCGCTTTAGAGATCGGGGGGAGTAAAAAGCATCAAGGAAGCATCAAGAACGTGGTCCAGGTCAAATCTGATTAACGGGGACAAGCATCAAGGAGCGGAAGAAAGCCCCCCCCCGGGGTCAAAGTCAACGAGAACGGAGGGGGACTCCGAAACTGTGGGCGAGAGGTCCACAGTTTAGAATGTGATGGGGAAACCGACAGCTGGAGGTGGGGGGGGGGGGGGACCACATGGGAGGGGAGGGAAGGGTCCTCGCCCTTTTCTTGGTTCCCGCGTATGTGGCGATTCGACCGCAGTCTGACACCTGAGCGTGACCGCCACGCGCTCCTCCTCCGATTCCCGTTCAGTGGGGGCCCTCTGATTTCGGGGCCCCACGCTTGCATGGCGACCTCCCCTCCTCGCCGCCCCTGCCCTCCGCCACGCTCCCCGCCACCTGTCGTGCCCGCATCGGGCGAAATTACGGCTCCGGCCCTCGTATCTCGCCGCTTTCGCTTCGCGTTCGGTCCCCACGGATAGACCCAACATTCTTCTTTGCAAGGTGCGTGATGTTATTGAACCACTAATATTTGTCTTAGTAGCCACCTTTCTATTTAGGGAAGGAGAGATAGATAGTTTGAATCTTTACCTTTTCAGGAAGATTAAGGGTGAAGACGTATCATTTCAAATGTGGATTTCGACTCTCACGCATCGCAAGAAGCGGAGCAAAAAATCTAAATATGAATTGAAAGTTAGAGTAAGATAGGCAAAAAAAATGAGTATATAATGTTATTGGCAAAGGGAACCAATGGTTCGTGAACTTTGATCTAATGTATAGCGTCGTCTCCGGAATTTTGAATTATTTAATACGGTCCCGGAACTTTTAAACATTTTTCGTGTGATTTAGGGATTACATTGAATATTTACTAATAGTATATGGATTATATTCAACAATTTAAAGTTTAGATAGATTGGATTAATGTCCAAGGACCACGTTGCGCAAATCGAAAGTTTAGGAATAACATTGCACATCGGGTCAAAATTTAAGGACCATTTGTGCTGTTATCCTTACACCGGATAATTAAAGGAAAATCACAAACGACAAATCTTAGAGTGTTCTACTACCAAATACTTGGGAACCCTTGGAGAAAGGGGAGGCCACACAAACGACAAAACCATAGGAAACCCTACTTTAACATCTATAATATACAAAAGAAGAAGAAGAAGGTAAGATCCTCTATTTTGGGGGGTGAAAATAGCACCAAATTTCCACTTCATATTGGAAGAGTTTTAGAATCTGTGCTATAGATAAAGCTGAAGAGAGACGAAGGTTAAGATGGATTTCTCTTATTAGGAATTGAATCGAGTTTCTCGGAGCGGGTTGATTGAGTCTCACGCGCCCGAGTCGTCGAGTGGTATCGGGTCACCGCTTCCCCCACCCCCAAAAGAATACCACAGCCTAAGTCCTAATCCGAAAACATGAAAGAGAACCAAAAAAAAAAAAGAAGCCCTTCTATCATTCGATTTCCATTACTGTACATGTGTATATACGTATATATATATGTACGTACGTATATTTTCCTTTCTCTTCACAGTTATATACCCTCGCACCTCCCATACCTTGGCAGAAACTCTCAGACTCCCCACTTGGCCTCTCCTTCTCTTGCGCCCCTCTTTGCATCGCGCGCGCTCTCTCTCTTTGAGGAGGGGGCTCTCGTGTCTTTGCTCGCCGTCTGACGAAGAAGATAGTGGAAGAAGAAGAAGAAGGAGAAGAAGAAGAAGGAGAAGAAGAAGAAGAAAGGACGACGATGAGGATGAGTTGCAACGGATGCAGGGTGCTGCGGAAGGGTTGCGGCGACAACTGCAGCATCCGGCCTTGCCTCCAGTGGATCAAGTCCCCCGACTCCCAAGCCCACGCCACCGTCTTCCTCGCCAAGTTCTACGGCCGCGCCGGCCTCATGAACCTCATCAACGCCGGGCCCGAACACCTCCGCCCCGGTACGGTACCCTCTCTCTTCTTGTTCTTGTTCTTGTTCCTTTTTTTTTCTTGGTTGGTTTCGAACTGAAAACCTAATCTTTTTTGAAGCTGAAAGTTTAGATTTTTTTTCGCTTTCGAAGCGTGGGAAAAGACGAACAATCTTGACTTTGGCTCGCATTGGTTTTTGGGTTTTGCAGCGATCTTCCGATCCTTGCTATACGAGGCCTGCGGCCGGATCCTGAACCCGATTTACGGGTCGGTCGGGCTGCTCTGGAGCGGAAGCTGGCAGCTCTGCCATGCCGCCACGGAAGCCGTCCTCAGCGGCATGCCCATCACGCCGATCGCCTCGGCCTCCACCTCCGAGGCCGCCACGCCGCCCCTGAAGGCCTACGACATCCGGCATGTCCCGAGGGAGGAGAGCCCCCGCCGCCGCCGCCGCGGTGATGGCGGCTGCAGGAGGCGAGGTCGACCGGGCCAAGCGGATCCGGTCTGGTGGATTCAAACGACCCGGAGCCAGGACGAAGGCTCAACGGCACCCGGCGCTGCTGCCGACGGCCGAGTGCTGCGACGAAGAGTCGAACCGGTCGCCGAGCCACCAGTCGTCGCTGAGCCACCAGTCGGAGCTGGGGGCCGAGAACGCGGAGGGCGGCGGCGACAGCAAGGATACGGAGAGCAACAGCATGGTGTCAGCGGAGACCACGGCGACAGCGGCCAAGCAGTCTCAGCTGCTTGAAGCCGACCCGGAGTGTCCGGCGGCGGCTGACCGGGAGGACAGAGCTTCGGCCGAGCCGGATAGCGAGGTGGGGCTCGAGCTGACACTAGGGTTCAAGCCGGTGCCGCGTGAGAGCCACGTGATGCCGGTCAAGAAGAGGAGGTTCGACCAGGGAGACGGAGCGTGCAGGATGGAGCTGGGGCTTTGACTTGACTCCCAAGCTTTCCTTTTCTTCCTACCTTTTTTTGGCCGACGGCTCTGAGAATTCGGTAGAAGAGCTTTACATGTTTCTTTTTCTCTTTACTTTTGGGTTTGGGTTTGGGGTTTGGTAGAAAAGTTATGCAACCCATTTTCTTCTTCTTTGTTTTTGGGTAATTTTCAGCTTAGGAATTTAGGACAATCACGTTCTCTTGTGAAACGTACAGAGTGACACATACCTTTTATGCAGAAGCAATATTGTGCTCAAGTGCTTCCTTTGTTGTCCTTTGTAGCACTAGAATCCCTAATGTCCTACACATCAAACATTCCGAATCCCATGTATGTCCAATGAAGAGATCATGGGTTTGAGCTGCAATTGTCCCGACTCCTGAGCATTTGGCCTCACAGAAGCAGGAGGTCACATGGAATGCTTACGCAATCTGACCCTTTGATTGCATGCCTCGCATGCTACTAAATTCCAAGTCATGTGAGAACAGCACCACATTTTGGTCTTTCTGGTTGGGTTACAGGATGACCCAACCTTGTGTCTGCATCGCCTTTCTAGGTTCGATGCACTGTGAACCGCGAAGGATATGGATGTGCGCGACGTTTGTGCGTCATCGTATGCTCGTCGGCTACATACGCTTGTGCGTGCGAAGTGATGTATAAGTATGCACTCGAGGTTTTACTTGAGTCTCGCCATCTCAAACCTGTTCTCCTCAACTCAACATTAGGCTCGGAAGTTGTCAACCGGACGATCATATGGCGAAGCCGTATCGGTTTATTGGTGGATTTCCAAGTTCATTGATAACCCGAAAGAAGTCCAATCCCAAGACTCATGCACGCACGGAACTTACACGGTGAGGTACGGGAAACACAATTCGAGGAAATCTGTCTACTTGGCGACGAAGAGGGACTGATCATTAAAGACATTAATGGGGTCGGTCGTAGAAGTCAAACTTGGGGTTGTTATGATAGGAGACGGTCTTAGGCAATGAATGGCTTCAATGCGATCAGATCAAATCCTAGGAGGAGAATGAAGCAATTATGATTTACGAAGATCGAGAGAGAGAGAGAGAGAGAGAGAGAGAGAGAGAGAGAGAAGAGAGAGAAGTCCTCTGGGAATATGACCAAAAGCACATGTGACTGAGCATGGCCACGCAGGTGATGGCAGCTGAAAAGAGCTGTCCTCATTACACCAAGCTGCAAACGAAAATGCCAAACCCAGTACAAGTCGAGTGCTCACACTGTAATAAGTCTGTCAAATTCTAGGATGAACTCGGGTCCGCCCATCGTGCACCGAATTAGCCGCAACCATAGATTTCATCGATTTTAAATGCATCTTACAAAATTTTAGTGGTTTTTCCACGTTAGACCTCGATATAAAACCATCTTTTTTGTTTACGTTAAATGGCTCACGATATTGGTTAACCTTGTTCTCCCTCCTGTCATTTCAGGAAAATTAGCAATTCCTCGTTCAACAGAGAAGAGAGGTCTATATGCTTAACCATCTAAGTTTAGGTCATGGCCACAAAAAAAGAAAAAAAAAACTTGTGTTCGAAATGATTCCAAGACAAATGGTCTTAAAAAGAAAAAGGGCCCGTGATCTCGCTCCAAGCTCAAATATTGGTTATCGGTGGGTAATAGGAAGAATTTGCGATCTAATCAAAGCAGAAAATTGAACATATGCGTAAGACAACGGCATAAGAACAATAGAAGTCTGTTTCTGTTGATTTCTTGTGCATCTAGTTTTTCCTCTTTCCATTGGTATTATCTAATTAAGGAAGAAAAAGGTATGTCCAATTTCCAATTTTCCGTTCTAGCTGACAAAGTTCTACATGTGCATCAGCCTTTAGTTTGTCTAAAAGTTTTCCTTGTGGAATTGGAAGCGAGTTGATGACTCTACGCTGAGTTCTTGACAAAGCTTTTTCAGTGGTTTTGTGAGCATCGAACTCCCACAATAGAAAACACCTGCAGGAAAATTATTACGGACATATTAGACCCGAATTCATAGAATGTTCAAGTTTCAATAGTTATAAAAATTGCAGGTTCATTTTTCAAACTGACTAGAACAACCAAATCGAGTGCCACTATGTTGACATGTTCTTCGGACTGGACACCACGATGTCGTACCTATACGAGATGACTCGTGCCGTGTTGCCATTTCAGAGAACACCCTTCTCCAATTAGGCCTTGCAAAGTGCGTTTTTATCTGTCGATTGAGCAACGTTAATGGACAGCCTAAATAGGTGCATGTGCAGTGAATGTTTCTTTGTTTTTCTTTTGGGTGACTAACTGGGAGTTACCCGACTTTCCGAGAAGATGTCGACCCCGTTCTTCGCATGCTGCAACTTTTGAACCATGGCAATGAGTGCTGATCTTGCATCTCCTTCCTCATATACAGAAGTCAAGTAGTTGTGCATCTCTATTACATTCTACAACAATCACCAATACCCAAAGTGAGATTTTAGTCGAAAGACTATAATTAAAAGGAGAATTCATCCCACTTGGTAGTTTTGGAAATGGCAAACCGACATGATCATCGCTTTCTGCAATATCATCCATGACGCCCTTAAACCACTCGAAAGAGTCTTGTTCCCTCGTAACCCAGTAAAAGTATGCTCTTTTAGGGCCTTTTTTTGCCCCTGGTGATTGACGGTGATCCGAATCCTGCATCAATAAGTTTTGACAAATGCTCGTGCTAATTGAATTTTGAATTTGCTTGTGTGTATGTGTTTTTTCCCCTTCTACTTACAGCTTGGAGCTTATTTAACTTGACGTGGTTCAGGATATCTTTTATGATGCTGATGAAAGGAGTTGCTCCAATGCCGAGACCGATGAGTAGGAGGATGTCGTACTTCTTGTAGTCCTGAGCCGGTGCACCATATGGTCCCTTGATGAAAATCTTCGGAAACCTTCGAAAAAAATGAATATCTATCAGAGCGAAAACATTTGCATTGAAGGTGTGATGGAATTTAGCCAGAATTTTCACTCACTTCTCTTGTAATTCTTCCAAGTTGTGGGATGCTCTCGTGGCCATCTTCATTAGACCTCCCTTCCCCGGTTTTGTAATTGGTGGTTCACAAACCTGAAAATTTCTCATTGAAGGAGATGAACTTTGAGTTCGAATCTCGACATGAAAATGCAGAGAATTTCTTTATATATCTTTCGACAAGAGTCCATAGGTTGTGCAATCAAAACTCCAACGAGAAAATCAATAGAATGTACCTCGGCGAATCTGTTCCTGAGCTCTGTAGTCCAATCACCCAAGGCTCGCATGTGAACACTCAAGAAGTCATCTCCCGGTGCGGAAGTAATGGAGAATGGATGCCTGGCACGAGCAAAAACACTGACAGTTTCAGCAATAAAGTCATAGTGGCATGACAAGTGAATAGGTTTCAGAGATTATGTTCTACGCACCATTCGAACTTTGATATATCGGGGCATTTGACGAAAAGGTACATTCCGCTGTCGTACTTGAAACCTGGAGGCTTGCTCATGTACAATGCAAGGACGTTTCCAGAATAAATAGTGGCCTGAAAGTTTTTCAAGCCGAGCATGAACATATCGTAGCAGTAACTAAGGTTCGTGTAAAACAAAAAGGAATGTGGAAGAAACCAGTTACAGTCAAGTGAGCGATACCTTAATGATATCAACTTTATGTTTGAGTTCAGGAGTGGATGAAAATGCTCTCTCACTTGAATAGATTACGATTGGGATCATCACATACATCCATGCCTGCATAAATTCCATCGGTGTAATACTTCTTGCCGTGTTTTCAGATGAATGACAGTACTACCGGAGAAGTCAGACCTCATTAATTGCCAGTGAACAGAATAAGGAATTAGACCATTGTATACCTACCGTTTTCGTGTACCAAGGCCGACTGATCACGAGGAAGCAGCCGTGAAGTATGAAGAAGACATAGACAACAGCTAGCAAATGATGCGTGTACCAGAAGGCATTGAATCCTGCTAAATGATGGAGCTCCCATGGTAGCTTTATGACGTTTCTCCTGAACCAATGAGTTGCCAGTGTAAAAGAGAAGGCCATCATCACGAACATGAGAGCCCC
Source organism: Syzygium grande (assembly GCA_024733475.1). NCBI lineage: Eukaryota > Viridiplantae > Streptophyta > Magnoliopsida > Myrtales > Myrtaceae > Syzygium > Syzygium grande. The sequence goes on from JAMXDD010000006.1 coordinate 41,485,092, forward strand.
GGTGATGCTGGAAAAGTTATTGACTAAATCGATGTAATGAGGTTGCAAATTATGGAAGGCCGGGCCGAGACTTTCCATGAACTGTGTTTTCGGGCATGAAGTTAACCTAGGGAAGTTGCACATAAAATGCATTTCCATGTGAACGATAGATCCTATAGCTATGGCCAGCGCGATTATCTTGTGGAAGTTTATGTTGTCGTCGAATGGTATGAAGGTGCCAAGGAAGGAAGACCGCAGCTTCGTGAGAGTTCTTCTGCAGACGGGGAGGAGGATGAGAGCCATGTTGAGATTGAGTGTCTCGGCAGAGCCCTTGGCGAAGCAAAGACAATAGCCCTCGATGTTAAAGGCGGGGCTGTGCCTTGTTTTGTTAAACTTCCAACGGAATAGGATCATGTTTATGATCAGCCACAGCCCGACAACCCATATTCGCCTCCAATTCTCGTGGATCCTTTCGATGTTCTCGTGCACGAGCCGACTCATCGGGTTTCTGTATCCTTTGGGGATCATGGTTCTGGTCAGGTTTTGAGACTTCCCTGTCATCTTGTTCCCTTCATCGGAGTTCACCATTTCTTTCAGCAGAGTTTCTAATTGCCACATCTGAAAAAACAAAGAAGCGATGAGCAACAACATGGGAGGAACACGAACTCGAACAGGACATGGACTGTCTGACTCTGTACCTCGATGTATCCTTGATGGTCGGGATCAAGTCTGTCCATAATCAAAGATGCATAAGATGTTGCTTGCTGCTGGAGATTGGACAGCCTATTCGAGGCAGCGCTCAACGCTATAACCTTCGAAAAATTTCCAGTCCATGATAAAAGGAAACGAAAGGACATTTTAAGCAAGAGATTCATAAGTCTCCTTTTGCCTCACCTCCTTTACCTCATCCTCAGTTAGCCTCCCATCACCATTCTTGTCACACCTGCCACATTCATCACGAAACTTCATCACGTGTACTACCAGCAATGCAATGTACAGTTTAGGTTGCGAACAAAAAGAGGAGTTGCATAGGAGTTGCTTTACATGTCGAAGAATATCTGCAGCCGGGATTCGAGATCTTGATTAGTCATGTCTTCCCAAAATTGTCTCAATTGGTTTTTTGATATTCCATTCTCGACGTGCACTTGCCTCCTTCTTGATAAGGTGTCGAATAACTCTCCTGCAAATTCCTTGGAGTCTCCCATTCCTTCCAGGCAGAATAAAACCATGTCACTTTTCAATCAAATTGTGCAATTATTTTTTCGAAAATCATGATTCTGATAGCAGCAAGACTTTCTAAGGATCAACCAATGCAGACTCCAAATTTGTCCCTCGAGAGTTGGCCATTCATCGCATGTTGATTGAAACGCTTCTCGATCGATCTCCAGGCATCTCCTTCCTTCCCGGTCATCGTCCTATCAAGAAACCTCAAGCTCATGAGGCCTCGAGAGGCACTGGATGTTGTTCTTTCCATCCTAGGGATGCCGCCGCAGGACGCATTCCTCTTCCGTGTGGTGCTCGTGTTCCGGCTCAATGGTAATGGTATGTCATTAGGGCGTGGCGGGGCTGAGCTCTCCCTTGTTTCCACCGCTATGTCGATCTCAATGCTGTCAAGAGACCATCTAGAGGAATTTCCACTATGGTCATGATGAACCCTCATTGAAGCTATGGACAATTTTTGGTTTTGGATGGATTCCCTCGCGGGAGTCAAGGAACTCGGAAAATTATGAGGATGAAAGATGAAAAGAGATGTAAAGATGATAAGTTTCTGAAGAGGAAGGGGAAGAGGAAGGGGAAGGTTTGATCTTAGAAGACGAAAGCCTAAAGATAGGAAACTGAAACGAGAACAATTATAACCAGCACATTCACCACATCTACCTAGAATTACAGTGCAAGAACAGTTTTTTGTACCATACTTGAACATAATGCTGTCGCACAATGTAACTGAAAAGCAAACCAACTTTTAAAATCATATAGTTATATAGATACGGATTTGATCAATTATCCTCAAAATGGAATGATATTTGAGATTCGACTACTGATATGGGAGTTAGTTTCTTCAACAAAATTGTGACTTAAATTTCAAAGTACTTATTTTTTGTTTTAAGCTAATCCAGTAATTATGTTAATAGTGTTCATGTCCACACTCAGATATGTTGTGCAACAAAAATCTTTACTTTTGGTGCTCTACCACTTAAGTTATTGTTAGCCAAAAAAAAAAAATATTTTTACGTATTAATCTATGCGAGATTGTAATAGGTTTCTATACTTTTATGTAGTCTTAGATTGTATTTTTTCACCTGTCCGGTCGATTTTACAATGTACTTAGATATTTACTTTCAGATTTCAAACATAAATCGTCTCCCACAAGAAAGAAAGGGCCTCTCTAGTTAATCAAAATTCACATTGATTGTGTTTACTTCGTATCGATGCATTGCTCAAGTCTGGCAAATGTATCAGATAAATTAATCTGGAACAAAGTGAGGAATGTGATATCGAAAATGAAGCTTCAACATCGATCAATGTCCAGCAGCAAAGTGGTGTTTGGTTTGGTTTTAGAAGCAGATTATACTTTCAAAACGAAAAGAAAAAACTGCTTTTATTTAAAAATAGGATCGTTTGGATGGTAATGAAATTTGCTTAGAGAAAATGATACAAATACTCATTGAACTTTAGCTCAATTTGTTCAATGTGGTTTTTGAATTTTTGGTACATATTCAATTTAATCCCTTAACTATATGAAGATGTTCGATATTGTCTTTCAATTAATTCAAGTTCAGGGATAAACATTGAATATTTTCATATAATCCAAAAAAGTAAATTGACTATGTACCAAAACTCCATGGATCACATTGAACAATTTAAAATTTTAGGAATCATATTACATATTGGGTTGAAGTTCAGGGACCACGTTACGCATTGAATGAAAATTCAAGGACCATTTGGGTCATTTTTCTATTTGCTTATTTCAGGAAAAAAAAAATGAAACATAGTCCTGGCAAGTCCAATGGGCTCAAACAAAGAGGGAGCCCAGACATACTCCTCGTCTCTCTTCCTCTGCAAGGGAGAGATTCTCTCTCTCTCTCTCTCTCTCTCTCCGCTGCAGATGGAGAGCGCCATTACCAGCAGCCACGGCGAGGGCCGCCGATCGCCGCAGCTTCTTCGGCTCCCTCTCCCGCCGCCGATCGCCGGATCCTATCGCTGACCGCGCGCTTCCGCTGGCGTTTCTGCGCGCTGTTTTTGGTCTAGGTAAGCCGTCGTTTTGTGCTCGCGGCGGCCGCCGTTGTTTCCTGCGTTCCTTTTTTGGCGAACCCTAGCTTCTTTGTTACCGATTCGTTGTCGCGTTGGTTGCTTAGTTCAGCGCGGAGCTTGTTGGGTGGTGTTGAGTGGCGTGATGGGTGTTCTTTTGAGCTTAAGTATAGATGAACTTGAGTGAGCCCACCGCCGCCCCCCCCTCCTCCCCCCCGGCGCGCGCTCTCTTGTCCCTGTTCATTGTCCGGCTCGTGTCTTAAATGGGAATCGTTTGTTCGCTTTGCTTTGTCATGACGTGCAAGCTCTGCGCTGTAGGAGTTTTAAGAGTTTTTTGCTGGGGCTGCTATGTTTGGATTTTTTTAGTTTTTAGAGGCGTCTAACTTGCTTGATTGAGGATTTTCAAGGATGAATGTTCCTCGGTCGATATTTGAAGGACTGTTCGGGATACTTTTTTAGCTGGCGAAGGTTTTCTTGTACTGTTTGTTGGTTGAATTACCTTGGAAGCACCTCTTGCGGAGGTACTAAACTTAAATGACGCTTAAAGTTGATTAATTGCAAGTTGGACCCTATCAGTAATCTGCTTTTTTTTCAGGTTGTCTCGTCTTGCTGTACATTAGCATATCGGAGTTTCATCTTTGGGTTGCAAGATGGATGAAAATAGGAAGAATTTCTTCAGGAAACATTCCAGTCCCCAATTTAAGAGAAAAGGGGTCGGCAGCAAGAAAGGAAGATTTAATAATTCTGGCCATGAGCAATCTTTTGGGAGCGATGACGCTGCTGACACTGTCTACCGCATACTCTGTCCTTCAAGAAAAATTGGTGGTGTTATAGGCAAAGGTGGTGGCATAATCAAATCCCTCAGAGAAGAGACCCAAGCAAAAATTACTGTCTCTGATTCAGTTCCAGGTTCAGATGAGCGAGTAATAACTCTCTATAGTTTGTCTGCTAAAATTGCAAAGGGGCGAAATGATGAAAATTCGGCTGAGGGAGACATGGAAATGCATTGTGCTGCCCAGGATGCACTACTGAAGGTGCATGACAGAATTGTTGAGGAAGACCTTTTTGGTGGAATGACTTTTGATGATGAAAATGACACGGCTTCGGTTACAGCACGACTTCTAGTGCCAAACAATATGGTTGGCTGTGTGCTAGGCAAACGGGGTGATGTCATTCAAAGATTGCGAAGTGAGACCGGTGCAACAATTCGTGTTCTTCCTCCTGAACATCTCCCTACTTGTGCTATGAGCACCGATGAATTGGTGCAGGTAAAATTTCTTATGTCCGTTTTGTGCCCTTCTCAGTGTGCTTGCGGTGCTTGAGGTTATCATGTTTGCTTTCCAAATAGTGTATTAAAGGATAACCGCCTTAGATGAGAAATTTAACGGAGCAATTATTGGGACTCGAGGTCCTGGGCAACATGGCAAATTGTAAATTTATCATAGAGCTCGGATTAGGCTTTTTTTCTTGCGCAAACTGTCTTGAATTTGAACAAAGACACATAGTTTGTTGTTTATCGGTCTTTTTGGGATGGAATTATGGATGATGGACAATGTTGAAGCCTTGATGGTGCAAAGTCAAATGGAGATAACTGAACTGAAGTTAGACAGATGACTTATTGATGCTTGAGAAAAGGCGTCTATGACACCTGGCACCTGTTCTGAGCTGCTCATTTTGCCCAACTGCATGATATTCGGGACATGATCATCACACGGCTTGAAGTGGAACTCAATTCCATCGTCTAGGCTATATTGATGTTGTCTATTGCACTCAAGGAATTTAAGCATAGTTGAAGATAAACATTGCTCATTCACAAAGAATGAGGGTTTTTTTATTGCCATAGTTAGTATATTGAAGAGCCATGCCTGTGTGTGCCGCTGTTAGTGGGCTAGCGGACCATGTATGGAGATGCTTTTCACTACATTATTTTCCTTTTGCTTATATCAATTATCTTCAGTTGTTATGTCTATCCGTTGTCCAAGCAGTATCATTCATCAACTTTTTGACCAATAATGAAAAGTTTGAATTTAAGGTTTGTTGAAATAAAACAGCATATATAACCCGAAAATTGATCAGCAAAATATCCTTCAAGCAATAGTTGGAAAAAAAAAACTTAAATATGGCCAAATTAAGTGAAATTAGAGGAACATGTCAGGGCTGATTTCTGGGAAGGTCCCTTTAGAAAAGTGAACAAGAGAATCGAGTTAAGATTATGCTACTGGTTTGGTGTTTATTCAAATTATATTTTTCCGCATGAGTTACTTTTATTTAACCTAATTGTACTTGTCACCATGTACTTTTTCTGTGCTGAATTGCTTGCAATTTCTTGTCAAATCCACCGTAGTATTTATTGCAACTTCCTTAAATTGTAATCCCAGAAGGTGTAATGCAGATATCTGGTAAACCTGATGTGGTGAAGAGAGCTCTTCATGAAATCTCCACTCTACTGCACCGAAATCCTCGAAAGGGTGAACCACCGTTGAATATGTCTATGGCTCCTGGGGGTCAAGGTTTCCCTCCAAGTGCTCCCATGCCAAATATGCTTCCACCCAGAAACCCAATGTGGTCCCACCATACCTCGGATCCCTTTGATATGCCACCACCAATGCCTTGGGCTGGCGAGTATGGAAACCAGCCTCCTCGCTTTAGACCAGGTGGTTTTAATGGTGTTTCCCCTGGACATGCAATGGAAGCTTCTGCTGAGTTTTCAATGAAGATTTTATGCTCTGTTGCAAAAATTGGAGGAGTAATTGGTAAAGGAGGGTATAATGTGAAACAGTTACAAAAGGAAACTGGAGCAAGCATTCATATTGAAGAAGCATTGACAGAGTCAGAGGAGCGAGTCATTCGTGTCTCTGCTGTTGAGGTATGCACTGCACTCCTCCAGCAATAGCAGCTCTCGTGCTATATCTCTTCAAATTATTTAGCCACACAGCGGCTTGTTTTCTTATATTGGTGTAGTGCAGATTGTTTAGCTTGCAATGTACTTCTGAATCATTGTAGTGGAGTTGTTTCAGGTTCTTGCGGATCCCAGATCACAGACCATTGAGGCAATTCTTCAGCTTCAGGATAAAGTGAGTGAATTTTCTGAAAAGGGTACTATTATGACTAGACTTCTTGTTCCTTCAAGTAAGGTTGGATGTATCCTTGGACAAGGAGGCCATGTTATCAACGAGATGAGGAGGCGAACTCAGGCAGATATTCGTGTTTTGTCGAAAGATGATAAGCCCGAGTGTGCATCTGAAGATGAAGAACTTGTGCAGGTGATTATGGCTACTTAATGCCGCGTTAGATATTGCCCTTATTCTATATTTTGTTAAGATAAGGGGTGTAATAATTAAATCTCGCATGGGAATTTGACCTGATTCATGCTTTTGATTCTTTAGGTATCAGGAAGTTTTGGTGTTGCTAAAGATGCTTTGGCAGAGATCTCTTCGAGAATTAGAGCGAGGACACTTCGGGATGAAAATGCTGGAGGTAAAGCTGATTTCATAGGACCTCCTCAAGGATTTGCTTCTGGAGGAAGCTTACGTGCTAGAAGGCTCCCACTCTCTGGACTTGTTGGTGCTGGCAGCTCCTACGAATATGAAACTTTCGAGGTAATGTCATGTTTCTGCCTATTTCCTTGTACGAATTTCTTCTTCTACTGGCTGATAGATGGTGTGCTATAGCCTATATCCTATATCCTATTCTCTGTGTCAGTTTGTTGCTGCAATGTATATATTTCTCCAAAGTCTCCCATCTCCCATTGGCAATGTAAATTGGCATTAAAAGTTTAGGGCAAATCGTCTCATTGTTGATGCGAATTCTTGCTGCCAATGTACATTTTGCTCTAAAAGCTCCTATTCGCAATGAAAATTAGCTTTAAAGTTTCGAGCAGCAACGGTGATATTTAATCTCTTACAACTGTCAGATTGCTGCGCAGAAGTTGATTTGTCATCTGATTATCTATATAAAATATTTTGCACAACTAATCGTACCGTAATTCTGTTAAGCTGTATCATGATATTGATCTCTTTCTCAAAATATTTTTTAATGAACAAAATGAAAATATGATTGTCTTGGCTTCTCTGGAATTCGTAGGATGGGAAAGTCATGCATGATACTAACTAGATACTCAGTTGATGATGTATTGGAGGAGATATCTTTTCGCAAACAGGATAATATTAATACTCTTCCTGTTCTATTCTTATTTGAAGGGTGGTCAACCTGAATATGAACCACTTGATTTTCTGGGACCACGAGCTACTGCTATTGGGTAATACCTACGGTTCTCCTTCATTGTTATAATACCTAAAAGCTACCCGCAGGTACCTTGATTAATTTTTTTTTCTTGAAGCCCTAGATACTACACTGTCAGCAGCGATTTGGAGACTAGAATTTCTAGGAATGCGGTAGGTCCTGTTGTTGGAGGCAGCAAGATTGCAAATTTTGGTGAGGTAGGTTTTCTACATCTTGTGTTTTGTGTGAGGCATGGTAAATTGATGCTGCAAGGATGAAGTTACGCACATGAACAAGATAAAAAGGCTGTCCACTTGTTGTGATAACGAGCACCAAAAGGAATAGTTGGGGAAGAGGTGATGCACTTGCAGTTATTCATTAGTTGGCACCAAAAGATCCTTTTGAGGCGTGACTTCCTCATTCCCTTGGCAATTTTGTATATGCTCCTGTTTTAGCATGTATTAATTGCCCATTTAGACTGCATGTTAGAAATAGTTCTATCTAATTCTAGAAGTTGCAATTAGTATTTTCATGCCCGTGTAGAAGAATATAGCATTGTCATTCTTGGTTATGGGATAAAGAAGTTTTTCATCAAAGGATGATACAATTAACAAGTGGTGTTGCTGTTTTTTTAGTGTGAAAGAGGTTGGCAACATGGTCTCTAATTTAGACATATAGTCAAAGTAGAAAGAGAAACGTGGCTGAATGTAGCAGAAAAATAGAAGCGAAACATCTTTTCAAGTATGTTACTGAGTTCTGAAACTGGAAATTGAATTCCACCCAGGAACTAAGCCCAGATGTGAAAGTCTTTGCTATTCCCAGTTTGGCTTTTGGGGTGTATCGAGTCAATATAGAGCCATATGTTCAAATTTCAACAAGTCAAATACATACATGATCTCATCCTTCTGGATGACATTACTATGTCTTGAATGTCTTCTAGCACAACATCTGGGGACCTGAAGAAACAATCCTTAGTGTTTGCAATGACGGGCCAATTTTACTTTCTTGTTATTTTACTGAAATGTGAGCTGCAAGCTATTCATGAACTACTTAAAGTCAACTATGAGTAGATCAGTTCAGGGCCTTAGAAATATTTTGCAAAATTAATCAAATAGTTTAAATTGTTGTGTGTGTTAAATATCTATACATGAGGTTAAGGAACATAGATATAATGACTATTCTTTGGTTTTATTTTGATCATGAGTTATCAACCTTAAATCGTGCGTTATCTATTCAAATCTTTTGATATGAAATGACAGTTTAGTATCTTGACTTTGATATTCAGGTCCTTGGAGGTAGCATGAAATTTCAGGACATGCAATCTGGTGGTCCACAGTCTGCTCGGGAGAGTCGTGGATCTAATCCTCACTTCCGTTCCTTTACGAGGTCTGGTGTGCAAAGCATGACTAGTCAGCAAAGTGCCTATCAGAGCACAGCTACTCATCACGGATCTTACCAGAGTATTAGCGATCAGCCAGGCATCTATCCTCCACAAAGCCCGTATACCCAGCAAGAGGCATCACCCTTCATTGGTGCACCACAAGGTGCCTATGGCTACCAGAACATAAGGGCTCAAGAAGGGTCCTTCCGGTACTGACATCAGTTCGGACATTTTTGTATATTAATTCACTTAGTTCTCACAATGTTCGGCATCATTTCGGCAATCTGACAGTTATAAATAGAGGTCACTGTTCATTGAATGGGATTAAGCTTAGATAGAGAGGATAATCTTATGTCAGGCCATGGCAGATTGTTCACCTGTTTCTGGTGCTAAACTTGACAGGCGGTTTCCGAATAGTTGGGTTCTTGTGTTGTTGGATTATGTAAATTTCTCATTGTTTTAGGAAAAGAAGGTTAGTGAATTGAATGGCAAGTCAGTGAGTTACGTAACATTATAGGTTTCACGGAAATTTTTTCAATTTGTGCCAAAAAATGGTTGAAATGAGTGATTACTATTGTGTTTTGATTTGTTTTTGTCATCATAATTACGTGCATAAGTAAACGTGGTCGCTTCAGCCTTGAAGGGTTTTCTTTTATGACATGGGAGAACAAACTTTATATGCCTTGATGAGAACCCTCTTTGATTTTTGAATGTATTGAACCCTTTCCGTACTTATACTAAATTACCCATATACTTGAGCTTTGTTCTGGGGTCTTGCAACTAAAATTGGACTCTGGATCGAAATAAAAGATTGACCCCTAACTCGTAATACTTGATAGGATCACCCATATTCTCCATGTTTTCAGGACTAAGTTTTAACTACGAGAGAATCATGGTGTTCGGACCTTTCACCCTTTTCCAGGAAATGACTCATTTAAGACATTAAGCGAAAAGCGAATTGAACTTAAGATTCGGGACAAAATTCTTCTCCTACAGTCGACGAGACGAGCAAAGACTCTCCACGAGGGCGAATTCGTCGACAAGTCAACTCGAAATTGATTTACGGCCATTGCTCGAAATTCGCATCAATCACCCTCTTAATCCAGTGCCGGCTGATACTCGGAATACGACCTCCACGAAATGAAATCCTCCGCACGAAAGTCGTATGATTTTTTTTCCAGCATGATCCGCACATTGCGTGAGTGAAATCACACGAACAGTGTTGCAGTGGTCGATCCGTCGATGGCCGAAATTGTGTCCAAACCGGTGCCGACATGTCGCGTCCAATCTGCTTAGCTTTCCTGTGCGAGGTCTGCGATGACGTTAGCCTTACGTGAGGGGGAAAAATAGCACTTTTTAGCCATACTTTCATTTTTTGTTTTTGAGCCGTTGACGTTGGCCTTTGGTCTGCGGTGATTCACCAATTGGTACAGAGAAAGTACAATACCAATACACAGGTTACGTCAAGTCATATGTTGACTTCGATAGCAAAATTCACCACTTCGAAGTGCCCCGGTGTGGATAAGCCTTCGTGTGGCAAATTATTTTCTCTAGACTAAGTTAATCAATCACTGTGCCAAAATCATGCGGGGTCTGTTCTGATTTTTGGTGGATTCATGAATTTTAAATCCCGGAAGTGTTCAAATTTATACATGTGAATAATGATGGAATGAAATTATGAACGAGATAAGAAGTGCTTCCCCGCATTTTCTTCCACGATATCATTGTGAGAGTTTGTGAGAATTCGAGATGTATTAGTGCTGTCCACGATATTTTAAAGTAGCATGAACCCTTTAAAAAAGTAAACAGAATGTAGCTTTCCGAGTGATATCGGATAAGCAAAAATATGGAAAATAAGTCTTTTGAAATACTTTTCAACGATAGATATATCCTAGCATGTTGAAATATGACGACTTCCAAATCTCTCGAGGTCCTAGAGGCCTGTGAATTGGTTTGGCAGTTCATCGATTTTGTCTTTTGGTTGCGAGGGATACAATACGAGACAATACCAGTCACACCATTTTGTACAAAGTGTACAAAATTGGAATTGCATAAGAAACTTCTAACCATGCCCAAAGCGAAACGAAGTAAAAAAAAGAGGAGTAACATGGCTATCTCTTCATCCTCCACACAGAGAGAAGTGCTTCACCCACTTGGCAACTTGGCTTTAGGGCTTTTATGGTGGTCTTTCCTGTGTAGAGTTTCTTTTTGGGCTTCGCCCTCGTCATCTCAATTCGCATTCCATGTCCTCGATCGCGTGGGGAAGACAAAACACACACACACACTCTCTCTCTCTCTCAATGCCCATAAATGGAATTCTGGGGCACTGTGATCATCATAGCCACTTTCATTTCAAGAGCGAGACACGCGCACACGCACACGCACATCTTGTCACATCACAACAACAACAGCGAAATCGTCTCGATATCTCGTTGACAACTATGAAATTTCCTAGTTGCGTACCTGGGTGATGTTCCCATTTCTGTAGTCGCCCTTGTGTCCATAAGATCGCTGGGTGCTTCCCATTGTCCACCACCTTCCGTGGACATATCATCTGGTACCATGCCAAGGAATACATAGGCTGCGTTTTGGTAAGACTTTTGGGGAAAAATTTTGGAAGAATGCAGAGAAATTTAGGGGAATTAAACGTGAACAGCATTTTGTAAAGTGTAGTTTAAAAATATATTGGGAAGCAACTTTAGTTTAAATGTTAATTGAAAAACAAACTACACATGGACTTTTGCTAGTTTTGTTGCCCACAAGCCAGATTTAGCACCAACGGCTAGAGCCCTTCGCCGATGACGTCGCGTGAGGTGAGGGATTTCCAGAATTATGAAAGTTTAGCGAGAATAAAATTTGAAGGAAAAATGTATTAGTATTCTGGAAATACTCAAAGCCTAAAACTCGTCCAGACCTACCTTGGGCTAAAAGCTTTTAGAAACCTTTGGAAATGCAATTGTACCTCTCCAAAACTTTTCAAAAAACTTATTGAGCACCATTTGCCTTGGGGTTAAAAGCCTTTAGAGCCACAAAGGGCTTTGGCAAAGCGATGCTTAATGCAGCCATATATTCCTTATAGTAGTGAGGGTTTTATCTATACATTGTTTGGATATATAGTCTTCATGTCCATCCAATATACAAAATATACTCAACTCGATACGATTCACACCCCGAGGTATACCATATAACAACACGGGGGGTTGTAGGGTTTTTTGGGCATTACGAGAGTAAGTCCTAAGTTCCAGAAATGGTGAAACTGATTTTTGTGATAGACGACTTAGGTTCTACGTTTAACCGTAGTCACTCAAACCATGTTCACCTACGATAATAGGCGTCACATCAATCATGGACAAATATGAATATCTACACCCTATTAAATGGAGTGTTTCTAAAGAAAATACAAATGTTTAGAGCTTGCACAAATTTCAAATCATTTGGCATGTTAACAATATGTCTTGAGTTTGACATTGCAAATCGAAACTTCCCCAATTTGAATAGGTTTCTTGGTCGGAGTTGGTTTTCTATTTGAGTAGTTACTAAGTTTGAGTAGGTTTTCTATATTAGATCCAACTCTCTTCTATATAAGAAGTGAATTTTTTTTCATGAAGAGCATCCAAGAGGAGTTTGTGCTTGTAATTACATCTGAAGCTTTTGAAATCGTGAAAATCTAGTGTTAAGATTTTATGTAATTTTTATGAGAAAATTATCCAAAAAGTCATAAATCTATTGTACGGCGGCTGATTCAATCATAAACATTTCAATCTTGCTCATTTAATTATAAACATTTTGATAACTTGCCAATTTAGTCCTAAACCTTTCAATTGTGTCAATTTAGTTCTAAAACTTTTCATAATTTACCAATTTAGTCCTAAACCTTTAACGATTTTCCAATTTCATTCTTCTAGCCAATCTAATTAGAAATTGCTAACGTGGCGGTATAGTTAGTGCTGACCATTCTACATGGCATGGCTGGATCGCCAGTGCTAGAGTTAACAATTTTTGCAATCTTGTTAAATTTTTTCGTTTTCATTTTTGTTTTTTTTTCCCTTTTCCCTCTGCTGCTCATTGTTGAGCCTCATTGATGGTTGGTGGAGGTCGCTAGTCTTGGGCAAGGCCACCCTTGCTTGGGTGGGCAAGGGCGAGGGCGACCCTTGCCAGGGGTCAGCGTCGAGGCCTAGAGATGGCCAGCGAAGGGAAAAAGCAAAAAAAAAACGAAAAGGAAAAAAAATAAAAAAATTCATAAAGTTAAACAAATTATAAAAATTATCCACGTCAGCCGGTTATGCCATGTAGGATAGTCGGCGTTGAGCAGACCGCCATGTCAGTGATTTCCGATCAAAATTGACAAATTATTAAAGGGATAATGACACAAATAATCTTTAAATTTTGGCTCAATGTGCAATTTGATCCTTGAGCTTTTAATTTGTTTAATGTAATCCCTGAACTTTAGCCTAATATTCAATGTGGTCCATGAACTTTTAATTTGTTCAATGTGGTTCTTGAACTTTTGGTACATGTTTAATTTAGTCCCTAAACTATATGAAAATGTATAATATAGTCCCTGAACTTGAATTAATTAAAGGACTACATTGAACGTTTTTATAAAATTCATGACCTATATTGAACATGTACAAAAAAAAAGGACCACATTGAATAAATTGAAAGTTCATGGATCACATTGAACATTGGATTAAAGTTCAAGGACTAAATTAAACAAATTAAAAGTTCAGTGATCAAATTGCACGTCGAATCAAAGTTCAAACTCTGTTTGTGTCATTTTCCCATCATTAAAATATTCAGGACTAAATTAACAAATATTCAAAAGGTTTAAGATTAAATTAACAAATTGTTAAAAGATGTACAATTAAATTGGCATAATTAAAAGGTTCATGATTGAATTGGCTACTGTACAATATGTTGAGGACTTTTTATAAAATTTTCTTAATTATTTTTGTAAGAGAGATTATTTTGTGAGAAATTAAAAAGGCTATATACTGTGTAAGAAATTGGGTGTAACTGCAGCTAGAAACATTGAAAGTGTTTGAGATTAAATTAACAAATTGTTAAAAGATGTACAATTAAATTGGCAAAATTAAAATGTTCATGATTGAATTGGCTGCTGTACAATATGTTGAGGACTTTTTATAAAATTTTCTTAATTATTTTTGTAAGATTGAGAGATTATTTTGTGAGAAATTGAAAAGGCTATATACTGTGTAAGATATTAGGTGTAACTGCAGCTAGAAACATTGAAAGTGTTTGAGTTACTTAAGTGTGGTTATAATCTGCATTGTATCACTTGATTTATAATATAATTTTTTGCTACTCTCCTTGTAAATATAGGTTACATCGATCGAATCATGTAAAAATGTGCAGTCTGATTTATTTCCTCATTTTTGTCCATTTTATTGCTTGATCGCTTGCTTTCCACGATACGACATTTGTTGTTGGGTCCTTTAAGAATGTCAACTATATATAATGGAGCAACAAGTGCCAGCCATACAAGGATGTCACAGATGGTCATCCATCCATGTTTCATTAGAAACGACATGTTCATATCACATGTATGACACTCCAAAAGAAACTCAAATTTCATCAAGTGGTGAGATTGCTACAGGATGCTGATAAAAGTGCACGGGGCAGTGGAAAGGTTGGTCGACGTGCATCACACAAACCCTACAGACATAGTAATCCTCGAGAACATTGTCTGCACTGATTTATACGTGGATATTATTTCATTCGGGCATACAATAGCCAAAACTCAACGTCGGTAACATCATCTTATACTAAAAATCACACAGCACATGGTCTTGTTATCGTCTGTTTGGATCGGTTTCGAGTCGATGTATCGGATTTCTTTCTCGAACTGTTCAGTCCTCATGACGGATGCCTATCCACACGGGTCGATTTCCGGCATGGTTTTGAAAGCAACGGACAATAGTCTCGTCACTAAGTCAAATAGAATCTATCTGAAATGGGGGAGAGAAGTCAGCATGCACTCAGCCGCCTACTCCCAATGGACGTTCACCTACGAAAGAGAGATTACTATAATTGCGGGCATCGACTTCGACCGACGCTTCTTCAAGTGCTTTTTTCTAATCGAGATGAACGATAATCTTTTCGAGTGAAACTTCATGATTGATATGATAAACTTGCGCGTGCCTATCTCATATGGTATGGGACACTTTACGATAAAGTCGCCCTCTTTTTTGGTTCTTTTTATTCTGTCGACTATATCTCCGTGAAAGAAAAAGTGTTTTAAAATTTTCCCATCATATCATAACATCTAATCATGTGTGCCGTGATGGATTCAATCAACATCTTATCTTTATTTAAAAAATATCGGGTATTCTCAAAAGATTGGAAAAATTCAATATTTCGGGATATAATTATTAATTGATTTAGAAAGTAGTTTGTTTAATTACAAGAAAATCCAGAGGAAGTTCTAAATTTCAGACACTAAATGCGACCGACTCTGAAATTCTGAAATAAGTATAAGTAGGGAAAATTGTCAAATCAGTCCTAAACCTATTGTACGGCAGTCAATTCAGTTCTAAACCTTTTAAGTTTGTCAATTCAGTCCTAAACCTTTTAAATTCTTGTCAATTGAGTCCTTTCGACCAATTTTGGCTAGCCGGTGCTGACGTAGCCGCCAGCCGTTCGTTCAACGCTGATGTGGTAATTTTTAATTATTTTTTTAATTTTTAAATCTTTTTTTAATCTTTTTTTTTTTTTTTTTTTTTTTTCCCCTTTGGCTGGTCGCAGGGGAGGGCCGGCGAGGCCTTTGGCGAAGCTCGCCCCACCGGTCACCGGCGAGGGCGAGCCTCGCCGGCCCCTGGCTAGGCGAGGCGAGGCGAGTCAAGGTCGAGCCTCGCCGTCGCCTAGGTCACGACGGCGAGGTTGAGCCTCGCCCAGATCTAGCAAGGCTGGTCCTCGCCTCGCCCAGCCAGGGGCCGGCGAGGCTTGCCCTCCTCCGGGTTTGTCGGGGGGCGAGCTTCATGGGCTCCGCTAGCCCTCCCCTCTGGCCGGCCGCCGGTCGTCGGACCGGCCAGAGGGGAGAAAGTAGAAAAAAAAAGAACAAGAAGATTAAAAAAATTTTAAAAAAATAATTAAAAATTGCCATGTAAGCGTGCTAACCGACAAATGCATGGACACATTAAGAGGCTTACCGCCAAAATTGGCCGGAATGACTCAATTGGCAAGAATTTAAAAAGTTTAGGATTGAATTGACAAATTTAAAAGGTTTAGGACTGAATTGGTCGTCGTACAATAGGTTTAAGACTGATTTGACAATTTTCCCTGATAAAGTACATGCTAAGTAACGTGTATTGTACTTGGAATTTGACCTTTGGGATTTGAAGAACCACGAAAGGGAAGCATTCTCCCAATTGAATCGCATGGCCCTTTTTCTTGGGAATTTTTCGTACGATATTGAGTAGACGAGCAAAATAAGGACTTTGACCCAACTAATACGTCATGCTGGTGTGACCCTCCTCTGATTAGGCTACAATAAGCCTAGATTAAGATAATGCAGATTGTTTGAGCACTAAATCTTGTTGGTACGAAAGATTGGTTCGTGAAGATTTTGGAGGATCTTCTCCTCCTCCTTAGTCAAACGTGAACTTAGCTAGTAGCTAAGCATATTCAATCTTGATGGGGAAATCAAGATCTTTCTGCTTTTCCATATCGATCGTGCGGGATTAGGAATTGGGTCAAAGGCCTGGCCAATTGATAAATCATGTCGTGGAGTCAAATGCCTCCCCACTAGAGCAATTAAAAGTCATTCACTTCTTCAAGTGATAAGTCTTCATTTCTAGTGAGATTGTCAAAGACTATTCGACTAGAAAGATGTGATACGGTAGGATAAGGAACGCTTGGATACCCTATTTGAGTAATGAATTTATGTAAAAATGGATATAAACATACATTATGAAAGTTAATATTTAGTTCCGTGAATATGATATGATTAAAACTTATAAATATATATATATATATATATATGTATGATAATTGAAACAGTAATTGGGGGAGAGACGGGGGTGTCATCAATCGTTGACTATATCGCAATTGTCCTTTCAAGCGTAATATTCCAATGATTTAATGATTGGTTGTTCGCAAACGAGAGAGAGAGAGAGGGTGAGGACAAGTTGCATCAAGCACTTGGTCACTATCTGATTAGTAGAGCACGTCCATTCTACTCGGCATGAAATTAGCCCGCTAATAATTTTCAATCCGCAATATGGTCAGAACTTACATCCCGATTCGAGATGGATGTTAATTTTTTTTTTTCTCAAAGTTGCGACAATCGGACTTGCTAGGTCATGTAGAGTTGATGGAACTGTACCCAACTGAATGTCTAAATTACTTGGTTATAACTTATATGCTCTAAATGCTTTATGCATGTTGTTTATCCCATCCAATTCCTTAGAGCGTTTCGACTCGATTTAGTGAAGATCATGAATCGCAGGTCCTGAGTTCCTCACTCGCATCACGGTGAGGCAGGGATGACAGGATGTGGCTTGGTCATTAATCATGTGTGCCGGTAAAATCCTACAATCTTACATTTTTCTACAAACGATCCATAGTTTGTCAATGGTGGACACCCTTTTCTTTGGAGCGAAAGTAAAAAAAACCCTAAACTATGCTTATTGTGATATATTTATCCTAAATTTTTTTTTATGATACCAAAAATCTCAAAACTCGTACCTATGTGACACATTTATCCTCCATCAAAATTTTGCCAATGAGAATCGTTAAAAATTTGCATATATGGATACCGAAAAGCAAGCAATGTCGACATGGTAATGACATTGTTTTGGCTGAAAAAGTATCTAATGGAGCCTTGACGGGGGTAAACGTGTCAAATAGGCACAAATTTAAGGTTTTTTATGTCACAAGAAAAAATTTAGGTAAATGTGTCCCAATGGGCATAGTTTGGGATTTTTTATGTAAAAAAAAAATTAAGATAAATGTGTCGAAGTGTGTATAGTTGAGATTTTTTTGTGATTTTCTTTATTCTTTGGGAGAAAAGTAAAAGACGCACACATTTGAGCTCGTGGGAGGACTGAATTACATGGGCTAAAAAAATGTTCTTACCCTTTCGTACGTGCATAGAGCTTCTATATACTTTAATATGAGTTTATGGAAGGTGGTGGGGTCGAGCAAATCGAATGTTTCTGATAAACGTCAAAGATGCATAATTGAAGTATTAATAATAATGCAATGATGGGTAATCATGGTTGTAGTAATCCGAGGGAATATCCTAATCAAGTAAAGCTAAGTATAAAATATGTGCCATCTGAAGACTAGGCTCCACAAGAACATGCGCGCCTGAGAATGTATGAGTGCCAAAAGACCCGCCCCTCTTTCTTTTGTTTTTCTTATTAGAGATAAGTGCATTGAAAAGTATAATTAATTCTTAAAACTTTTCAAAAGTTCAATTAAGTCTTAAAACTTATTATGAAAGAGCAAGTAAGTCTTAAAACTTTTAAAAAATGTAATCAAGTTCTAAAATTTGTCAAATTGGTCGAATCAAGTCTTTCAATTGATTGCGTTTTTTGAAAGTTTTAGGGCTCAATTGCACTTTTACGATAAGTTTAAAAACTTGATTGTACTTTTTGAAAGTTTTAAGACTCGATTGCACTTTCATGATAAAATTTAAGATTTGACTGCACTTTTTGAAAGTTTTAAGGCTCAATTACACTTTCGTGACAAGTTTTAGGACTTTCAGTATATTTATTCCTTATTGTTATTTTTTGGGTTAAAAAATGCCGCTTTTTTTTTTCATTTCTTTTGCTTTTATTGTTAGTTTTGTAGTTCCTAAAAAATGTAGTTACATAATCCTATTGACTTAGTGAATGACCAACTGTCCGTGGTCATGGACCTCATCTACGTCCACATGTTTTACTGATTATGATTATTTTCTAGCCTACAAGTCAAGAAATTCCCCGGCTGGTCTTTGGCAGTACCAAACTTTATATCGACCCTTCATTGAGAAATTGGCACATGTCAAACGAACTTGTATTTACGAGAAACATGACTGAATTGTGCTATGCAAAATGATGTGCATATTGGAGGAAATATACGCAACACTATACTATTTGTTGTAATCATAAAAAAATAAACGTAAATAATAAAGCTAAGGAAACGATAACAAATTAATTCTAACAAACGCAGCCAGTGGACGGTGTGAATGGGTTATTGCCTAATTTTGTACTGGGCATCAACTTAGGAAGACCCCGGGCCATCTCCTTGAAGAGATACAATCTCGAAATGAGAATTCTTCACTTGGTGCGATGAGATAGAGATGCGAGCGGAGCCTATGTGGATTCTAGCCCGAAGTAGCTTTGGTCGGCCACCACAGTCATTCAACTATGCCTTGCATCATGTGGAAAGAACCGAACGGATTGAAATAGAATTTAACAGGAGGTAAGGTATGACTAATCGAATATCCTTAAAGCGATTAATTCCTACTAATGGTGCTAGGCAGACTCACGAACTATGCCTCCCAAGATACAACACTTCGAACCTATTTTTATTAGTATTATGCAAACATGACTCTGTTGAACACTTATTGAAACCAGCACATTTAGATGACAACTTTCTAAAGAAGAATTCTCATTCAGAATAGCTCTCAACTATCAAGAATAGTTTTATTCCATTTATAGTGTTTGCATGGACAAGAACCAAACAGACACATAAACTGTAAAAATACATAAATTCAAGAGATATATAAACTTAACAATTTGTACTAAAAAGATTCATGAACTCAGGAGATATATGAATTGAACATGTTCATTAATTGAAGAGATTCATGAACTCAACGAATATATGAAACGAAGAGATTTATGAACTTAAGTTATTCATGTCTTATTTTGCTCAAAAAATGTTGATCTATTAACCCATAATTATATCAATCCCCCACATTATATATGAACTGAAGAGATTTATGAACTTAAGTTATTCATGTCTCGTTTTGCTCAAAAACGTTGATCTATTAATCCATAATTATATCAATCCCCCACATTAATGGATCAACCAAACATTTTTTACTTGAAGAGATTCTAAGATTGCTTGTGAAAATACATCGCATCAAGATAGGTAGCTTTGCTTTGAACTTTCTTTAGTGAAAGTTTATTGGACTTACTTAACTAGTCGGTGGACTAAGCCTTATATTGCCAATTGTTTGTGTAAGCCCAGACAATAGATCTCATACTGAGTATCTCTAATTCAAGATTAGTTCTCAATTGTGTTCATTCTTTCGGCCTTGAACCTCTCGGGATTCGTGTGTGCTTTCATAGAGTTGGCCGACTCCACGCATTTAGGTGTATTCCTATTAAGGGTATCCTACCATACCTTACTAGGATGTTGTATTCATAACTATAGGAATCATTATATGCATAGCGTACCTTTAAGATGTTGTCGGAAGTACTGTTACATCATAGAAGTGTAAGACAGTGTGCACACTTAAGTTTCCAAATTTTACGTTATCCTATTGAACTTAGTCCATATAATCTCCAATTGCTAGGTTAGGTTTCCATGTTAGAACCTCTTTATTGAGTTAAGGCTTTAAACCCCATTCTCCTCGATACGCAGTTTATGTGCTCTCTCGACAAACCTTTTGTTAGCAAATCCATAATGTTTTCTTTTGACTTTACAAACTCCAAAGAAATTATTCCAATTCAAGAGCAACTACCTGACGGTATTATGTCAACGACGAATGTGTCTAGACTTACCATTATACATTGCATTTTGTGCTCTTGCAATCGTTGCTTGATTGTCACAATGAATGCATATTGGAGGCACAGGTTTTCACCACAATGGAACATCCTCAAAAAACCGTCAAAGCTACTCTGCTTCTTTAGCAGCATTATCCAAAGCAACAAACTTAGATTCCATTGTGGTGAACATTATTAAAGTTTGCTTTTAGGATTTCCACTATACTACGGCACCTCCCAGCGTGAACACATATCTACTAGTCAATTTTGATTCATCATAATTCAAAATCCAATTGGCATAACTATAGCCTTCCAAAATAGCTAGGTGTGGAAGAAAATGATTA
The DNA here is from genome assembly GCA_024733475.1 of Syzygium grande. Lineage (NCBI taxonomy): Eukaryota > Viridiplantae > Streptophyta > Magnoliopsida > Myrtales > Myrtaceae > Syzygium > Syzygium grande. Next base: position 41,505,983 of record JAMXDD010000006.1, read on the forward strand.
TTCGATGAGTATGCAATCCACCGTTTTAAGTTCCAACCAAGTTTGATTAGGAGGAAAAATCGCCACCTTGACTGGGCACTTCTACACATTTAAAATTTATAGAATGGTAACCTTCGTTATTTACTCGACCCATTAGCCTTGGCGTGCCTGAGCAGCACCGACCCGTTGTCCTTCTACTACCGATAGAAGGAAGTTTTCGCCCTTGAACCCTCTGCTCTAGTGCACATGAAGTCTGAGCCTTCTCCCGAACCACATGAACAACTCCCGGCTTGGAATGGGCATGCCAGCAAAGAGCCATGGTAGGCTTGGGCCATTGGATCCGTGCCCATGTCCCGTCACCTTGTTGCCCAATAAGGTTACAAGCTCACGTGAGTGAACTCGATAATTGAATCTCCTTTAGAGTTTTGTTGAACCATCTCTCCAAAAACGGAACGATATACTATTTGGACTGTACTTTTATATGAAAAACAGTCCTGGGTATGTCAACCATGCAACTAGTACCCATTTGGCTGGCACTGTTCTAAAAAGAGTCCTGGGTATATCAGCCATATGACTAGTACCTATACCACCATAGATGGTCTTGCCCTAAAGGCCTGCAGCATTAGTTGCCACAACACCATACCTCGAGGTATGAACCTCTCTACTTAGACATGGCCACGGGCCGATTTTGGCCCGGAACTGGCCCGGTCAAACCCGGGACCGGCCCGTTGACCGGGCCCGCGGTTCTGAATCGGAACCGAACCAGGCCTACGGGCCCGGTTCCGGTTCCCGAAATTATGGAACCGGGGCGGTTCCGGGCCCGGTTCCACAAAAAAAAAAAAACAACCGGCAAAAGCCGCCCGGGCGAGGCGCCCGGGGCCGTTGGCAAGCGGGCAAACTTTTGCCCGTTTGGCAACGGGCAAAAACGTACAAAAATAAAAATAATAACCGTTGCAAAATTGCAACGGTTATTATCTTCTCTTTTTTTTAAAAAAATTTTCTTCTCAATTTTTTCTTATAAATACTCACACAATTCTCTCAAATTCTCTTCTCTCAAGTCTTAAATTTTCTCAATACTCGAAATTCTCTCCAATTGCCAATTCTCTTAAATTCTTCCAATTCTCAATCCACGCAATTCTTTCTTAATTCTCCCAATTAATCTGCTCAATTCTCTCAATCCACTCGAAAAATGGCAAGTGGAAGTCGAGTGCCATCTGGCAAAGGTAAGAATATCGCGACGGAATCCCATCATTCTTTTGATCCTCGTGAATATGCAGATTTTCAAGATGATAAAATCAACATTTTTCCCGATATGGAGCGCGTCCCGACTCAAGAAAGTTTTAATCCTCCTGGAGAAATATCTATAACAAAGGAAGTGGAACGAGAATTTACATCTGACATTTGGAATCACTTCACGAAAACGGAAAGGTTTGATATTGGTGAAAAAAAGGTATGATATAATTTGTAAATATTGTGGGAAAATATATAAATATACAGGTGGACAAGGATATGGAACATTTAAATGACATCTTAGAAGCAAACAACCAACCGAAACGGGAATCGATATCGGGCAACAACAAATTTTCGGGTACGCCAATCCTAACACTTCCCCTTTATTTCGTTTTAATGACAAAACTTACAAGGAAGAATTAGGCAAATTTATTTCCGTTGAGCATTTAGCATTTAATTTTGGAGAAAGATTTGGTTTTAATGAATTTGTACAAAATGCATGTGCTCCACAAGCAAAACGTGTTTCTAGAAATTCAATTAAACGAGCAATTAAAGATCTTTACAAAAAAGGAAAAAAAGATTTACAAAACTTTTTTATGCAATTTAATGGATGCGTGCATATAGGTAGTGACATTTGGAGTGATCCTTGGCAAAGTCATTCTTACATGGGCATAACATGTCATTGGATAGATGACGAGTGGAATATTCAAAAAAGAGTCATTGCATTTAGAGTTTTCGATGATAATCATACGGCAAATAATATTTATAGATTAATTAGGCAAATTTTTAGAAGAATATTATTTGCTTAACAAAATTTTTTTTCAATTGGTTTTGATAATGCTGCAGCAAATACCGCTTCGATTGTCGAGTTAGAAAATATTTGTAAACCCGCTTTTGGAGGAAAATTTTTTCACGTTAGATGTGCTTGTCATGTTTTAAATTTATGTGTACAAGATGGTTTGAAAACTCTCGATATTTTTCTTCAACCAATAAAAATGGCGATTCAATTTTTATGGAAACATCCCCAAAAAATGAGAGAATGGGGTAAATTTTGTAGAGAAAATGGCAAAAGGCCAAAAAGATTTCCAAAAGATGTTCCAACTCTTTAGAATTCTACTTTCCACTTGCTTACTGAATCTTTAGCATATAAAGATTTATTATGTGCATTCATTTCTGATAATGTACCTCAGATTAATTTATACCCACAAGAGTGGGATATTTGCCAAAAAATTTTAGATGTTTTAAAGGTTTTTAATGATGCAACTTATACTTTGTCCGGTGTTTATTATCCTACTACACATTTATTTTTAGTAGAGTGTATTAATATTGTCGGAATTTTTGATGAATGTGAAAATGATGTTGAATTACAACATACTATACTTGCAATGAAAATGAAGTGGCTACATTATTATAGGGAAATTCCCATTATTTATTTAGTTGCTTGTATTTTTGATCCGCGTTGCAAATTAGATGGCTTAAATGATTTTTTGCGTGTGTATTATCAATGTTTACATTGTGATGAGATAAATGTTACAACTTTAGTACGTAATATTAAAAAACGTAATAATAGAATTATATAATGAATTTTATACTAAATATAATTTAGGTGATACTTGGATCCTCTCAATTTACGGAGATACAAAATGACGGTGCAGACAAAAAAATTAGTAGAGGGTACCAACTTTTATTACATAGACAAAAAAAAAAAAAAGGGAGTAATAGGAAATATTTCTGAATTAGAGAGTTATCTAAACGTTTCATTTGAGATTACCGAATGTGGTACAGATTTTTTATTTTTGGATTGGTGGAAGGGGCACGCAAGCCTATACCCAATCCTTTCTCTTATTGCAAAACAGATTTTTTCAACCCCTTGTTCCACAAATTGCGGTCGAACAAGCATTTAGTGCCGGAGGTAATATTTTGGATAAACATCGTTCAAGATTAGATCCAGAATCAGTGCAGATGCAAGCTTGTGTTGCTGATTGGACGAAGGCTCAATACCGGCAACAAGAGATAGATCGCAATACTGAATCCGAATTCTTTAAAGATGGAGATACTACCGCTACCGGTACTGGAACGGGTAGTGACGATTGAGGATAAAAGAACTATTGGAGTTGGCAAATATTTTGGGAACCCTTGTTTCTCATATCGGGTACGCCCACATGAGCTTAGGGAAACCCAAGTATAATCCGACGACATGTGACCTCTGATCCCCTGTGCAGTGTGCACGGAATATTTAGGTTTTGGGATCATTTTAGGGCATATATATTGTGCTCCTTTTTTTTTATAAATCGTTATAACGAATTGTAATGTGCTTAATGATAATTTATTAAGTTCAAGTCATGTCTTTTTATCCCCAAATTTAATTACAATTTACATTTTAATTACAATTTATATTTAATTTTTTTTTGTTTTTTGTTTTTCCTTTTTTGTTTTTTTTGTTTTTCCTTTTTTTTTTCGTTGTCTTCCTCCGCCGGCGCCGGCTAGGGCCGGCGGAGGTCGCCGGCCTCAGGCGAGCCTCGCCCGGTACTAATAGTGGTCGAAACGACCACATGAACGTTTCTAGCAACATTCGGAACATCGGCGGGTACTTCATTATTATCGGCCATCTCGATTTTTTGATAAACTCAACAAACAGTTAAGAGTAATTGCCTTAAGATTGTTGGAAATGACATACGTATTGGAGGAAATATACATAACGCTATATTGTTTATTATAAGTAGAACAAATAAACATATATAATAAAGCCGTGAAAGAGATAATAAATTAATTCTGACAAACGCAACAAGTGGACAAAGTGAACGAGTTATTGCCTAACTTTGTACTGGGCATCAGCTCAGGAAGATTCAGGGCCATCTTCTTGAAGAGATGCATTCTCACAAACGAAAAAATGCTTTGAGCACAAGAACTCCTTCGTCCAATGCAATAAGGTAGAGACGCAAGTGAAGCTTCCATGAATTCTTGCTTGAAGTAGCCATTGTTGGCCACCGTAATCATTTGACTATGCCCTACAACGTGTGAAAAAAACCGAATGGATTGAAACAGAATCAAAGTGGAGGTAGGGTACGGCTAATCGAATCTTCTTAAGGCAATTAGTTCCTGCCAACGGAGCTAGGCAGACTCTCGAATTATACCTCCGAAGATATAATACCTCGAACCGGTTTATATTAATACTATGCAAATATGACTTTGTCAGACATTTCTCAAAATCTGCACACTTCGAGGATGGCTTTCTAAAGAATAATTCCTATTCAGAATGCTCTCAACTATCAATAGTAATTCAATTCCATTTATAGAGTTTGAATGGACATGAACTGAATGGACGTATGGACTTAAGAGATACATGAACTTAATAGATGCATGTAATAAAGTGATACATGATTTAACAGATACATGAATTAAAGATATTCATGAACTTAACAGATACATAAACTAAAGAAACATGTGAACTGAAAATACATGTCTCGTTTTGCTCACATATGTTTGATCCATTGACTCATAATTACAACATTAAACTCGACACCACTAAGCCAGGAGAGAGAGATATCTTTTGGTCAAACCAAAAGAACATTTTTGAGGTGTCCATTGTGGCCTAACAAAGAAGCTTAAAGTCTCCACTTGTGTAAGCCCACTGCGAATCACATAGTCTACATCAATCTATATCGACAATCGACAATCCTATTTTAATATAAACCCGCACGGGTTATTATCCCTAGCTAGAGGAATGTAAAGTTGTAGTAGGCACTCTAAAAAAAAAGAAGAAGAAGAACAATTTCACAATTTTTGAGGGCCTTAGGGCGCATGGGATATTATAATAATGCAAAATGATGAGCACTTGATTAGTACGTAATGCAATATCACTCAAGGAGAAGAAATAAAATATTGGGTTGGGGGGGGAGGCAAAGAGGTGGAGGAAGATAAGGTGGGTGGAGGGTCATCGGAGTTCATTGTGGCGCATAAACAGACGATATTATCTTATGCACTAATAATTTATCGCCTGTATGGTTAATGTAATGATGCTCAGAACTGATCGAGTTTGGCCGTCTTGTCACATTTTGACTCTCTTTAAGCTTTTCAACGATCTAGTAGAGGACTTACATCCACCTTTTTTTGTTTTTTATATTGTTTTTTTTAGAGAGAGAGAGAGAGACCACTTTTTCGAGGCACTAAAATGCACTCGTGTGAGGAGGAAAAGGTTCGTGTCTAATCATTGTCGTAGGTCATAGGATAGTGACTAATATAAGTTCATGCCCGAAATGTATATTATCCTAATGGGTTCTAACTTCTAATTCCCCACTACCACATGATGGTCTAATGGCCAAAACGGCGTTTTGTGCAATATGGAAACTCACGAGCGCCAGATTGTTTGCCATTAATCGAAAATCTAAAGGTAGGTTTAAGTATAATTATCTTGACTTGCCACCAGAGTTTGAATATTATCTGAATTTAAGGAAGTTATGAAATATTTTATGTTAATCTATGCGCTAATATTTCTATATTGTAAAAATTTCGGACGTTTCAAATTAGAAAAAAAGAAAAAGTCGAAATGCACAAGTTGTAAGCTTTCGTAAGTCAAAAGTAAGAAAAAGAAGTCGAATCAAACAAGCCTCTAATCTCTCTTCTTGAAATACGTGGATCAATAGACAAAAGAGTCATTGGAACTCGTAATGTTTAAAGAAAAAAGACCAAAAAATAAGTCGAGGTGGATGAGAAATCAAACACAAAATCCATGATTTACATCCGCAATATCTAACTCGAGGTGGATGAGACTTATTCAAATCTCATAACCCATAGTGCACATTTGCAAAAGATAAGCGGCAGGGGCCCTGTGGCTGACTGCTCCGCCACCCCGTCGTCGGTCATTAGTTTGGCCATCTCCAAAATCCGATTTTAAGAACATTATCCCTTTACCTCAAGCAATCCCACCACTATTTCCCAATTTCACTGTGACCACTGCCTCGGTGGTGACTGATGGAGAGTAGATAAAGTGAAAAATGAGACCGACAGTTCTAAAAGTGAGGGGGAAAAGGAGTAGTGGGAGGAGCAGTATCGTAACATTGGTGTAAGCAGATGATGGGGATGACTCCAATAGAAAAATTCTGACCTCTTGCCTTTTTGTCAAACACAAGATGGCCATATTTTCAATTCGAAAGCTGCAGCACTTTGCCCCATCACTGCTTTGTTCTTAATGCCTTTGATCAATCCTTTGCACGGGCATTAAAGGCTTGATCTAAACAGCCCACACAGCATCTATGCTTTGCTCTAGTTTGTTTATTATTGCCTTAATGATGGGCGCACGAGCAAAAATTGTATATCAGTTCATTGATCTTGTAAAAAACGAAGAATTCTTGCTTTCTGGTTTCTTCATCTTTACAACCATCATTCTCATCTTTCATCTCCTTATTGCACAAGTAAGAAGGTGTAGTAAATTGTGCCACCAAAACTTTTCATCTTGAAACCACAGAACTTGAATGTTTCTACGGGTTTAAGGGCGTCAAGCATATTTGAACCCCGTACTTGGGTTTTATGGTGAGCACGACGACGGGGGCGTGGCGGTAGCTCTCAGAGATTGTGAAGCTGAACCGGGATATCAACATGGCTAGGATGATCTTGGCCTCCATGAGGGCGAAGGTCTGGCCGACGCAGTTCCGCGGGCCCATCGCGAAGGGCACGAACCGGCCCGGGGCGAAAGCCTTCGACGCGAACCGCTCTGGGTTGAACTCGTTCGCGTCCTTGCCCCACAGCTCCTCGCTGTGGTGGATGGCAAGGACCGGAATCCAGATCGAGAGCCCCTTCGGGATGTGGAGGTCGCCCAACTTGAAATCCTCAAACGCCATCCGGGGAAGCACCGAGGCTGGCGGATAGAGCCTTAGTGATTCATTAATCACCATATTTAACTGTGGCAAAATAGCGAAAGAAGAAGAAGGAAACGCTAGTTAATTAGTGTACCTAGGAAATGATGGAGCAATAGAGAAGAGGAAATTAATTATATGAATTATGACGTCATCTTGTCAAATTGATAAAATGGGCTAGAATGACAAGAACGTGGCAGGGGACTCAAATGGCCGTGTACTATAAACCGCACATTGGTCGGGAAATCGTGCGGCTCTGCTGGCACGATTCCCGAAGGTGAGTCCTATTTCCCTCTGAGCTTTACGCCACTTGCCGTAGCATGCACCATTTGTAGACGCTACGTGCAACTTTTTATGTCCATCACCAAGAAAAGTCGCTTGAATTGGCGGCAAACTTTATCTTTTCCTTCTCTCGTCAATATCAAGAGCAAAACCCGTGAGCCCAAAATAAATAAATAAAATAGAAGGAAAAAAATCACCAAAAATTGTAACCTATAATTAGTGCCACACTTTGTAACTAGAGAGGACGTCAATATTTACGCGACACAATAACATGACTCAATTTATAAAAGAGAAATTCGAATTCGATTTTTTTTATCTATCGTTTTTTCTTAAGTTATTGATTATTTACCAACGTTGACGTGATAACATAACATGAAACGAGTCGCCCGATACGACCTTGCAAATTGTTTGTGATTAGAAAAGGAGAATTGATAAGAGGGACAGAATTTCAAGCTTACCAGGGTGAGCTTGGAGAGGTGTTCGACTGAGGGATCGGCACCATTGCAGACCTGAGCGACCTCCTCCCTCACTCTCTCTTGCCAGGATGGGTTGCTGGCGAGGAGCATGACCGTCCACGTCAGCAGCAGCGCGGTGGTTTCGTGCCCGGCGAAGAAGAAGGTCTTGCACTCGTCCATGATCAACTGGAGATTCAAGCTGAATCCGCTCCCTGATTTCTTCTTCTGCATCTCGTTGAGCAGCATCCCGAGCAGGTCGTTCCCGTATGAGGAGCTCCGCCCGACCTCGACGCAGTCCCTCCGGCTCTGGATTATCTCCATCAGTAGCCTCTCCACCTCCATCTTGAGTGACTTTATCTCCCTATTGTACTTACTCGGAAAGAATCTGATAAATAAACAATAGTTGCCATTAGTTAACTCTCGATTACTTCCCTTTTCTATGCGTTAGGGATGGTCGCAACCCGGTTTTCGACGTTTCATTATTACGGGAGAAGTTCGAGAAAAAGTAATGTGAGTTTTAGAGATTTGTGCGACCACGGCCGAATGAGACGTACCGGCTGCCGGGAAGGCACAGGTGGCGGCTCGCTTGGGCACAGAGGCTTTGGAGGATGGTGAGGAGGTGGAAGATTTGCTTGCCCTTCTCGTAGCTACTGTCAAACTCTGTCCTGGAGATGATGTCGGCCGTGAGCCTGGCCATGTGCTCGCTGATCTCAAACTCCGTCTGGCCCGAGTCCACTGCCTTCCTCAGCGATTGGAGCATCTGGCTAGTGCAATCCACCATGTACCCCGCATAGCTCTAATAAAAACACCCAAATCTCGATTAATTTATTAGTCCCCAATTGGATCAAAGCCAAATGAAAGTTCTTCACATTGCCAAAATTTAAGATCTAGCCCCATGCATGTGCTTGCGGATCGGATCGGCTTCACAGCATATTGATGATTACCTTGAGTTTGTCTCCCGTGAAGGCAGGGGCGACGATGTGGCGCTGGTGGTACCAATCGTCACCGTTTGCCATCAGGAGTCCCTTCCCGATGAAATGCTTCGACCCTTGCTGTTGTAGCCACGACTTGCCGGATAGAGTGCTGTATTTGGACAGGAGTTCCTTGATCAGCTCGGTCTCGGTCAGGCACATCCGTGGCTCGGACCCGTTCCAGTATATGAACCGTTTTCCTGCGCCGAAAAATGGCATCCTCAGTACCGATTAACATGTATTCATGTTCATAAGGGGACTCTGGTCCACCCCTCTGGCTCCACGCTGGGAAAATCGTTATGAAGGAGCATGTGCGAGTGCGCGGGTTAGGAATATTGGATAGATTATAATACCGTATTGCTGGGACCAGAGGACGTAATGGGGCAAGAGGCGGGGAACGACGTCGTGGCGGATGGAGTCCATGTCGTCGGAGGTGGACTTGGCGACGAGGGAGGCCGTGTCCTGGATGTTGCCGATCAGGGGGCGAGGTCTCGGGCCACGCACGCCTTGCCTCTCCATTATTTTCTTGATGCGCCTCGGCGTCCACCAGTAACACGTGATGGTCTCGTAAGCACCCTTAATTAGCAGACTCAAGAGGACAACCAAGATCGCTGTTAGGACCACCATGGCCATGGTGGTGGTGGTGGTGGTGATCAGGCAACACTAGTGTTAGTGTCAGAGAGAGAAAGAGAGAGAGAGAGAGAGATTGCGATGAAGAGAGAGCTCTTTGCAGGAGGGTATTTATAATGAATGAACGCACGAGTTAATGAAGCGGGAAAAAGACATTCGGCTTTATTGGAGTTTTTATTTTATTTTATTTTGTTTTATTTTATTTTGTTTTATTTTATGTGATGGTAATATGGTATGTGGGATCAATTTTTTGGGCACCAAATTAGAATGCATTTTCTCCTGTCCAGTCCAAGTCAAAAAAGATATGTCGTTGCCAATGGACATTGCACTCCAGATTAAATTTTGTCTAAATCATTTGAGGTTATGTTAATTAAAATTGTTTTAGGTAAATAATGCAAAGAGAATTTTCCATCCCAAAATTTTGAAACGCACAAAGATAACTTAGCGAATTATTATTTTTCATTCATTTCGAAATAGCGTGAAATTATTTCATGTGATTTTCGAGCCTTGAAAATCATATCCGAACACCCACTCTGACATATGGCAATGCCCAAAGAATCACGAGGACATTTGTTGATAACAGCAGGTATTTAATGTGGCAATGCGAGTTAAATCAAAAATCATAGTGTTGAAGATGGCAAGTTATCATGGGCAATATTTTGAAATATCAGCTGGATACCTAAAATGGAAAAAAAAAATTTTACAATCTTCAATGGCTAAGACAAGAGGATGTGTTAATATTCCACAAGTGTGTTTATGATGTGATTCATGCAGCTTTTGGATAAGTTGACTAATACTTCAATTGGGAAATCAAGGTCTCATAGAAACTTGACAATCTACTATTAATTTTTTTTTTTTTTTTTTTTTATGGTAAGGTAAGAGTATATATAACTTTTCAAATCACCAAGATAACCTAAGCTCAAACCATCCATGACCATATTAGGACAAACATTGTCTAGAGAAGGTCAAGGGGGTTCAATGAGGAACTATACAATTACGAAAAGACGGCAAAGATCACAATCTACTATTAATTAAATGACCATAAAACGAGAAGCAAATGCCAATGTTGGTCATTCATTTCAGAGAAGAAATGCACATCTGTTCTGGGTTCTTTCATTATAAACATCCTATAATAGACACAGTATCAATCATTGCCTGCCTGATATGCTTACTTCATTGCCTTAAATTGATCTCTTTAATATGCACAAAATAACAAAAAAGAAAAAGAAGAAGAAGAAGAAGAAAGAAATCCTAGATGTCCCCCACTCCCAGATATGGTTGTTTTCATTTTGTAGAAGCATTGCTTTTTTATGAATCCTCAGAAGTTCATTTGAAGTAATTACAGATTTGACCGAAATCTGATATTACATTTTTGCGACTTAACGATTTAAAACCTGAATATCTTTTTGTTGCTTTGATGTATGAATAAAAGTCTCATCGAAATTTCGCTAAGCGATCAATTTTTATTTAAATTACCACGAAAAGGGTTTAGCCCTAATTAGCAAAATTGCCATATGTTTTTCAAAAAGCTAATTTAGCGACATGGTTTTTCGCAACGAAATTTGGTTTTCAAAAAGTCGCAAAAAATTATAGCGACGAAAATTTGCGGTTGTTCGTCGCTAATTGTCGTCGCTAAAATGCAATTTTTTTGTAGTGTATGGTATGTGGGATCAATTTTTTGGGCACCAAATTAGAATGCATTTTCTCCTGTCCAGTCCAAGTCAAAAGTGAACATTGCACTCCAGATTAAATTTTGTCTAAATCATTTGAGGTTATGTTAATTAAAATTGTTTTAGGTAAATAATGCAAAGAGAATTTTCCATCCCAAAATTTTGAAACGCACAAAGGTAACTTTCGAATTATTATTTTTCGCGAAATAGCGTGAAATTATTTCATGTGATTTTCGAGCCTTGAAAATGCCGAACACCCACTCCGACATATGGCAATGCCCAAAGAATCACGAGGACATTTGTTGATCCACTCCGACATATGGCAATGCCCAAAGAATCACGAGGACATTCGTTGATAACAGCAGGTATTTAATGTGGCAATGCGAGTGCCCAAAAGATGGCAAGTTATCATGGGCAATATTTTGAAATATCAGCTGGATACCTAAAATGGAAAAAAAAATTAAATTCAATGGCTAAGACAAGAGGATGTGTCCACAAGTGTGTTAGGACATGCAGCTTTTGGATAAGTTGACTAATACTTCAATTGGGAAATCAAAGTCTCATAGAAACTTGACAATCTACTATTAATTAAATGACCATAAAACGAGAAGCAAATGCCAATGTTGGTCATTCATTTCCAGAGAAGAAATGCACATCTGTTCTGGGTTCTTTCATTATAAACATCCTATAATAGACACAGTATCAATCATTGCCTGCCTGATATGCTTACTTTATTGCCTTAAATTGATCTCACAAAATAACAAAAAAAGAAAACAAGAAGAAGAAGAAGAAAGAAATCTGACTCAGATATCTTGTTCATTTGTGCATTGCTTCCTTATGAGCTCACACATTTGAACTAATTATAGATTTGAGACCTGAACATCTTTTTGTACTTTGATGCATGAATAAAAGTCTCATCGAAATTTGGCGATCAATTATTATTTAAATGACCATGAAAAGGAAAAGCAAATGACAGGTTGGTTAATCGAAATGTATATCTTTTTCAAAAAGTGCAATCAACTTCTAAAACTTTTAAAAAGTGCAATGAAGTCCTAAAACTTGTCATTAAAATACAATTGAGTACTAAAACTTTTAAAAAATGCAATCAAGTCCTAAAACTTGTCAAGAAAGTGCAACCGAGTCCTAAAACTTTCAAAAAGTATAATCAATGGAAGGACTTGATTGGACTAATTTGACAAGTTTTAGAAATTGATTGTTCTTTTCAAAAATTATAGGACTTAATTGTATTTTTGTTACTAATTTTTAGGACTTGATTGTACTTTTTGAAAGTTTTAGGATTTAATTACATTTTTGTGACGAGTAATAGGACTTCCAATATATTTATCCCATTATTAATTAAATGGCCATAAAAGGAGAAGTAAACGCTAAGTTGGTCAATCGAAATGCACATCTCTTCTTGGGCGGCCTTCATTATGAGTATGTCAAAGTAGTCACATTGTCCATCGTTGTCTGCTATGCTCACTTTATTGCCTTAAGTTGATATCACAAAATACCAAAATATGATATGTTCATATAAGCTCAAACAATTGAAGTACTTATACATTTGACCAAATATGATATTACATTACTTAAAAATCTAAGACTTTTATCTTCTTGTACTTTGCTGCATGAATCCAATTCTCATCGAAATTTGGCAATCAATTAAGGGGAGGCAAATGCCAAGTTGGTCAATCAAAATACACATCTCTTCTCGGGCGACCTTCATTGTGAGTATCTCAAAGTAGATACAATGTCCATCATTGCCTGATATGCTCACTTCATTGCCTTGAATTGATCTCACAAAATACAAAAAAATAAAAAAGACATGAAGAAGAAGAGGAGGAGGAAGAAGAAAGAAAGCTGTCGAATTTCATGTAGCTCAAACAATTGAACTGATTATAGAATTGACCGAATCTAATATCACATTACTTAATAATGGGAAAATGATACAAACAGTCCCTGAACTTTAATTAAATGTGCAATATGATCCCTGAGTTTTTAATTTGTTCAATGTAGTCCCTGAACTTGAATTAATGGAAGGACTACATTGAGCATTTTCATATAATTCAGGAATTAAATTGAACACGTACAAAAATTCAAAAATGACATTGAATGAATTAAAAGTTCAGGGACCATATTGCACATTAGATTAAAGTTCATGTACTATATTAAATAAATTAAAAGTTTAGGAACCACATTACACATTAAGTCAATGTTCAAGGATCGTTTGTGTCGTTTTCCCTTATGAGTATATCAAAGTAGTCACAATGTCCATCGTTGCCTGATATGCTCACTTTGTTGTCTTGAATTGATATCACAAAATACCAAAAAGAGAAGAAGAAGAAGAAGAAAGAAAATCGTAAGATTTCTTGTTCATTTGTGAATTGTTTCCTTATTAGCTCATACAGTTGAAGTACTTATAGATTTGAGCAAATATGATATTACATTACTTAATAATCTAAGACTTTTATCTTTTTGTACTTTGTTGCGTGAATCAAAGTCTCATCGAAATTTGGCAATCAATTAAGGAGAGACAAATGCCGAGTCGGTCGGTTGAAATACACATATCATTTGGGGTGACCTTCATTGTGAGTATCTCAAAGTAGACACAATGTCCGTCACTGCTTGATATGCTCACTTCATTGCCTTGAACTGATCTCACAAAATAAAAAAATAATAATAAAAAGAAAGACAAGAAGAAGAAAAAGAGGAGGAGGAAGAAAGAAAGCTGTCAAATTTCATGTAGCTCAAACAATTGAATTGCTTATAGATTTGATCGAATCTAATATCACATAACTTAATAATGGGAAAATGACACAAACAGTCCCTAAACTTTAACTCAATGTGCAATTTGATCCCTAAACTTTTAATCCCTAATCTTTTGATTTATATTCAATTTAGTCCTTGAACTATATAAAAATGGTCAATATAGTCTTTCCATTAATTCAAGTTCAGAAACTACGTTGAACATTTTCATATAGTTCATGGACTATATTAAACATGTACCAAAAGTTCAGGGCCCACATTAAACAAATTAAAAGTTTAAGGATCACATTGAACATTAGGCTAAAGTTTAGGTACTACATTGAACAAATTAAAAATTCAGAGACCAAATTGCATATTGAGCCAAAGTTTAGAAACCGTTTGTGTCATTATCCCTATATAATATACGACTTGGATATTTTTTTTGTACTTTGATGAATGACACAAAGAGATAGAGAGTCTGGCTGGTATCGCCATTACTGAAGAAGGTCTAAGAAAGAAGCAACTCTTTGCTAATTGATTGATGGTTAAATGAGTTGATATGTGAGACTATTCCATTAATCATACTGAAGATATGACGCTTAAAAATGTGTCACCTTATAATTTAGTCTCATCAAAGGCATTCGTAAAGCATTTTATTTGATTTTATCTATACATAATGAATTTTAATTTTGTGCTAAGTCGTGATCTACAATGTTATTAATTATGGGGCTATTGCAATTTTGCCACTAGTCACTCTTTTTGACACTTCTTTTTTTCTAAGGGTTAATACCACCAAAAACCCTAAACTGGTACACTTGTGACATATTTACCCCAAACTATTTTTTTGACCATAAAAAACCCTAAACTGGTACATCTGTAACAATTTTACCCTAAACTATTTTTTTGACCACCAAAAACCCCAAATTGGTACATCTGTGATAATTTTACCCCAAACTATTTTTTTGACCACTAAAAACCCCAAACAAGAAGAAGAAGAAGACAATTTTACCCCGAACTAATTTTTAATATTATTTTTATTTTTTCAATTTTTTTTTTTTAGTTTTTCTTATCTTTTCTTTTTCCTTTCCTTTTCTTTTTGTTTTCCTTCATCTTTAACCTCAAACAAAAAAAAAAAATTCAGGAAGTGTGAATTTGGTAAGGCATATTAAATTGAAATTAAATTTAAGTTTGTATCTATAATTTTTTTTCTTTATAATTTCTTACTACTCAATTAGAAATAGTACAAAAAATTCTTCTTACGTTTTATTTATTATATATTTCAAGTGATCATATTGATTTATGAATCGCCATTCAATTTAATATCTCTCATCTTCTATATAAAATATATTATTTTTGTAAATTAATCTTTTAAATTAAATTGGCAAGCAAGACGTATAGAAATTGTTGATCATAATCTCCAAGACTAGGTAACAAACTTGTTGGACCCCAAAGTTCCCTATCTACTTAAACCCAAAAAAAGAAAAAGGACACAACAATAATATAATGCCTTTTTAAAGTTTAGATATTTAAATGTACAAAAAGTGGTTGGCATAAAAAATTCATGCATATAAAAGAAAGTCTTTCATTTAGCATTTATGTTTTTTTTTTGGTCAAAATGTAGCATTTATGTTATGTGTCACGTTATTGTGGTATCAATTATAATATAACAATCCATTGTTGGTCCAATGAAGATAAAGGAAAAA
The DNA here is from genome assembly GCA_024733475.1 of Syzygium grande. NCBI lineage: Eukaryota > Viridiplantae > Streptophyta > Magnoliopsida > Myrtales > Myrtaceae > Syzygium > Syzygium grande. The sequence goes on from JAMXDD010000006.1 coordinate 41,521,500, forward strand.
AAAAAAAAGAAAAGGAAAAGGAAAGAAAAGAAAAAAAACTAAAAAAATTGAAAAATAAAAAAAAATAATATTAAAAATTAGTTCCATTAAAATTGTCATAAGATATGACGGGGTTTTGGTGGTTAAAAAAAATAGTTTCATCAAAATTGTCATTCGTAAGCATTTTTTTGGTTTTTGATGGTATAAAAATAGTTTTTAAAAATGTGTCTATATGTCGTTTATCTTTTTATGTTAAAAAATTAGTTTGGGGCTATTGCAATTTTGCCACTGGTCACTCTTTTTTGATTAACCTTTTTTCTAACTTACATGTTTATCTAGTTTTTTCAGACTGAATTTGGAAATGGGCAAGAGAATCACTCGTGAATCATAAATTCATCGTGGCAACCAAATATAAAACGATATTAACTTCGATGGGTGTAAATTTTTTTTAAGCATAAAAGCTACGATTACCGAAAAAAGAAATTGATAATTGCCGAAAATTGCGGCAACAATCACATTGCACATGAAAAGAAACTAGGAAATTGTTTCGCGTTTGCAGTGAAAATTAAAGCGAGAAAATAATTTATCCCATGATTTTTTTCTCTAAAAAATAATATATATGAAAAAAAATTTAGCTTATGGATAGTTGACAATTAATATTGTAGATAACTCTGCTCTTTTAGTTAAATCGTATCTAGTAAAGATTCACATTATATCTGAATAGATACCATGAAACTATTGCTTTATGCGACTTGGTTGATATGTGAAGATTCTGTCGCTATTTTATTAAGATAAAAATATTCCTATCAAATCTTTCTCGTGTTCTTGCGGATCTCCACAAGATTTGCCAATTAAACACATCCTGAAAACAGTCCCGACTATAATCAACCATACCAAACGATCATTAAACGGCAACTAATCTTGTCGCGGTGGATTTGCAATTCGACATAAACCTAATTATGTACACATAATTGTCAATTCATGCTTTTACGAGGTCGAAAACTCATCGAGTTAGAAGATGGAAATTGAAGCTATGGGGTTCAGAATCTTTGCTTGCTAACGGTCGCCTCTCAATTTCTCAAGCGCACTTTGATCAATCGTCCAATTGCATGCGCCGAAAGACGTATACACAACTCAGGCGTCTTGGCATTCTTGCACGTCACCTTCCTCATATCTTCCTCGGTACATGTCGACTTATCACAACACAAGAAAATCTTATGTTATTCTCTCGTACTCTCTGTCTTTGCCAAGATAATCACCCTATAATAAGTATCACATGCCATTATTCTATGTTCCAAGTTGCTGCGGAGTGTATTAATCCAAGAAAACCGGGGAAGAAATTTGAGAAGGACGCAAAATATATGGTCGTACTTTGCTTCTCGATCCCCGAGGATGGTCATGGCGTTGAGTATGTTGACTGTTCAATGGATTCTCAGTTTCCTATAGAAAATTTCACTGGAGTTGATCATTGGGGTGCACATTATTGTTTGGGCCTAGAGAAGATGAAACTCTTGTTTACGCGTGCGCACGTATGCCTATCTTCTTGCCCAAGAGTCCTCTCTCTCTTCTTCGAAATGAGCACCATCTTTTGAAAAGACCAAGATTAATGTGCATGCAAAACGACGAAATACTGAATCGAGTGCGGAGAGATGATACAACAGATGTGCATGGTTCTGGACCGAATGCCTACTCCCCGGGCAAAGAAGGTGAATGAGTTCACTCGACTTTGAATTCAAGTATAATCAACCTTTCAAACAGTACGTGCAGAGTGTAATGAAACCCGAAGACGAGTACGCACTTAACTATTCCTACAATTTAAACCGTTAGGGAACATGTTTTCTACCTTAGCACTATTCTAAAATGAAAGGACGCCCAGCAATTAACGTCGCGAAAGTTTGAAACTTGCAAATCCAATAACATGCCGGACCTCCTACCTCTAATACTGTTTTTAGTTTTAATGGACTATTTCACGGAGACAATTTTTACAAGCGCTTTTGAACATTTGTGGATGGGCAGAAATTGAACAGGCGGATTCATGCCAAGAACCAAAAACCCCCTAGAATTTTTTATTGTCCAAACAATTTGATATGCCAAATAGGGCCATAAGAAATCTTTCGGAAGCTTGTTTCGAGCCCTATCCTACGTAAGATTTAACAACTTGTTCGAAGTAATTTCAGCCTCAAAACAGATCATTTTCGTGCAAATCTTATTGATTAGGCTTTTTCTTTTTTTCTTTTTTTTCTTTTGCGGTCTCTTCACTAGATTCTTGAACCCATCATTTTCAACTGATGGTGACTTTGAAAGCTTACATTGTTAGGGAGTGCCAATGAGCAGCATATCTCCTATCTTCACACTCAAAATCACACTTTCTGTGAAGAGAGACGCACGACATGGCCTATAAACAATACGCATTTTGATCAAGAATGAGACAAACTCTCACGCACTACTCCTGGCAGACAATCAGCGATCTGGACAGGTATAAACAAATGGTGGATTGGTTGATGATCATGTGAGCGCACAACTATATGCTTAATCCCCACCTCTTTTAGCTGGGGATTCGCACTTAGATTTGCAAAAATCTGTGTATTTTCCAATTGGCACATTGTATATGCACATTTGGCCATTCATGCTCTCAAGCGCCCACTCACATTTTTCCTGCAAAGGGGAAGTCTTGCGGGTAAGGTCAAATTTTTCTTCAAAAGGCAAAACTTAGGTGCCTTCCTCCCACCTCTGCAGTCGCTTATTTGTTAAACCCTTTAAGGCAACTCAGAAGGGGGCTTATTTAATTAAATTAGGGAGAAGAAACAAATTGCTTGCTTTTTTAATAATTTGTATGATTAATTAAAGAAGTCAATTCGGTGTGCGTGGATTCTAAGGCAATTAAGAAGGAGATGGCCCGTTAATTTGCAACTTGGGCGACGGACTTTAACATTGCTCTGCGTGCAGTATCAGTTCTAGTTATTTGTTCTTGCTAGTGCCAAAGATGCATGAATTCAACGAAAAAGACATCTCATGCCATGTCCCAAGTATGAAATTTTGTGGTGGCTCTATATTATAATGAGGATCTTCACGTGCAGTCGCCATTCTTTCACAAGAGCGCATGAGAGAATCGTCGGCTTCTTGGAGTTAGTTTCGTATAATACGATTAAACTGGTCTGAACTCAGGACCTAACTGTTTGACGATGCTGGGTGTTCTGCTATCACGGGTACTGAAACGAGCAGTAAACAAGTAGATTGTGCTTGGACATGGAACGTCATTTTAGGGACATGCTTGATGCTGTAGTTCATTGACTGGGGGATTCAAACCTGAGAAGATTGTTATCTAATATTAATGATGAGGCTTCAGATTTTCGCATCAAATCGAACGAGAATGCGTGTGCGTTACTCGTCCTCAAGTCTGGTACTAGGGAATTTTTAAAATTGGCACTGTTTGCAGAGGGAACTGTCAAACAAGGAGAGCCGAAGGTATCCATACCAATTGGCTGAATGTGCATGTATAGATGCTGATTGATTTTTTTTTTTTTTTTGGACGTAAGATGTTGATTGATCAAAATCGGCAAGATAAATATTTTGTCTGCTATAAATTTAGTTCTAAACTTTTTCATATTAGTACCGATTCAGTCCATCCAACCAATTTAGACCAGAAATTACTGACAATGATGCCAGCTGTTTCACATGACACGACCAGCGCTAATATTTACAATTTTCTATTTTTTAAATTTTTATAAATTTTTTCTTACTTTCTTTGTTTTTTTTTCTTTTCTTTCCTTTTGTTTCCCCAACTATGGGCTGGTGACACCTAGGCTGGCCATTGGCAAGGGCCTCCGTGCCCTCGCTAGCCAATAGGTGAGGGTTGCCAGCCCAAAGTGTAAAAAAAACAAAAGAAAAGAGAAGAAAAGAATTAATAAACAATAAAAATATTACAAAATTTGTCCACATCAATGCCGGCCGTGTCACATAAAATAGCCAGCATCCATGTTAGCCATTTCCAATCTAAATTGACCAATGGACTGAATTGGTACTAATACGAAAATGTTTAAGACTAAATTAAACCAATTAATAAATTTATAACTGAATCGATACCAATGCAATAAGTTTACGAACTTTTTTTATACTTTTCCCTAATTTACTGAGATACTGTACAAAGTTGATGCGGCCCTAGCATGACAATTGCCTAGGAAACTTTTTATCTGCTATTATTTACTGCGAATATTGTTCCCTATGCCTTCACCCTCAATCGTGAAGCTATCTGCTGTTGGACTTGTGAACCATTTACTCAACAGTGAAGGCAAACAAGAAATAACTAGCCTGGCGAACTACACTTCGTCGAGGCTACAGTTAAATGGCGTAGACGATGCCCATATCATGAAATACACGGGACTTAGTTTACTGCTATACATCCTCAGACCGAAGCAAATGCAGACTTTTTGCGGAATTCCACTATCAAAAGATGATATCGAGCACCGAATTGCATCAGCTGACTTCTATGTACTCTTCTCGACCCTTTCACATCATTCCCGTTTCTACACGATCAAGAAGCTTGAAAACAAGTCAAGGAACATTTCCCTTCAAATGCACGAATGGATTGAACTGTGATGCCTTCGACTAGGGCAATTCTGTTCCAAATTAAAGAGCTATGTAGAATAGCACACGAGCCATACGAGAAGCTGTGACATCAAGTAAAGCTGATTCACAGCTTATTATGAAGGGCTAATGGTTGCATTTTCAACCCCAATAGTTCAAGAAGTGATTGTATCTCATAAACATTCAAATCTTCCCATTCCTTCTCCGAGATACTCATGTCAAACATTTCATGGTCGAGGGCTATAAACAACCAAATATTTTGCAGTGCAAGCAGTATACACCGCTGGTAAGTGTGGAACACACCAAAGAGAGGTGCTTTCAGAGCACTGTTCTGATTTATTGCACCCCCACACAAGACATAGCCAATATCACTCAAGTAACAGTTGTGATTTACCTGACCCTCCCTACTGGTAATTCTACCATCTCTCTCATTGTCGTCTTAATTTGAATCTATTTCGCCGTTACCAATTTAGTCTCTGTATTTTTACTAGGTGTCAGTAGCTCTGATTAATAGAGGGCCAAACAAAACAACAATGAAACCACTGGAGATTTAGGGACTTTTCCCAATCCCCGGCATGGGCCTGCACATTGAACCGATCAATCTTATTGGCCTAATACCAAAATGACAAAGAAAAATCAAATCAAACCTACTCAAATTTTCTTTTGATTTTCAAAACTAAAGCTCCGTTTGTTTCACAAAAAATGAATAATGTGAAAAACATTTTCCTAAAAATGATCGCTTATATCTCTTACTAAAATGAATGAATGAAAAATATTTTCATCATCCACGAAAATGTTTAAACATAATTTGTCGTCGGAAATAAAAACATTTTGCATTAACTAATTACTTCAAACGATACAATTGAGTGTTTTTAGGAAAATGTTTTCCAAATTATTCATTTTCCGCGAAACAAACGGAGCCTAAATGTAAAAGAAGAATTAAGAAATGGAAGTATTACATGCACATTGCATGAAGAACATACGTTATCATTCATTTTCCCATTTACCTTTGTAAATTTAAATTTCAACAAGCTAGGTAGTTCCTCGACTAATACTAAATGAAGTCACTTTTGTTTTGATCCTATTCAAAGCAAGGCATAAAGAAGCTCTAATCCACCAAGTCTTTGTAAAATGTAAATTACGTCCACAAGACAAGAAGAACAAGCTTAAAATACATAAATAGGAAATGGAAACCAAACGACCAGGCCTCCTGAGCAAAATCAGCAATACAGGAATTGTTGACAGGTTTCAAATCTCAGGGACACTATGTGCCACGACAATGACTAAAGCCAGACTAATTATGAAAAAGAAACACAGCGAGCTTGCTCGTATTGCAGAAAATTTCTGATCATACAGATAACAATTCGTGTGAAAAGAATGAACTTAAAATCACATTGGACGTTCCTCTTAGTTATTGGCAGCCAAAAGGCCAACGTAAACATGCCAATTCTTATCACCTTTCTGAAAAGTGAAAAAATAAAGAAGAATCATGAACCTAAGTTCCATGACAACAATATCAAATAAGCTTCTTTTCCTTATTCGACAACATCAAATGCTTGGACAACGTCCATTGCTTTTTATTGGTGTAAATTGCAACCAGAGCAAAGTGGAAAAAGCAAAATATCATAATCAAAGCTTCAAAGAGGAAAGGGTACTTCTCAGGGGGATGCATTATTAAGTAAACTAAATGAAGACCAAAATAGCAACAAACAGAAAAGGCGCTCAAAATTGGGTAAGCTGCAGAAGAACCTGTGACCTCTGAATCTCGCTTGTCCCCAGGCACATGGTAGAGAAGAAAGTAGAGAGCATTGAGGGTCATATAAGGAAGTAGAAGTCCATCACGACATAGAAGAGGAAACATAGAGAGCAATCCATAGTGGGTAAACCACTTGTAAAGAGAAGGATCATCCAGAGCAAGTAAACTGGCCGGCAGAAGCGGCAGTAGAATGGACTTCTCATGCACTGCATATACAGCACAAGAATCAGGGGCAAAGAATTAGACGCACGTTACATTTTTTTTTTGGTCAGAAGACGCACATTACATTGAAATGGTAAAAAAATAAGTGAAAGGAACAGGCTGCAACTCACCTTGAAACGAAAACAAGTAAAAGGACAGCGAACTGTTCAGTAACCCATAGAGGAAACCTTGACTGCTTGGGGAAGATATTTGATGGATCATAGAAGGCAGGCAAGTTGACACAGTTATAATGAAGCTAAAAAGCTTGAGCTTAGGAGTCAAGAACAACCTTTTCCACTTGATAAGAACTGATGTGGCGCACCAAAAGTTAGCTACATAATCCTCATATATGCCCCTCTCAAATGGAGCAAGACGAGAGAGAACCTACAGAAACCACCAAAATAGAAGGAACGGTCACAATTAAGCCAATTTTATGTAAAATCAGATGAACATGAATAAGAGTATTATAACAGAGGTACTAAATATCCTAATCTTCCCTTAGAAAACTACATATAGCTACTATTCAAAAGCTTCCACCCCTTGCAGGCAAGGGGCTTAAGAGTACTATTATTGATATGATACTGAGTACCTTCAGCTCACAAGCTAGGTCTACATTTCTTATGGATAATGTCTACTGTCATCCAAGGGAGCGTTTGGGGTGGCTAGACGTGCCGCATTAGATACTCACACATACTCAAAACAGCATGCTGTCGACTGCATTGATTAAGCCCTATCACAATCATAGAACTTCCGCCGTTGCAATGCTTGAGTTTATGTCAGGACTACTATTCTACCTTGTCTAGTCTACCTTAGGAACATGACCAACTAAAGCTTAGTACATTTCATTTAATGTAACTCATTGCTTCCTACAGATATCCAGAATGAATATTCACTTCATTAACCGAAGTACCCTGTCCACTTGTCACTGGATAATCTTTAAAAGCAAAGTAAAGATTCTGATGATTAAAAATGTCAACCCTACCATTTGGTATTTTATATAAGGTAAAATGCAACTAGTAACATGCTCTAGCTAAGCATTAACAGAACAAAGGACTATTTACATTAATGGCATGTGAGAGACAAAGCAGTAGGCTTGTTCTCTGTTCTTCCCTTAAATAATATAACAAAAATAATTACTTACCTGCAAAAGGGCATCTGATGAGTAAAGGTACGGCCACCAAACAACTGCAAATGTTCCTATAACCACCAAACCCAGCTTTGACACCTCAAAAAATGGATTCTTCCGCCTGAGGCATTTTCCTAAGAGATGACTGAAGAAAGCAGGCGCAAAGTATGCACTCATCTGCAGAAAGTTCCACGAAATGGCCAGAAATGGATAAGCATGAATAAATATCTTAACATGACAAGCACGACCAAACTACTAAATGAGGAATTAAGGCAACTGCACAGCTATAGTATACAACTTTATTACTAACTTTACGGTTATGTGATATTGATACACGAAAAAAGCCAAGAATATCAAAACAGGTTGCAAGTATTTGATACTCTAATATTGCATGGCCTTTGATCAATTTTGTCATCTCAGAGCAGCAAACAATCTCATCTCTAACCCTGTAATTTCATGAGAAAATTGGTGATGACAACACCATTAAACAAAGATGCTGCAACTATAAGAATTGACGCTAAAATGGCAGCAATGAGTAGGAGGAATATACTACTACCCTCAAGATTCAATATGGTTATGTGAAATTAATTATATTGGTGTTGGTCATAAACTAAGACCGTTGTATTTTCTTAAAGTTTAAAGATAAAAAGTAACTGTTAAACATTTTTTCTTCATGGGATATCATGAAAATATTGATAGACAGCTATCAATTAGATAATTCCTAATATTGCAAGAAATAAACAGAAAGCACAAACGACTGTAGCAACTTTCTAAGTCCAAAGCCTTATCTCAGTTCCTTTGGAAGGCGAGAATGTAGATTAATAAAAGACTTTTGGAGTAGAAGATTAATTTGAAGGAAACTTGGACACCTATATAACCCAAGTCAAAGAAAGATTAGAAGAAGTCACATTTGACCTTATTCAACTTCTCTTTACTTCCATCGTATAGAATTGTGAATTTAAGACTAAGGAGGCCACTTTCAGATAATATTTTAAGGTACAGATGCCCAGCTCAAATGGATGCTCCTATCTTAGGCATCATCTCATTCATGACACCTCACACCTCGTCAAGCACTAAAACCCATGTAAGAGTTCAGTCCAATTCCAAAGAGATTATCAGCTAAGTTGGAATGCTCACATCCCATAGGTACAGCACTAAATTGAGGCCAAGCATAGAATTAAGGTGAAACAAAGGATGTGAGAACTGTAGCTCCTTGCAAAGCCTGTAACAGAAAGGATGTTGCAACTACATAGCATTTTGAGTATAAAAAAACATCGGATTTAATCTCAATCATATATGCAAGTGTCCATTCTGTAGAGAAGCTTTGCCAGACACATAATTCCTATAACCAAGGACATTATAAATTGTGCCATGATATGCCAGTACAACTATTAGAAAATTGCCTATTCAAGGATAGAGACAGGTATAGAGATGGGAACGGAGAGCATACTAATGATTTACCCTAGCTAATGTCGAGTCCTTAATGCTTACCAAAAACAACTAATTACTATCTAGATGAACGCAAACCAAATCAAATCAGCAAAGATAGTGTGCCACTATGATAAACTGTACACATTTTAACATACACTCTGAAGGTACTCACTACGAAATCTTAATATGCGGATTATACCTGTTTATGATTTAGAGCAAGAGAGAATAAAGCACCAGCAATGAGGTCCTTCTGAGAGAGGACAGCAGCAACCGCTCCAACAGTAAGTCCCAGGCTAATACAGTTATACTGAAACAACAATTAGATAGCGGTACACATCAATATTAAGTGAAGATTCTCACAAATGGACACTGAAGAATGATCCAGGTGCAACCAGGAGCCACACCTGGAAATGGCCATGGTCGATTAAGATCAAGCACGGGTTTATCAGAAGCATGGCTAGGTGCCATGCTGCGTCGCATCTCTCGCCACCTCGGCTCCGACCACGGTTGTACACATACCAGAAGTAAAACACAGCAGGGAAGAACACCATCACATCAGAGGACAAAACCGTCCACCTCATGAGCAGCTTACTGCATCACACAACACATGTTTTTAAGGTTAGCCGAAAACTGCAGCAGCAACAAACTAACAAAGCAATTGTGTTAACGGACGAAAATGATCAAATTTGCAGCTCCAGAGATGCTACACTACAAATGAACCCCCAAAAATCACCACCTGAAATGAGTCTCGTAACCCCGGGAAGAGAAGAGAGCGACGGAGTCAGGGTCGAAGAGCTTGAGGAAGAGGCCATGGACGTAGCTCTGGTAGGCGGTGAGGGGAGGGTAATCGAGGCCCCAGTAGCTGAGATCGTTGAGGGTGCCGTTGACGTACCAGTCCTTCGCCGGGAGGTTGATGGTGATCTCCATCCAGTGCCTCTGGGCTTCAAAGTCGCCGTACTTGGGAGGAGTCCCGGCGCCGGAGTAAGGGTGGAGCGACACGGCGGCCCGGACCAGGAGGCCAAAGAGGGATACGAAAGAGAGCGTCGGGAGGAGGCCTCGGTGGGTCAGCCACCTCCAAGAAGAGTCGGAGTCTGCGTCTGCGGCGGCGGCGGCGCCGTCCCTCGCGGAGTCTCCGACGTGGGTCGTCTTCTTTGCTTTCTTCTTCTCCATCGCACCCTCTCTCTCAACCAGCCGAATCGATAGTGCCCAGATTGCTGATGTAGCAATGAGGGGGCCAGCGCTGGTTAGGCCGAGTTGAAACAGAGCAAACTATAAGCTGATGGGTTTGCGATTTTGCATTGTTTGGTCGGGTGGGTTGGTTGCACGAGAGGCCCTTGAGTTACTCTGTAGTGGGCCTGAAGTTCGGCCGAACAAGAACTTGTCTTCCTCGCCGAAGTTTTGTGCTGTTCTGATCATTGCTGCATAATGGTCACTCGTTCGGGACCAGTTTTGGCCACTCTGATCACTGCTCTATTGCTTCAGATGCCCATAGTCAAGCGTGTATCCTTCTTTCCCTTCTCAATCTCTTGCATGACCCAGATGTACACGAAATGAAAGGCGTAATTCCTCGACGCCTTATGTCAATATGTAGTGCAGCATTCTTTTTTTGTTTAATTGATGATCACCTCAACTTCAATGCAAGAACAGTGTGCTGCCCTGAATCAGCAACAGGTTCTGTTTTTTTTTCCCAGACGAAGATGTTGATTCGCAAACCTCATTGGAATCTACCTTTGATAGGCAGGGCATTGATTAAATTCAAACTAACTGAAGAACAACCAGGACTGGTCTTATTTAGGGACTCCGAACATGATTTATTAAGCATGATGACACTTGGATCAAAATTAATCTGAGAGATAGAAGAAGCTAAAAGGCACTCAGTGAAGGCCACTTGTTCATGAAGTCTATTTAATTGCGGTTCGGACTCCTTTTATTTTTAAACAAAGTAAGCAGTCTGGCTCGGTGGCTGATGAGAATAGAGATGTTCTCAATGACCTTATATCCTTAGAGAATATGATGAGGCCGCAAGATACGCCCCAGGAAAATCCAGCTGAAGAAAAGCCTATGCAGGAGGAGAGGCAACAGCATCAGAGTGTTGGAGAGTAAAAGCATTCCAGAAGAGCGAGCACGGGGAGGAAGCCACTATCAGAAGAGCGAATCGGATGTTTCAAGTATTAAGGTACCGTATTGGACTGAGTTTTATCTTCTTTTTGGAGTGCGTTGATTACTTTGCAGCTTATATGATGTTTTTGTGCTACTACATCAAGTTCAGCAATTAAGGAATATTACATATGGAAATCGATTATATTGTTCAAATTTTCTGGCAACTTAGCGCAATTTTTTTCAAATATCCAAGTAAACTATAATAGACATCAACGCCACACGGTTTCACTTTGATTTGGCAGGTCATAGGCCAAAGAATGAGGTTTGCAGATACACTGAATGAAATAAAAGTACTGTTTTTTTTTTATCTAAATGAGTAAATTGTGAATTATCTCTGAATCGTGAATGGAAAATTTCTACTGTATATGAGCTTTTTGAGTTCATCTTAATGATGAAACAGCAGCCAGCAAAACCCAAGCTAATAATTTATGTCAGTCAAAGGACACATATTGGGAAGATTAGATTCAAATTGAGACCACGTCGAATTAGCTTTAGTTTCTATGTTATGTGGTCTCTGCAACTTCTTCATGGTCATGGTTCAAGGCCCTAGCCGACTATTTTTGTCATGTTGAGATGTGTAATTACCCTTCTAGCGTACTTGTATGGTGCAGAAAATTAAAAGATTCTAGCCATGTTTGATAGTGATATAGCAATCCTTTTATGCGACATTTAGGTACAACAGCTACTACTGCAAGGCGTAATCATTTTTGCATCATCAATGTGAACCGCAACTAAAAAGTCTATGCGCTTGTACAATGACAATCTTGGTGTTCTTCCATCCACGAACAAGACTACAGAAGACAACATCAATTTGCTGTCTTGTGGAAAGCTGTTTATCCGACTCAGGACACACAGAGCTTGCCATGCAATGGTAATATATGGACAAATAATCGCATAATTTCAGTTCTGCGCCTTCTGATGTATCGTAGGTCTCCTCCGTGGTAAAAAAAAGAGTTGGATATACAGAAGCCAAATGATGACTTTGAAATCATAAGGCTCAAATTAAACTTACTTTAGCATTAGTTTGTCGGCATCTCGATGGAGCTAAATCTAGCATTCAGGGAAATGGCTGAACTAAACTTGACTAAACATTGCGCTAGTTCCAACCTTGGAAAAATAATGATTTCTGGATAGGAACAAGTGCCAATGAAAAGCAAGGTTGTTACCTCTGCTCATTGAATAAGTTCTGGGTCACAGCAAATCTGAAAATTAGCAATGGATGACGTCAGTCATATGCTGCACAATCCACCTTTATGATATCGCATACATGCCTAAATGCTTCTGATATGGCACGTGTGCCCTCGCAGTTTGTCTTTTTGAGTATGATCGAATTAGACATGATGTCTTTATACACACAAATACAGCCGCTAAAACCAAAAACAATCTTAACCCATAGAAATATAAAGCTATGCCACTATAACACTAAGCATTCAAGGGAACAATCAAAAGACCTGCAATTCTAACATTGGTACTCGCATCCACTAGGTGGAAAAGGGAGATGTGAGTTTGGAAAATATTTTTCATATACTATATGTGCTTCGCTATAATGAAAAGGTTGAGGAAGCACAGTTGTCAGGGGCTGGTTTCGCCTGCTAGAAAATGGGAAAAAGGAAAGCAGATATCTACTTTTCTAGTACTTCATTATCTACACTATGGTCTGTCATATCTTGGCGAGAGATTCTAAGTCTGGAGCATATTCTTTGTCTTTGACAGTTGATCAACAGTGGCCAACATCTTGGTGCTTCTCATTCCTACTCTCCCCATCCAGAATTTGGTTAACAGAATCTCCATTGACAGGCACATCTAGATTGTCAGTTGTCATGCTAGCTACATCATTGTGGGGTCCAATATCGAGGAGCTTAGAAGATGTGGCAACTGAAGCAACTTCAAGACCAATTGGACTAGTGCCATCCTCTCTCAGTCTGTGACTTTCCCCAATGTTGCTCCAATTTGACTCCTCTGAATGTTCAGACGGTTGAATTTGAATCACCTCCTCTTCACTTGAATGAGAAGTATCAGGATCTTTCACGAGGAATGAATCCTGACCAGCGCATTGTTGATTATTTCTCCTCTTCTCACCCAGAGTTTCCTTTTCAGTATCTTCATTTGCATTAACAACTGGATCTGTATCCTTCAAGCCCCCTCCATCATAATGTTTTCCAATATCCAAGAGTTCCACAGGTGCAGCAGCTGGAGATATTTCAAGATCAGCTCTATCACTAGTGCTATCATTTCTTAGTCTCTGACCTTCCACAAAGTTGCTCTCATCAGATGTTTCCAAACATTCAGATAATTGAACTTCAGTCAACTCCTTCTCTTCACTTGGTACTACCTCGTCTATCCCGTGTTGACGATCAAATGGTTCATCCACATTGTCTTCCCTTAAAAGATCAAGAGATTCTCCCATTATGTTTTTTTCACCTACCACATCAGAAACCACTTCAGTAACAACCTCTTTCTGCACCATGTTGCTTAATGCTTCCATGTCACCAGATGCTAACTTTATATCTTCACCATCTCCAGTATACTTCTCAAATTCAAGTTCTCAATTATGTCACCTTCCTCTGGAGTACTTCCAATTTGGGGATCAGTGGCGGTGGCACTGCTAGAAGCAGGAAAAGATTGGAAAGTGTCCCAATCATCTTCTTCCTCATCATTCTCTTCCACCGTACTATCAAGGGCGTGACTTTTAGTGGATGCCGGAGAATCTTTTTCCTTAATTCCTTCTGCCGAAGCTGGTAATTTAATCTCCAGAGACGGAGTCACTGATTTTGTCTGCATTGCATTGTGATCTTGAGCCACCGATGCACGGACGATGTCCTGAAGCTGCTGTCTTTGCGATGCAGGCATTGATAACAGGACATCCTTAAAGTGAACAGCTGAGGAAGGAATCTGAACAAGATGAGAGACAAGCTTTATGGATATGCTTCTTATATCAACGGCACCCTGTTCATTAGCAGCAAGATGAGGAAATCAGTCATCAGGAGGACGGACAAAACAAACAATTCTCTAATTTAATTCTGAGGCCAACAAAAATCCTACCTCTGAATAATCACTGCTAGAAGAGAAAACCCTGAGAATGACCTCCACAAGCAGGGTCATATAACCCCTCTGACAGTTGGAGGATTTTGACAGGGTTTGCAAAAGTCCAAAGATTCTCAAGCATTCGGTGATGATAACTGCAGATTCCTTGGTTACATCTCTCTGCATCAGAAGTAACGTCGCACTCCTTTTAATAAATGGGCACCAATCAAGCATGATGAAGGAAATTTAGAATTACTTTCGAACCTTCAACATATCCAGGGCCATGGAAAAGATATCCTCAATGACCTCCCCAGTAAAGAATGTCAGGAAACTAATGTCCTCTGCACTGGTTTCTCTCTGTAACATGCCTTTCAGAACTTGTAAGCCAATAGCTTGAACCTGCAAAGAATATGCAACAGTCGGAGCAATAACAACTTTTTGCACAGTGAATGGAGAGAACAGGGAAACTGGCCTTGCTAGTAAATATATAATCACCTGCATATTAGTATCCCCAAGAACACTCCTAATGCATTCTGTACAATGTTTGAGAAGAGTGAAGTGCAGCGGATCGCCATCTGTTCGTAATGCCAGACATTGATGTGCCAGCTTTGCCAGAATTATAATTTGTTCAAAAGAAAAGGCAAGCTTTGTCTGAATCAGTTTTCGTGAACCAGATTTCTTATTGCCAAGTAGATGGATGCCCTTTATGCAGTCCTTAATCAAACCAATAATCACATTCAAGCTGGTTTCCAAAAATCCTGGGAAACAGAGGACTGCATCTTCGCCAGGTTCGTGTATGTCTGCAAGTTGATATCAAGAAGATTTGTATCTGTCATCTAGTTACTTGAAACAATAACAAAAGATAGTTCATGAAAAGTCTTTAAAAACGTAATAACAACGAAAAACTATATATTTGAAAGTTTCATAAGCAATGGAGTCCTTTCCCTTCATCCTCTCATGCAATGACAGCATAGTTTATCTGATTCTCACCGATCAGCATAGACCATTATAGGCATCTGTATCTTGTGATGGCCAATGAGGTCTTACAGACCGGGCCGGCTAAGCTTATGGTGCAAAGAAATACTCAGTAAAAGAGTTGTTGAGTGGGAGCTTTCAGTTTCTTGAAACTTAAACCTCTAATATACGTGAACCAACATTTGAAACTCTCATAAAGACCCAGCGTATAACCCATACACACCTTACACACTTCTAAACAATCTCATTTGAAACTTGACATGCTATACACGCTAGACCTCACTCTTACAGTTGAAACTAAGAAAAAGGGGACACTGGGCAGCCAGCATTGAGTGAACCAGTGAAATAGAAGCCGAAAGGCTTTGTTGATAAGTCTTTTGTATGGGATTCCGAGAAGAAGTGTGATCACAGACTGGCAAAACCTTAAGTCATACCAAGATACCAAGACACCAAGATACTTCAACAGTGAGTATCCACGCGCGCGCGTAACTGAATGCACTCCCTTATTGTCCGATGCAGTGAAAAATATTCATGAACAATTTCATCAGTGGAGTAGAATTAAGATTCTAACTGATATTACAAGAGTGGATAAGAGGGTGAGAACTAGAATGAGAAAGCACCAAATGCAACATCTAACATCAAAATGAGTGGGACCAAGTCTGTCATCATTCTCTTACCACAAGGGAGATTTTCAATATAGAATTTGCACTCTGGACGTAATAATTCTTTTTAAAAAGCACTACCCTTATTATCTGATGCAATAAAATTATTCATGAACAAATTTCGTCAATGAGGAGAATACAATTAAGATTCTGCCTGATATAACCAGAGTGGATAAGAAGGCGAGAATGAGAATGAGATACACTAAATGCAACATCTAACATCAAAATAGGTGCTGACCAAGTCTGTTATCATACTCTTACCACGAAGGAGATTTTTCAATATGGAACGTGCGCTCTGGACGTAATCATTTACTTTTAAAAAGCATAACTCAGTGGGAGATGCTCTAACACAGTGGTAACTAATCAGCAGCATGGCCAGTGCCACTGATTTTAGTTGCTTCTGCAATCAATTAAAAAAGATGGAGGTAATCAGCATATGAACATAAATGGAAACATCCAGGAACTCCATATTGTCTGTACTTATGATGAACCAACCTTACGCACGCAAACGTTTCACAAGTGTCTTTGCCATAACCAATACTGGAGATACTAAGTCCTCCCAGCTCTGATCTGTTGAAACTGCATTTGCACTGAAGAAATGTACACATATTGGCTGATACTGAGTATGCAAATGACCAAATGAAATTCCAACGATGAAAAGGGTCCATTACCACTGAAAGATATTGAAAATGTAAGCCAAACAAAGTTCAACGGTAGCGTAAGTAAAATTCTCTTCTTCTAGAAAATCTTCTGGGCAATTTTTCACAATCTGCATGAACACAAAATTTAATTCATAAAGTTAATAGGCTTGAACAAGAAAGCCTCGCTATTCATTCTCTCTTTTCTTTTTCTTGTTTTGACTCTGGTGAAGCTAAGAAGTATAACTTTTTTTTTGGGTAAAATTCTTGAATGCTCGCAGCAAATATGTTTCTACAGCAGCAACATTATATACAACAACTGGGAGGTCACAATCAGTCTAATCTCCAAATAATTGATTTTTCAGTTTCTATGCACATATGCATCTACTTCTGGGAAATTAATAATATTTTCACAGTGTTTCATTCAAGACTGAGCAGAGTTTGCGATCGTTGCAAAAATACTTTTGTTTGAACAATTGTGTGTTCCTAGGAAGAGGAAGAAGCAGATTTAGCAAACTCTCTTTCATCGAGAATTATCCCCAAGCTGCTCACTATTAAACCTGAAAAGCTATTTTCACTAAGTGAGAATAGTAGTTTATATGTCTGGAATCAGAAATCTATCAATCAATTCTAGAAACCCTCTCCATCACTTGAAAGAAATTTATATGAGTGTGTGTGTGTATACTTCAATATCTGAAAGGCCAATAATTATGCTTAGTTCAATATCAGAAACGCCAAACATAATTTATCAACAGTAAAAATAATCAAAGTCAGATGAGACTTGGCTAATTTCCAGGAATTAGCTGACATTCACCTGTGACAGAACAGATATTGCGAGACTGTTCCATGCATTGCCCATGTATACAGAGAATGTGAAAACCTGAAACATGTCAAATTGTCTCATGTTCAGCATTTTAAAAGAGGAGAGATCCTGCAAACTAAACATATAAACAACTTGCATAACTTCTGAGATAAACAGGATAACACTTGTAACCGAGTGATTTAGTAATTATCATAGTAGTGGGAAGGATCACAGCAATATCTTTGCTGTAGCACAGTCGAGATATGGGACATGGTTGCAATAGGTGGCATCTAGCGACCTAAACAGCATAACAGAGTAGCATCTATAATAAAGCATCTTATCTTCACAGGAAATATGTTATGGCACAATTAAGTTGCTCGATTTAACCAGTAGCCCATTACAACACATAATGATGAGAACAGAAGAAATACAATATGAAGGATCACATAAGCAAATAAAAAGACTAAAAAGACAAAAAGTAGTAATTGATTACAGTTAGACGATGATGACTATGAGAAAGAACATCATCTGGTGCTAAGTAGTAGACAAAGGAAAAGGCAGGGGAAGGAAGCAAACATGACAATTCTAAAACTACTGGACTATAACATGTTCGGAAATCAGACGTCCCACGAGTAAAAGTTGTCAAGAAATGGATCCATGATGCAAAGCAAGCATGTTACATCAACATTCCCTTTCCTGTGTAAGCGGGGATAAAAACATGATATATAGGATGCAAATGCAACTAGGCGAAACTAATTGAAGAGCAAGAGCTTGAAAACACTGGAACAAAAGACACGTGACCTAAAGGAAAGTCAAGATTTAAAACCACAAGAGCCCTGAAGCTACATCAAGCACCCTTTCTTAAAAAGGTTGAGTTAATTGGGATTCAAAGCAAAATGAATGACAAGCACACCATAACAGAAAGTTCACTCAACACATAAGTTATCATTGTTTACTAGTGCAAGACGACATTGATGTTAATTAGACCCAGACACAAAGAAGAGACCCTTTTGTTGGAGTTGGACAACCATACAAAAGATAAGACAATTATTGTTTGAAATCCTTGCAGGAGGAAATCAAGTGAAGAAAGGAACTCTTTCCAAACTAAGAGAGTAACAAGAAAGGAAGTTGAAATTCTTTTGATGAACAACAGACAAAAGAGTGTTTTCTTTAATGGATTATGTTAACCAGTCTGCCATTTCCAAAGCATTGTTTTTTTGTGTCATGCACAATCACTGTGTCAAAAATGAATTTTTTTTTAATTAGGTATGGTTAACCAGTGCCATGGAGCCACTCGTTAACAAAACCCTTTTTCATTAGTATTTGAAGCAGTTGCATAATAACAGCATGAAAGAAGGTAATAACAAGCAAGCAAACCTAGAAAGTCGGTTCCGGCTTGAGTTTGGCTGGGAAAGATATATATCAAGGTAAAGTAACTGCATTATACATGTCAACTAGACATCTAGAGAGTGCTCTGCAGTCAGTCTTCAAGATCCAACATATAAAGAAGTGATGTGCAAACAAAGCCAAAACACTAAACAAAACACCAAAAATGCATACTCAAATAAAAATTAGAATATAAGAAGTAGGATGAGGTCAAGACCTGCAGTAGTTCCTGGCAGATTTCCACTGTCACATAACCAGCACTAAAGAACCTCTCACTGGACAAAAACTGGAATACTGGCAAAACCACCTCATACAAATTGAAGCCTGGAGGATTTGTATCTTTAATTGTCAAATCTTCAGGCGGACAACCTCGAGCAGGGGCCCACAAAGTTATTCTTCTTTCAGGCATTGTATCTTGCCCACAGAAAAGAACAAGAAGTGAAAAACCCCATAGGAATCGAAATTCCTCCGAACTCAGTTCAACCATGCCATATCCAGATATTAAGTTATCCTTTGATATGAGTTGAACATTGTTGCCATGTCCACTTAAACTAGCAGGAACTGCATCAAGAGCTAGTGCCTGCAGAATTACTGGCCAGGCTTCCTCTAAACAAGGTTGTAACTTAGAAGCAACCAACGGGGATTGCATTCCATCAAGAAAAGGATTCCACTGTCAGCAAACCACCATAATAAGAAAGGTCATGAATAGAACACATCATTTTCTTCAGTAAGAAGTTTCAACACATGCCGTAAAGTTTGAGAGAAGATAAACACGTATCAGTTAAATTGATCAGGCTTACTTTCTTTCTGAGATGCAACCGCAGGAATATATAGCTATAGTCTTTCAGAATCCTTATCCAGAAATTTCCAAGAACCCTTGAACCCTTTGCAAATAATGGAAGAAATGCTGCATAATCTTCAGGAATTTCACTATTGTGTCGCCTCAAGAATGCATATGTGTAACACTTGAGAGATGCATGAGCAGCCAGGAGTCTGACCTTGATCTAATATGTGTTGCAAATTCAATTAACAGGAAGGTAAATTATGTCAGAACAATTAGTAGTGGTGAAAATTAATAAAAGGAGGGATCAGATCCCTCAATTAAACAATGTCAAATAATAGTCAGACCACCTAAACACACCTTGCAGGAAACCCATTCTGCAAATGAAGGATAATAGAGGTTGTTGAAATCATCCAGTGGGCGAGAAATCAATGAATATATACGTCTAATAGCAGCTTGATCACTAGTTATTATTCCACTTGTTAGAATCTGAAAAATATTGAATGTCAGTATCTCAATAACTTTCAATGCCATTTCAGCACAAGGTTAACTAGATTTACAATTACTTTGGGGAGGAGGGCCAGATGCTAAAAGAAAAGAACCTTTGTAGCCAGCTGCAACCCTGCTTCCAGAAGAATGGGGCCTGAGGATGTGTCCAAAGCAGTACGGACAGCAGACACTAATTGGGCCTACAAACAGATGAATCAGTCAAGAATATATCACTGGCCCAAAAAAAAGTCAGGAAGATATCTTCTTCTGACTTAGCACATCAACGCAACAACTATCTACGATAGAGTTGGTTTGGGAGGCCTTAACACAGTTACCAACATCTTTTAAGTTAGCAGCTTTTCACTTTTGATGATAAGAATGTTGGAGAAGGCATTAAAAGACCTGATACTGTTCCAGTAGAAGATGCCCAGGAAGCTCAGGGTCAGAGATTGTTTGGTACTGCAGTCCAAAATTACAAGATAGAAAATCAATTATAAAGTCCCATGGATAAAGAATAAGCAGAACCAACTAATCCAACAGGGATACCTTGTCTATAATAATACTTAAGAGTTCCACACCAATCGGCTGCATTCTTTCAAACTGGATAGTGCTTATCTGTTGTACATAGGTGAGCATGAAGTGTCAATCTCAGTATGTGGAATGATTCATGCAGTTTTGTCAGGTAATTGTGATATTATATTCGAAGTACCTGATAAGCTAGTGATATTAGCTCTTGTACATGGATAACTAGCCAATCCCCCATAGCATGACCTCTGGAGGACTGGGATCTAGCCAATGAGAGATCAAAATGAGAAGGGTCGTTTCCTACAGCTGCAGGTAGATGTCTCAAGCATCTGGATCCAAAAGATGAATAATTAACTTAAGGTTTGGATATACTGGGAACTTCATGTACAATAAGGTCCTCAAACTGATTTTTACTTAGGTATTCAGATAAATAGAAGGAAACCTTCTTTTCGAATATATTTTGCGTACATATACTTGCATGTTCATGCAAGCCCTTGAGCTCATATTGAAGCAACTCAAAAGTACAGTTAGAAACAAAAGCAAAACTTATCAAGCAGATTTGTCTTCATATTAAATCAGCTCTAACATATCATTGTGTCAACATAGAAAAGTAATGTGTACAAAAGGCTCAAAAGAAGAAAGAGAACATACTCAGCTGCAAAAACTCTTGTTCGATATCTAAGATGCTTATCACGTTTAGGATAAACACTAGATCCTTCATAGGGGTAGTCTTGCATGGACATGCCTCTAGAATGAGCAACCATGGTTTCATCATCTCCTCCAACAGCCAAGCTTGTTTCACCATCTGTCCCAATTGATATATCATTCTCTGCAGTTCTCTCGGTTTCGGTCTTTCTTCTTGACGTCGAAAGAACCTGTCGAGATTTTTAATGCGAACAGCATTTCCCAACCACAAAATGAACTCTGTTTCAGGGGAGACCTTGCGCTACTAAAACTCTTGCCTAATTGGAAACAGCAAAACGCTGTCCTTCCCCAATTTACATAAGTGTTGACAAAGGTCTAACTTGTCAAATATTCTCAATTTGCAATTCATTCAGGAAATAGTTTTAATACTGGATTTTCCATTCTCCACAAATTGCAGAGAAAGACCAGGAACATACATAACCAACATCATTATACATAACCTATGCACTCGAGAAGTTAAATACACAATAGCAGAATGATAACAGCATAAATAATGTATGGAGCACATTAACATCCTAACTCAAGTCAAAGGAGAAGGTGAATAAAATATCAGAATTATATGATGCAAAGATCCTACTCACCAAAATAAAAGCAAGAAAATTCAGAACTTGTATTACCAAGAAGTTGGTCAAGAAGAGCAAGGAATCAGCTCTCGACAAAAAATTCAAGATGATGGCCAAGTTCAAGGTAGTGAAGTTGCAAAAGTACAATGAAATATTTGAATACATACATGATTGAAAGAAATGAGGAACTCATTTGTGAAAAACAATGATTCTTGAACTTGAATTCTTAGGCTGACAATCTCATTGGTCCCTAGTCCATATGACATGACAGTCATAGCAGTTGCATGGTGAGAGCAATAAGCTTATGAGCGACCGTTAGCCGCTGGAGTTGCCATGGAACTCATGGAACAATATCTAATTGAAGTTGCAGGAAAGGATGTGGCCATGTGTATAGTTACGTTTTTTTTTTAAATGCACCACTCTGTGAATTTAGTAGATTTACACCTAAATGCGACACAGATACTACTGCAAATCCAATAAACTATTAAATACATGTCCAGTGGAAGGAATAAAAACCACGTAAGTGTCGAGGGAAAAACATGTAAGATAGAAGGAAAACACATCACCTGCTTCCCTGGCAACCATCAACTGATTATATGACAGCACTGGGAGTAAGACACAACATTCTCTGAGAAAATATCTTACCATGTTACGGCAAACTGAAATCCAATGAGATGGACAAGAAGGGCATGTTGCATAGAGGAGTCGCATGATTGTAGATTGGACCAAGTTTCCAATCCTGTGAAGGCAAATGGATTTAAACCAAACAATTCCATCAAATCTCCAAACATTGAACATTAAAATGAATTGCAAACTGAAAGATGAACCAGACAAAGCACATTGACAGGTAAAGTATAGTAATGCATGGGCAAGATATAGATATCATTTGGCCAAGTACAATTATCAGATAGCTTACACCCATATCTTTGACAGGTATCACTTTCTGAGTATCAAGAATTCCAATCATTCCGCATTAATGTCGTAATCAAGGTTATGTAAGCATTACACATTATGTTCAAATTTGACCTGGTTAGTGATTCAGGCCATCTTTATCTAGATCACTGCGAATTCTTTTCAAGGTACAAATGCAAGGCACTCTATGCAATAGGGAATAGGCAAGCCTCAGCAGTAAAACATGTCATTAGTGAGGATTATTCCAGTTGGCTATTCCAACCTCAATTTACTTTCAAAACACTCGTCTGGATCATGTACTAACATCTTGCGGCAATGAAACAGTTTCCCTGAAGATGTTGCTGCCAAAAGCAAGAGTGAATTTGTCCAACTCAAGCCATAACTTAGGTTTCAGAGCATAGAGTATTAATACTAAAATAATCTCTCACAGTGGTAATTAGTGATTTCATCCACTGCAACTATGATACATGTTAAAATCAACAACCTTGACTATCAGTATGATGCAGACATCATCCTGACAATAATGGAAATTCAAACAGCCCTAGCTGACGTGAATCCTAATTTCTTGTCATGTGATGTTAACACAGTGATAGTAAGAGGGCATAATCGCCAACACTGCAGACTGTAGTAAATGTTATACATCTCAGCACTTGTCTTTTCAATATTCACTGTTGACAACCAAAATCACCATCAAATACTCGCAGACAAAAATTCTAATATAGACAAGGATGTGGCGTCCAAGTGGCAATGACAGTATGTGGTAGATCCATGCAACCACGCTATATATATATACACATACATATTTTAACCAAAGTAGTTTGACCAGGCTTGAGTCAGGAATCTGGACTACATAGTTTGAGATGAGAATTAAGTCAGATAGATTCGAGTTCTGAAATTTAGAGCAACTAGGGATGACTGGTCGATTTTATGTGACCACACCCAAGATATCTCACGCACAGTGCATTAGATTTTTCCCAGAAGACTCATATCCATTTGGTTGACAGCTACACTCCCTCTCATGTTGTTCGATTTTACAACCAGAACCAATCAAAGAACAGTTTTAGTGACTAGTTACCTCTGAGTCCTGTTGACTTCAAATGATAGTATCTAAAATATAAGAAAAATGAAAAGGAAAAGAAAAGAAGAAGAAGAAGACAAACTTAAATATATAATCCAAATAGAAATCTTCTTTAATTTAGATTTTATGAACACAAACAGAGAGTTATATAATATTACTTATATCTCTACACTTAGATCAGAAACGGCGGTTATTATTATTTTTGAATACTTGTGTACCATAGTATAGAAAACATGAGTTGCAATTTTTGGTATTTCAGACCAAATTGTATCTCCAAAAAGAGACACCTCAATTTCACATTGAGTAAGATAATTGAAGTGCTTTAAAATGAGGTGCATAAATGAATCAACTAAGTTACTTCTATTACAACAAAACCTCTAAGCCTGAAACACAAAATCTGAAGGAAACAACCCAAACATTCATGCAAAGAACTTTCACTAGATATCATTTCACTTCAATTGCCTTTCCCAGCAAAAATAAGGCATTCTCACTTATCTACTCAATGCAAAAAGAGAGAGAAAAGAAAAAAGAGAGAGAGAGAGAGAGAGAGAGAGAGAGAGAGAGAGAGAGAGAGAGGTTGCTGTTAACAGGCCTTCCCATGCAAAAATAATTGGCCAGACTATAAATCAGAACACATAATACTGCAAAAACAACAATATAAGAAACTCATATATATTGTAACTATGTAAAAACTAGGCCGACAGCACATCCAATTCTTAGGGAAGGATCTATGCAACCAAAATACCAAGTTAACATTCAAAACAAATAACAAACAGCAATGATTACGCACTCGGAATCAGTTTCTTCATCCAGCATGTGAAATAAATTTTCTTCAATCTGCTCCTCCTTTATTGATTCCTGACAAAGGTAATTATTGGCGCAGCATCCAACTCATCAAGACAAGACTCAAATGCATAGAGCAAGAGGAAGGAAATTTCCTAAAACAAAATTTTATACTTACTGGGTCCTTTTCAATGAGGTGTCGCAGTGTAGAAATCGCAAGATGCCTTAAGATGGGCTGTTTTAATATGAAGGAACTTCTTTAGATACCATAGTTATATATAAGGGGTAGGGGGAGGAGGTCTGGGGAAGCAGCCCTGCCCCCTGTAATGTAAACCAGCCACTTAGACTTTTTTTTTTCTGGGGGGGAGGAGGGTTGTTAATTATACACTGTGAGTGCTCTTTGCCACATAAGTTTTTTTTTTTTTTTTTTTTTTGGCTAAGCACCTAAACGGTCAAGGATAGTTAAATAAATAGAAATCCAGGAAGAGAACCTGTCTTGAGGAGAGAGTTGGGAGAAGACTTTGCACATGGGAGTGTACAGGGACAGCTTGTGGTGCAAAAAGAACAAGTTGCTGCGAGAAGCGGACACTCCTGGTGCACCAATAAACTAGATTACTACGATAAAAGCTGATCCACAGATGGACTATATAGGCAAGCCCCCTTAACTGTAAAGAGAAGGTCTATCTCTTGATTTTAAAGGAAATATCCAATACAAAAGTATAAAAATTAGAAAGATCAAAAGGAAACAAGGCATACTCAAGGAGTGTGGCCGTTTCTTGCCAGGAGCTTATCTCTGCAATAACAGACTGAATGCCCAGTTGGTCATATTAATGGAGAGAAATAATGACTATACGCTAAAACCAAATAAAGTTATGAGAAAAGGCTAATATTCAAATAGCTTATTTTTTGACTTTCTCCAGCACTAATTTACAAAGTACCTTAGAACGGGAAAAGAAAATGCTCCCGGGGGCCAGTTCTGGACCAAGAACAGCAACAATAGCATTTACAAGGCGGCCAACACCTTGCTGAAGGTCAACCCATCCATTTTCCTCAGACAAAAGAATTTCCATTGCGAGGCCAAGTGTTGCCTGCACATGTGGACAAAGAAATCAAACTCGTCACGTGGTGTCCGTGTCTAAACCGAAATAATGGGCAGCTTTACTAGCAGGAGCAATATCAGTGTTTCAACTTCCTTGTAGGACACAATACTGGACCAACAGGTCACTGAAATACCATCCTCTAGAAGAGAGAAGAGAAAAAGATCATTTTCAGTGAGCTGCTTTACCAGCAGAAGCAATATGAGAGTTTCAAATGCCCTTTTAAGGTGATTGCAGGAGCACAACAAGTTAACACAATTAATTCTTGATAAGCACCCTAAAATTGGATTACCTGAACATGAGATACATAAGACAAACCAGCAGCTTCAATGGTCAAAAGAAGTCCATGCAAAGACCATATTTGTAGATTTGGCACTGAACTTTTCGTGAGCAAGGAGATTGAGCTCACAGTTGAAGGCACTAAACTTGACAATGCCATTCCTCCTGCACTGCACATCAGATAAATAAAAATATATAAACATACAGGAGTGTCATGGAAAGTGACAGGTTCCATAACAACCAGAAGCTTAAATAATTGACAACATTGATGTACTGCAAGTGGGAAGCTTTGCCGTTCATGCAGATATTAATCAGTTACCAAGTCATATTCTATAACCAACAGTGTATACCAAAGGATATCATGAAACAATGACCTATTTTTCATTTCTCCATGAAAAGCTATCGTGGTTTACATTTTATCAATTAACTTCAAAGTTGTGCATTTTTCTTCTCACAGATTTTTATACTGTTCTTGGTGATACCATCTTAACTTTACTGGACTGATTCCAGAGAGATAAATTTGCTTCTACTCTAAAATTCCTTAAGTATAAGAAAACCTAGAAGTATCGGCAACTTATTGCAGCATTGACATTTGTCAAAACAAAATTATTTGCAGCATGTAAGAAGAAGCTTAGTCCTCCAAGGAAAAAACAGACGTGCCAAGAGAACAGCCTGCATTTCATACTCTTTGTTTTTATATTCCATTTGTTCTTCTCTAAACTCCTTTGCACAGAGTGGTCCAAAAGAGAATTCAGAATCCTCACCAATAGCACTATTATGACCCCTAATTAAGAAATTAAAGAAAAATGGGACATGTAGAAAGTCATAGGCACTGAGGGGTACAAATATGGAAATCATTGTCTATTCTTTGATATCGAGAAATTATATTTTTCTTAATGCAGCAACGAGAGATTCCCCACCATCTAAAAAGAAACCGAAAGCTTAATTGTTAATCAGTTACACAAATTTCAAAAATTTATAGTACTATATCTTCCATGAACGAGAAATCTTCAATCCCAAGGCATGAGATAAACATATTAAAATATGAAAATATCTACGAGTAGCTTTTTCCTCTTGCTCATTGTGTGTCACACTTTTGCTCTGTAATCTAATCTCCGATGGAAAATGTTTTCCTCAAAATACCCTTTCTTGAAAACAAGTTAGAAGATCACAAATTCTGATGTTTATGTGTGCTGCGGTAGTAGTAGCTGCCAGAAGCATCGCCAGCCAAAAAGCTATTGGTGGTAGTGCTGTCAATGGCAGATGAGATGGTTGGGCAGCCAAGGATTGCAAGGAGAACACAGCGTGGACTTGAATAACCAATGGCCCATGGCAGCTACAGCAGCCAGTGATAAATTGTGGCCAAGACAGCAGCCTGTTGCTGGTGATGCCAGCTGGCAGGAGGCAGTGGTAAGTCATCGATTGATGGTGAAGGAGGGAACTAGTGGTGGCAAGAGGTGCAGCCAATGGATGGCTGTGGTCATAGTTTGGCTGATGGTGGTGGTGCAGTCGAAATCATTAGTTATAGTAAGTCCAAGAAAATGAGATACAATGTGAAAAGAGTTACCCATGTCTCAATCTAATGACACATTTTCATCTAACCAAGAAAACGCATTCCAACGTACTTAAAGAGTAGCGAACATATTCTTCCACGAAACAACGACAGCCTAGTAAGAAAAACTGAACGCAAAGAAAGACAAAAAGGGACTAATGATGGTTTACCAGCGATGGATGCATCCCAGTGCAAAAGCAATTGAACCAGCATAATTAGTATCTGTTGCTGCAGTTAACTCGCCAAGAAGCGATCTAGTCTGTTTAACACAAACAACAATTGAGAGAGAGAGAGAGAGAGAGAGAGAGAGAAAGTGTACTATCACAAAAGCAAAAGGTCAAAAAGATTTTCAACAATAAAAAGATGCATCCCAAGTTTCATTGGTTCTAATTATCTGAGAAGAGAAACACTGCATACAGATCATGAGAGAGAACCAACCAATCTTGCCGTGAAAATGTCATTTCCGACACGAGCCAACAGACCAAGGCCTTCTGCTGATGCTCGACGTTGTGAAGCACAAATATCTCCCTCTGCTAGAATACTCTGTGGACATGGTGCAAGTATTGTATAAAACAATGACAATGGAACAGTTACCAAGCAATTGCTATCATTGAGGTCTCACCTGGAAAATAGTCTGTAATATGCTCAACAATTCTTGCCCCAATATGCATGAACGTAATGCAAGCAACGCCTGTACAAATTAAAGACAGAAAAGGCTGAGCCCAATTCTTTTTTGGTCTCTGAAAACTGAGCTGCTTGGCCTTGCAACCCCGCTCACTGAAAACAGCAATCCTCCATAATCTTGTTGATTATGTAAAAAGATTAATACCTTCAGTCCAGCAAGCAAGGCAACACAGATGTTGGTGACACTGACAGCATGCCATTGTTGCTTCTTTCCAGCTTTCAAACACTGCTCGATAGTTCCAAGAAGTGATAGCATTCCATTATTATCCTGGTAAAGAACATACATTGCACTGAGAACATCAAAATGCCCAACTATGGACCATTAAATATCTATAAATTAATTTTGTCTGCCTACTTGAAAAGCAAACAAGATTCCAAAGCACAGGAGCTTCTGGTTCACCACTGTCTTGCTTATAGTCTCCGGCTACATGTCAAATTACATAAAAGCAGTAAGTCCATGACCATGTAAAGAATACAGAATTTCATTTGGAGATGCTAAGAAAACGAAAAGAATTTCCCAAAACAAGCAAAGCCTCCATAGAGACCTCGTCCCATGAACTGAAACTCAATCTGTATGTTCTCATCTAGGTAGCTGAGAATTTTCCCATGGTTCCTCAACCACTCAGCAGCAAGCAAGAGATTAAGTTGGGAATTAACAGGCTGAAATCACCGTTTGCCAAATAATATGGCGTACTTTGATTACTGTTATTGCACAATTGAGCAAAAGCCTGACCTCTCTGCAGCAAGAGGCATACATTTCAGCTTGAGATGGACAATCCAGATACTGTACAGAATCTAGTGGGAAAAGCCCCGGTTGTGCTTCAACATTTTCCCTTGTGCAATTCTCGCTTTTGGTCGATACTATTGCTAACTGTGATTGCACTTATTCTTATACTGTTTTGGTGCATAGTGAAGATTTATAACCCACTAGTGAGGAGACTATCAAAAACAAGCAAGATTATGGTGGTGTATGCATTAACACCTAATCTTTCATATTACGAATGAAGATAAGCCCCAATATGCAATAGAGGAATCCCAATGTAGGCAAACACACTTTTACCTGAGGAAAACTAGAATGTCCACTCTCCCAAACACAAGGCATAAGCCCATCTTTTCCACCTTGGAAAGCACGAAGCTCATCTTCAAACCAGTCCCTGTGTACACAACAAGAAAAAATGGTTTTATTTGAACATGTGCATGCCACACAATTAAACTTAACAGTAACAGTACTTGGAACAGGCGGAGGAAAGCTTGCCACATCTGACTTATCGGCATAGCAAGTTCAGCATTCTCATAGCTCTCAAAAAAGTCCAAAGTTACATACTGAAAAGCACTTATTACACTAGACAAGGTATACAGCGTTAGCATTTTATACAAGAGGTACTTGATGTTGAAAAAAGACACTTTCACAAATTTTTATTTTATTAACTGTCTAAATTGCCTGTTTCTTCTCTTCTGTCATTTTTCTTTAAAGAAAAATTACCAAAACCATTTGCTAATTCAGTTCTGCGATTGTCACATTCAAAATGAGCACAAAACAAAAGTCTTTTGACAAGTGTGCTGTAGCTGATTTATAGACATGCACAATACGACGACATAATAAGGCTCATGTATTTTAAAGAAAATTGTTCCCTTATCCAATATAAGATGCAACGAATTTCATAGAAGATCGTGTGGACATGAAAAATCGGCAACTTTAAAGTAAATCAAACCAAAAGATCCAAGCTTTTTTGTTGATCTAAAACATTAAGTAGAAGCTTATAACTCTATTGGAGGACCCCTAAAACACATTAATCTTTTGGAGGAAATAGCACTGGATAGAATACAGTGAGGCAAATCGATCTAAATAGCTGAAACCAAAAACAAGGAAAGGCATAGTTTTTATGTTTAATGCAAGGCAGATATTCCAAGAACTATGTCCAAAACCTTCTGAGGTCCGGCAAGATTTCCTAACAAGGAATAGCATAAAATAAACAAATGACTATATCAAAACAAATAACAAAAATCAATTAGCCCATAAGAGACTACGCTCTCAAAGTAGATTTCTGATTTTATCTACATGCAAAAGTGATCTCTCTGTCCCTCCCTATCCCTCGCCCCCAACCACAAACCCCTTCTTTCCCCGCATCCATTTGCATGCTCTCCTTAGTGCGGGCATGAAAGAGAGAGAGAGAGAGTTTACCAACATCTAGTGTTTATCAGCCAATTATACACAGAAATATATCATATTAGGTAGACCAGATACCTTCCAGGAATCCAGGGACCCAACCACACATCTCTCTTGTCCAGTATTAGCCTCAAGCATGAGCTTTCCTCACACCCAGGAGCATCCCTATTATATGTCCAGTTCAACACATGACCACTGTCAAAATCATGCCTACAAGTATACTAGAAGCAACACCAAACAAACTCCTGAGATATCAACAAATAGAACAACTAATTACCTGAACGGGGTTGTACACAATTGAATAATTTGAGGATGATCGCTTTTATATGCCATTGGATCAGGAAGAGACTGATAAGCAATTAAAATTTTGATGACAAACTTATCCATTGAAGGCTTCAAATTTGGAGACTCTCTAGCTTTAACCAATGAGACAATCGACAAAGCCCTGCCAACAATCAAATTCTAGCGTGACTACACATGAAACCTGAGCTACTGATGGTCTGCATAAAAAGATGTTCTAGATTGAAATATTAAGAGCAACAGGAAAATGAAAGGAAACTCCATGAAAGCAACCACACCTACTCAAGTATACCAGCACAGGTTGAAGCAAAATCCCATTGTTTACAGCATTAGGAGAAGCAAAGCATTTGACAAAAGCTGCAAGAGCATCGATTGCAGCCTCCCACACGCTACAAAAAGTCAAATGAGAATACGGAAGGTAAAGATCTCCAACAATGAGAGATTGATTCAATTGAACTAATGCAGTAGAAACAAAAAGTCAAACCTTATTTTACGGTCATTTGTGGAGTTCAAAGTCAGTATACTAAGATCTATGGAAGTCACTAAGAATTTGTCTTGCTACATTGGGCATACACTTGATTCAATTTTTAACAGTATAGAAGTCTCAAGAACTACTCCTGGAATCTGTACTGCCCATTGCAAAAACTCTCGATGGATTAGAAATTGCTATGGACAATAACTCACAAATAGTCAGCTCCTTTGTGCATCACACCTAAAGTTCTGATAGATCACTCTCAGGGATTTTTAAGGCATCATGATTTAAAACTGGATGACATCAACCAGGCAGCCAGGCACAGAAGCTGATTAAGTACACCCAATTTGTATGCACATGACAGAAATGGGGTTTGCAGTGGATAGCCTGGGCAAAAGAGAGCTTCCCAATTATGATTTCAAAAATGAGTTCCTTGATCTACCATTAAAAGGAGGCAACTTCACCTAATCAAGTTTGTGAAATTGCCTTCTTTTACAAGCAGACAGATTCTTTTCATAAAGATTGGAGTAACACCTCTAACCAAGACCAATCTCTGAACATCATCCACCGTTATTAGAGATGGAAAGTTGCAAGTGGATTTCTTGCACTTGTAGCTGAAGGTGGAAGGTTAAATTAGATCGAGAGGAGAAGTTGGTCTGAATGTACAGTGGTGGTCACAGCTCATTTCTGTTTACTTCAAAATTTCAGAATCGTCATCAGCCATCACATGATGAGAATTGTAAGTACATGCCAACCAATCCAGAGCAATCTACTAGACTTATTGTCAACCAGATCCATCTATGCATTTATGAGCTGGCCTAAATTCTCAACAACTTCAGAATGGTAACTCAAATTTTAGTACTTGCTCACCAAAAATCAGAACTCTGTCAGAATTAATAAGTTCTCAATTCTGATGACTAAGCTTCTGCTAAATAGAGGCTGCATGGATAAAGTTGACAATGTATGACAAAATGGCCAACTTAGTGTTCCAGCATAGCAAACGGAAAGTATTTTCGCAAGACCCAATAACAGATGATGATGCATCCCAACATAATAATAATGGACATCAATAGGTATATCAGCAAACCTCATAAGAGCTATTAGATTTGCATTTTGTGCAAATTCACGATCTTGATTTCCAGTAAATGTTGGAGCCCACAACGAGAGGATATCAAAAACCTGGTCTTCAAGTTCCTGCATGCATCAAAAATCAATAACGGAAGCAGCCAGCAGGCTATCGAAGACAAAAGGAATATATTCTACCTCTTTTGGCATGGAAGCTAATAGTGATGATAAAAGTGACCACCCAGCTTGTTTTTCAACGGTGTGAGCAACAGGGTTCGGGCTGGATTGTAACAGCATTTTCTTCAAAACATCAAGCACTGACTGCAGTAGCCTGATAAAGGAACGAAATAAGTATGCCATCAGCATTTTTGGATCATTTCAAAGTCTGCATGCACATGCATGCAAGCTCACATAAGTACAAGTATACAACAACACAGGACCTTATACCATACTTACTGTTTGGTGATACATCATCATGACAGAGGAAGATCTGGACTTTCTAAAGGTGACAACAGACAACAATCCTATTATTGTGCTTAGAATAGGGGAACTAAGTTAATAGCTCTAAGTTTTTATTCAGATGATGCAAGATGGCCATTTGACAAGTGCATTATTATTGAAGAAATTGCATCACTGAAGAAAAGGAAAAGAATCAGCCACTTCCAGCATCATTTTTACACTCCCAACAAAAATAAGTTCCAAAGCTGCATCATACCACACTTAAATTTCCAATTGCACCCACCATTATAACTATCTACTTCAATTTATGTAAGTTAGACCACCCATCTTCACCCAAGGCAAATTTGAGAACAAAATCTACTTCCACTCCTCTACCCACCCCAACAAAGTGGACATACCAAAAGGCAGACCCGCTAAAGTTGCCAAGTAAGATTGTATAAGTGCATAACCATGACCCAAGAAATGGAGAAGTAAAGACACGAGAAGCATGCATACCTGGATGGATAGCCAAGTGGTAATTTGGGCGAAATGGATGCTAGAGCAGCTAAAACCATTGCCTGACCATGCAACGAATCAAGTTCAAGCTTTAAATTGCTTCCCTGCAAACAGAATGAAGTTCCCATTAGCTATCAAAAAGCACATGAACTAACATGCTTCCACTAAATATGACCCCTGAATCATTACTTATTCCGTTTCAAGTCAAGAACACCACTTCACAAGCAACAAAGACTTGATTACGGTGTCAATTAAAGGCTCCAAAGATTGTTACAACCTGGAAGATTAACTTTGAAAGAATGTAGGAACCAGAATGTCACATCAAATGGTCAAACATAATGCACCATACAAAAGAAATCAGAACTACTCCAAAGTAGAAATTCCCTGGACATTGCCCAAGGCCACTATGATCCTTGGGTTTCAAAAAGCGATAAAGAAGAAGAGGCATGCAATAATTTCCAATTAAAAGGTGAGAGAGAGAGAGAGAGAGGTCTAAACAAAGTTGCTAAGAAACTATATGCCCCTAGCATCTGCAGGTACGATCTCATGTTCCTTTCTATACGCCGGTCTCCCGCACTTCTCAAGTAAGTGTGCGAGCGACCTCCTTCCCTTCTGAGTTCGAGACACCTTTTGTGAAACCAGTTCCTGTACCGTATTATGAATGAATTCAAGTCAGAAAAGTAGTCTGGTGGAAGAATCCTGCATCACCACTCCTCTTCCCCCTTGCTGGGGCGGACCTCGCCTTTGTGTGAAGGCTACATTCAATTTGGAATTTATAAAAGGCTAAAGCCCTAAATTCACTATATCAAGAATAAAAAATGAAAAGATTTGGAACCCCAACTCCAAAGGAAGGGCATTTTCAGGGATTAGCCTGCCTCTTCTTTGGAGGCAAACCAGACTGCTTACATTAATGTTCCCAAAACTCCAACTCGTCAGAGTTTCGCAGATATAGCTACATTTACTTTCAGCCTAACTGCCAATCACCGCATATGCACACATTCCGCAGAGGAATTTCTATTTTGCATGGAATAGGATCCTTAACCCATTCATCTAGCATGTGGTGCTAGAAAAAAATGAAGAAGCAAGACTATTCAATTAGTCAATTCAAAGAAAATCCTCCTGTTAGGATAAATGCCTGATATACATTGTGGGCATGTTTCCTAAAAGCTTAAGCTTAAGGGGAAATGGTCATTCAACATGGTATAAAAGCTTCAGGTCAAAGGTTCGAATCTTTGCAATCCTTGTTGTCATTATGTATGTCACTCTTATTTGTCTTCCCGCTGTCGCCTAATGTGGTTACACCATCAAACGTTTCACTGGTATAGTCCCACTCAAAGGGAAAGTGTTGAGGTATACCTTGGTACACATTGTGGGCACGGATCCTAAAAGCTTAAGCTTTTGAGAAAAAACAACTGTTCAACACAGCCTCAAATGTTCAGAAAAGAAAGATTTTCAATCCCATATGAGAATGAGAGCAATCATATTGCAAATACATCACCTAAAACCAATCACCTTGGTTTCTTACCCATAACGATATGCCAATTGGTTGTAAAAGTAATGCAGACAAATTCTGTATCAATTACAGACACCAAAAAACAATTTTGATCCAACTTCCAGTCGATACAGAGAAATATTCAAGGAGAAAAGCTTCTTAAAAATGGAAAACAACATGCAAAATAAAAACCACAGAAAAAACACAGAAGAAACAAACCATCTTTCCTATTATCAATTATAAGCATTTTGAATAACAAACAAGCTTCTTTCGCATGAGAACAGTACCTTCTCAAAAGAAACGGTTTCCCTCAAAGCATTAAGCGTGGTGACCCCAAAAGATGTCAAACCTCCAACACATGTTGGATCAACCTCAGCCAACATACGTAATATCAAAGCCGCCTCAATACGTACCTAGCCAAGAGATTTAAGTATAACTATTGGCACCAAGGTAAGCAAAATCGACACTGTCAAGACAAAGTCACACATTTTCACATAATAGAAAGGACAGAAGTACCAAGCAATTTTCAGGATATCTATGCACATTTCACATGGACACAGAAGCATGCTCAAAAGCCAGAAAATAAATTGTGAAATACCATAGTACACCAAATTCTTTTTCCAAAATGAGCTAGTTCATCTAAAATGTATTCACTACTTGCTTCATCCAATATCAAGCAACCATGGTAGTTAAAATCGCAATTTCGATTGTAAAATCATGGGGACGGAGTTAAATTGCTTTGAAATCGTTTTCTATGTTAAATCGCAAGTTGACTTAGTGAGCTCACTAAAATTGCAAGTCAACTCGTTACAGATCGGCAGTTGTCTTTCAGTCGTGCCCACGTGAAATTCTATTAAAGTTTTGGACTCAATAATGCCCAAAAGAATATAAAAATGAAACAATCCCACAAATGCATTGATGCTTAGTGAAATGGTGTGTTTCGCCAATGCTTAGGTGTAAAAATGTTATAAAAACATAAACATATTCAGATCTTCATGATCAAATCAGATTAGGGCGCCAATAGTAAGTAGCTATCTCTTCTATTCACTTCTCGCACTCCCACCAGACATAAGTCATTCATTCTTGATGACCCATGTCATCTCAATGGCTGGCCGAGCTCCACAAGTTTTATTCTTTGTGGGGGTGTAACATTGCTTCACATGTTTTTGTTTCATACTTTCTTTTGGTGAATTCATTTCACAATATTTGAAATTGTGCTGCTATAAAGATTTGTACTAGTAGTTCCGAATTGATCAATAAGTTAAATTTCGCAATTATTTAGTAAATTGCTAACATATCTAGAGTCACAATGACATATATTTACGAAATCTGAAAGGGTGCTGCTATTATCAAATGGCATATGAGAATGTTACTTTTAGAGTTGGTTTTATTGCTAAATTTAATATTTGGAGCTTTATCACTAATTTATATGAGACTCAACTCGAGACACTTTATGTTTTACTTATAAAGTGCGAATAATAATGTGTTTCTCTGATTCAACCTTACTATATGATTTTATGGGAGCCTCACCAATCTAAGGAAAAAAACCAAGTTTGACTACCTTGCAAGCAGCTAAAGTAACTAGGATATGACTAATCAAAGCAAATCAAGTTACTAGCAAACTTCCCATCATTGGATTATTTCAGCAACCATTGCCTTAATGCAACAATGGCTCATGCAAAACACATACCAAGAAAAGCACGCATGCCAAACAGCACAGAAAAAAGGAAAAACCCGGGATAAGATACACAAATATCGGAAGTTATTCATTCAAAAGGAAAATATCCAACCAACATTATCCACCTTCATCTCATTGAAGAAATGAAGCTAACGTCTTACAAGTTCAGAAGAGTGCGAAACTGCTGCAACCACTGTGTCATCGAGAACTTCCCTGAATTCAAATGGAACCTGCATAAAAAGAAACATTGACCGCCCAATGCCATATCAAGTCATATAGTCTACCACTTATCATAATGTATTGTAACCAAAAGATACATCGTGAATTACTACAACTAGAAGATGCTTTAGAGAGGTCAAGAAGTCATAATGCCAGAGAACAATTTATCATACGTGGACACTATCTGGGTATTCAAGCACAAGCAGAATTAGACAAGTTATGTCATCATAGTGGATAGCTCCGCCAGTTTTGAATGATAAGGTATAGCAAAATCCTACCAGTGTAATTGCAGAATCCCCATTTATACTTCTTCACAGAGAGAAAGTCATTAAGTGGAAATTTTTTAGAGCTTACCTCTCCTACTGATTTGAGAGTATATGACAAGGTACGAAAAGCAGCGACTTTCATTGCTGGAACAAAATCAGGGGACTGAAGCTGCAAATTACCCAAGGAGAGATACTTTGATCATAAGTTGATAAATAACACAATTTATAGGAACCCAGCAATCAAATTTGTTAATCAAGAATGGAAAGATCTACAGCAAATGATAATCACAAACCTGCTCTCCGAGAAAAACCAAAAAGCTCCTTTGAGTAGGTTCCATCATTTGATCAGTGATACCCACTCGAAGAATGTACAGAACACATGCCTTTCAAAACCATAAATGCATCAGTAGCCTTGAATAAGGACGTTCATACATTTGAAAGCTTTGAATAGCATGTTCTCAAGAAGAATAATGAGTGTCAAACTTCCTCTAAAACCCTACAGTATCTTCAACATGACAGCAATGCTTCCAGTGAGATCAGGAACAAAAGACATCTAATAATAAGCATTAACACCAAGGCCTGGATATATAGCACTAACTAGAAGATCTCATAATAAGAAAGAAACTGCATTTTCTTGCCATCAGTATCACTGCTAGAATTCTACAAAATGACGCCACCATCTTTCAATACCATGATGTATAACTAAAGTGTTTGCCACTCTTTGTATCCGGATCCGGACATTTTCATTACTTCTGTTTTTCTATAAACTTAAAATCAAGCTCATAGTTCATACCAACACACCCTTAAAATGCACATCCACTACTAAGTAATGATTAGGATTATCATAAACGAATGATGGGATACTGGAGAAAACTTAAACAGCTAAAAAGAAAGGCAACCGAATAGCTCCACAACAGAATCTCCATTTTCCCTTTCCATAGCTTATGGTTCTTCTTCTTTGCTAAACAATTTTAATGATGAAGATTTGTTATTTGACAAAGAAAAATGAGAATTCTGGGCACAAAAAACAAAGTTAAAACAGGATAAATTCAAAGAACGCACCAGCGCATGGGCATCGGTAGAATTGTCGGCACGAAGCATGTCCATAACGAGAGGAGTGAAGTTTTGGAGCTCACTATCTGGACGTAGATATCTCAAACGAATGGCCTATGAAATGCACTGCGTTAACAGAAAAGAACATTGCGATCCCAGTAGGGGAATAACAAGAATATGAGGGAAAAAACACTCCACATCTAACCCTTTTTTTTCCGAGTGAGAAGTACCAGGAAATGAGAAAAATGTGTCGAATGGATATCAGGCCAAAAGAAAATCCAATGATGATCAGAAAAAAGGCAAATAAAGATGGATACTCTAGAAATTCACATGCTTTGACATTTTGACTCCTCCTCTTGAGAGAAAGATTGAAATTATCAAAGTGAACAAAAGTACAGAAGAAAAGAAGATAAACTTACATAGCTGACTGCATACCTGTAAAAAGGAGACCCATGACAGAGTTATACCAATTTTAAGGTCCTTGGAACGAGCTCCACTTGCTGCAATTTAAAATATTAGCTAATAGTTTGGACACCATGAAGAACATACTAAGTCTGAGGACGGGAGAAGGACTTCAAGTGTACACACATGAAAATGCACACGTATAGTAAATAATAAAACCATGAAGCACGTGCAACACATATGAATCACTTAAAAGAAGAACCTCAGGCACCAGGTATACAATATACTATCCTAAAAATATAGTTTTGAATAGTTATGTCAAGCTCGATTCTTTTGAAGTATAGTAAGGTGGTTATAGGTTTTGAGTTGGGGTTACTGCAGAAATTATATTTCAGCATGCAGCTTGTTAGACTTTGTACACTCTCTTTCTCTATAACTTTTGTCTAGTGGTGGTACCACCTCAAACTGTTTCTATTCTTTTTGTAAGTACAGAACAAAATGGCCTTTGATCATCATATTGACTAAAGTCGACAAGAAGGTATTTTAATCTTCTATTGTTATCTTTAGCTTATTTGCCTATTAATTTTGATTAACCAAACAAATACATAATTCTGACAAAAAAACTTTCCATTTTGCAGACCAAATAGCTATTAGATTGCCGTTCCTGCTCTATTTTATTCCCATGGAATTTTCATTCCAGTCGTATTCCATTTCATAACCAAACACTTTATAAAAATACATTCATTCAACCAAAAAGCAGAAGAGTAAAGGACATAGGATGAGCAGTTTGTTTTTATCTAAATTGGTAATACCTTTTGTGAAAGGCAATGTTAAATGTCTCTGCAAACCACCCTCTAGTTTCTTCCCCACGAGAATAGGTCCTTTTCCCCTTGGTTGAACCTAGGAAGAACACAAGAATGCAACTGTAGAGTAAAAGAAACATCATCTATGAAAACCAATAATAATTAGATATATACTTGTGCCTCAGGGTTCATTCCAAGAGCAAGCACCGACCCTAATGCTTCAGCAAAAGCATCCCGAACAGAAGAAATCGGATCTTCGAGGGCCTGTTAGAAAATGGGTTAATTATGAAAACAAACTGGTTATGACTATGAGGAAGCAAAATACATAATCGCCACACCTTAACACAATAAGAAGCTGAAGAGTCGAGTTCTCCAACTCCTAAACCTGGTCCTCCAATATTTGCAAATGCCTTGAGACACCTTGCAGCAGCTATTCTGACTACAAATGATTTATCTCCCACAGCAAATCGTGTAATAAGACGAAAAGCCTCGGTATATGCTGAAAAGGCAGCACAGCCCCCTGAGCCTTCTAAGGCATTCTGGAGCATATGGAGAGCTTCCTTTCTAACAAAGTCCTGCAACTCCCAGCAAGATGACATTAGGATGAAATAACGAACAACCAGCACTCCTCTGAAGTAGAAAACAAGAGAACGGAAGAAATTTCGGGCGACAACAATTGAAAACCATAATTGCATTATGCTAGCCATTTTCCCAGTCAATCATGTCCATAACCATGTTAACTTCCAGCAGCAATCATCTCAGGGCTTTCCATGATTATGTGAATTCCAATTGAGTATGAGAAAATAACATTATAACAAAAAAAAATTATATTGAACTCTTCAAAGAAAAACCGAAAAAAAATAGGTAGCAATTCTGCTCAGGCTATGAAAGTTCAAGAAAACATAACATGGTACAACTTCGGGAGTCAACCTTATTTCATTATGTAAAAAGGAAAAGCAAAACGCATGCGATGGATGCATTGAACATTTTTTACTAGATTAAAGCAAAAGATTATAGGGCACCAAGGGGACGCAAACCCATAAACAAAAAAAAATGTCCAAGTGGATGCTTGGACATACAGCCTCCTTATCACAAAATTGGCATCATCTTCTTTAACTTCAAAACTCCACACTAGAAACGCATCACTACCAATTCTTCTGTCCTTTGTTGGGGGAGAGGCATCATTAAAGAAAGATGTAAGTAGGTGATATTGAACCATAAAGAAACAAAAGCCCTCTTTTAATCCAGCTGCCTTGCAAGAATAAATACTCTAGAGATGCAAGGGATGAAATGTACCTCATGAAACTTCATAAGTTTAGTTACAATGATCGTCGTTTCAAGTAAACCTGAAGTGATTCTTCTCCCAAAATGCCGATATAGTTCACCCAAACACTGTGCAGCCCCTACAGAATTGCATTAGAGTATTAGTTAACGGAGGAAAATACAAACCTAGAGCACAAGAGAAAAATGAAGTGTAAGGAAACTACAGAATGCATCAAATTACTTACAGGGAGCAATTTTATTTATAATGGAACATCTCAATGGCAATATAATACTTTAAAGTTTTCAAGTAAAGTGTTGGCCTCAGATTTAAATTTTATTAAATGTTGCCATTATCAAATGACCATTGTGGAAGCAAGATTATTTGAGAGTCCTACCTCTTAACAAGTGTATTTATATTCACATAACTCAGAATTCGAACCAGCACAATTCAATTTGATTCATATACAAAACAATTCAACTTCAAGGTGTGAGTCAAAAGTGAACAAATATTGTCCAATCAGGTCACAGTTCATTTACAATTCAATCCTTTTCACAATTTAAAAGCTGATAAGTGATAACCGTTTGTTAAGAATCGTAAAGATGATCATTGGAAACGAAAAAATATAAAAAAGCGCAAGGTCTCCAAAATATATCTAGAAGATAAGGCTGGATAGGCTATAAGAATGGTCCTACACTAAAGAAGTGTGCTCTTTTGAGATTACAAAGCTTTCAAAGGATGATAATGATGGTCATGAGGATATGGATATCCAGCATGGATTTCTTACTGGTAGAGAACTAGCAAGATTCACAAACACTTATGAACTAAGAACTGTTATAGCTGGACAGCCTTTCCAAGCAGCAAATTTCCCGACTGCTAAGCCTAACTATGCTTTTAGAGAACAATTGCATGACAAAGAGTAAAGTAGTGAATGGGACATATCCCTTGTAGAGCTAAGCAC
Source organism: Syzygium grande (assembly GCA_024733475.1). Classification (NCBI taxonomy): domain Eukaryota; kingdom Viridiplantae; phylum Streptophyta; class Magnoliopsida; order Myrtales; family Myrtaceae; genus Syzygium; species Syzygium grande. The sequence continues at coordinate 41,562,765 of JAMXDD010000006.1, forward strand.
ATAAACACTGTGGCAAACTACAAACCTCTAACCTAATTAATAATCTCATATAGTTTTTTGATACAATCAATAAAAACCGCAATGAACAATATAGACCCTGCACACTAACCACCTATTTTGGCAGGTAATGAGGATGGTGATCAATAGGATTCATTCTCATTTCCACAAATTGAGAAAGATTTGTGGACATTTACAAGGATAACATGGGGAGAAAGCTGGCTGAAAAGAGGACCTAAGCAATTAACTTGTTCACTCGCACTAATTAACATTTGAGACGTACGGCACCATCAGGAAGATCTCACATGAAATGAATATAAAGAAACTACAAATTCAGTAATTACAATAAAAAAAAATTTATGTTAAACATTTCACTTGGGGGAAAAAACAGGGATCCTAGACAAACCAGCAACTCTCTGTGGCTCACTCCTCTTGCCATCAGAAAGAAATCCTTGGAGGCTGCTCGCTCGAGAGTATATCGAAATACCGTCTCCCTTGGAAATGATCCTCGCCATCGCCACAGACGCTAAGTGGCGCACCGGCCTTCGGGCACCCAAAGTAAGCAAAGAATACAGCGCATCCTCGCATTTTCTTTGCCATAGCAGTATCGATTCCTGAACGAAAGCAATACCCGAGTCACGTTGCAATACTCGGCAAGATGACGGTACAGATTGCACAAACAATTCAATCATTCTAAGAGCTTCTACACTCATCCCCACCACATCCTCCCATACACGCACTACCTAGAAGCATAATGTCAAGCAGAGAGTTTCAAACGGCGAAACTCTTCCAACAGCGAGAGCGCACGACAGAAACTGAGCTAAATGCCTAGTTCAGATGATTCAGGATCTACGGCTCGGAATTCATGACCAGCTCCGGGATCCGACCACCCGATCCGGCGCGGACGACGTGGAGACCGCGCCGGTGGCCGACTTTAAGCTTAAACAATCGACTTCCGACGGATTTGGAGGAGCGAGGCGAGTACCTGAGGCTCCTCGTCGATGGCGGAGATGAGATCGGAGAGGAGATCGAAGCAGAGGAGCGGGTCGGGCGGCTGCTGGGAGGCGGACGCGACGATGGACTCCAGCTGCGCCACCAGCACTCCGAAGCGGGAGAGGGGCACGTTCTCCCTCACGTAGTTCTTCACCATTGTTGCACCTCGAGCTCGCTCAGTAGCAGACGGAGACGATCGAATGGTAAATGCAGGGATCCACCATTCCGCAGAGAGATGGCACGGGGACGGAGAGAAGCGAGATCGCCGGGAAGGATATATTTGCTTTTCTCGGTCCGGACCGGGTGGTTTTTTTCTTCTTCTGTCTTTTTTTTTTTTTGAAACACATGCACCACGGCTCATAAAATTTACAGTGAAAGTACAATTAAATTCTAAAATTTATAAAAAAATATAATTAAATTTTAAAATTTATCAAGTTAATGTAATTGACACCATTAATTTATCTAATGGAAAAAGCTGACGCACCATTTTAAAATTAATTTTTCTATCCTATATGGTATTTTTTTATTATTTTTTTCTTTCAATCTTATTTAAATAATATTAAAAAGTTAAAAAATAAAATAATTAAGCAAAACTGGATAAAAGAAAAAAAATAGGGCAAGGACTCATCGATGGACGTTGCTGCCGGCAACCTTCTTCAGTTTTGTTAATTATTTTAGCTTTTTGTTAACTTTTTCATACTATTTAAATAAGATTTAAAGGATAAAATAATTTAAAATGCCACTCATGAGAGAGAAATTAATTTTAAAATGCCACATCAACATTTTCCGTTAAATAAATTGACGGTATTAACTTTAAGACTCGATTGCACCAATATGACTAATTTTAGGACTTAATTGCGTTTTTGTGATAAGTTTTAAGATTTCTAGTGAACATATCTCTTCTTTTTTTATTCCTTTTCTTCTATTTCTTTCTTAAGTTTAAAAATAAAAAGTAATGAGTGCTTTAAAAGTCGTAAAACATAAAAGTGCAATTGAACCCTAAAAAATTTAAAAAGTATAATCAAATCCAAAAATTTGTCAAAATTTATTTACAGAAAGTTATAAAAATCATAAATTAACGGCTATCGACATCACCAAACGCTGGTTACATTTTTGTCAATTCCTCGACATAGAATACTTTGCCAATCAACTTTTCAAGTCTTGACAAAGGCCCTTATTGATAGTTTTTACGATATTGTCAATGACTTCCTTGGTGAATTTTCAATATTCTTCGATTTATCGACGATTCTGTTCATGGATGACTTCTGTCTTCACCAAGCTCTCATCTCATAGACTAAGTTCGTTACTTGTCGACAATAATAGTAAATTGGTTGTGTTTTTGGTATCAACCGCAGCATTTCAAGAGGAGTCGTTCATGTTTTGTTTATTTTTAACTTTTAAAAATTTCAGTTTTGAATGTTATCTAACGTATTTTTTAATTCGTTTGGAATTTTGATTCTTTTTTCCTACTCAGTTTAACCCACATCAACTTTTCTAGTCATCAATTAAATTTTCCAATAGTCCATCTCAATAACTATATGTCGCATTGCAAAGGAAGAGATTAACGAAGGATAAACGGTGTAATTTTTTTAAAAAAAAATACAGGGATAGTTCTGTTCTGGATACAAAAAATTAATAGGAATTTTTTATTTTAGAAAAAAGGGTCGGGTGACATATTATCCTATTTAAGATAATTATTTGCTATGTTTTTTTTAATTGATACTTGATTTTCAATGAGAATAAGTTACTGATCACTAGCGGTTCTCGGCTAGATATCGAGTTTACCTAGTCATAAAAGTCAAAATCTCTATGATTTAATACAAATTGGGACCGCAAGAACTTTTATTTTTAACCACTTACGTCGCCCAAGACCCAAAGATAGTACTCAACTACTGACTATGTACGGTAAAATAAATTTTGATCATTGGAGGGTGAGTTTCTACAATAATCATTTTATAAATCCTGCTCTTTTCAACAGGACACTGTGGATATTACAATTACTCTCACTTATAACACTGCTTTAATTTTTTATGATGGCCGTGTTGTCGAGAATTACTTTTCCACACATATGAAGTGATTAGGTTCATTCTGAATTCTTCACTATTAGATGGTGAGTTCCCGGTTTGTTCTTGATTTGAGAGCTTCAAGCTCGTGTGAGTTCCCGATTTGTACTGAGTAATTTTTTTCCACTTTCGCTTCCCAATTTGTGCTTGATTCGGGAGCTTCTAGCCAACATAAGTACGCAGCTTGTGCACAGAGTTTGCTTTAATATCTGTATGTGTTAAATCATGTCCACACTTAGCTCTGTTGATCATTCATTTGACTAGATAAATGTGGCTTTGGTTGTTGCACGTGTCTTGAGGTGTCCTATGGACTGGAAGTTTTCATTTTTTACCCGATGCAGTCGTAAATTTAGAATCTTCATAGCAGTAATTTTCCTTGAGCTCTATTTCCTTTTAAATCTAAAGGAGGAATGATGTTTTGACAGATTGTTCTGTATAAGACTTTGGATCATGTTCACCTGACCTGCGCTCTGCATTTCTAGGAACTCGTCTCGTATAATTCCAGGAAGATTTTGTTAAAGGTTTCTAGAAATTAATGGGATTGGTCTTTTGCCCATTAACGTTTTTTTTTTGTCAGAACAAAGGCTTTTCATTGAAATCTTGAAACAAAGGAACCCAGAAACGGGGCCTCAAAACAAAGCAGTTCAATAAGGGCCTGCGAAGGACGGATCAACCAGTGTTCGGTAAGTTTTTTCCCCTAAAAGTCTTCACTACCCAGTCTGCCACTCCATTGCTGTTCCTACTACAATATTTTAACTTTAAATAAGGAAATAAAGGAAAATTTCCGTGTTGGCAGAGATCATTTATTTTTCTTCCCATGGACAAGACCTTGAAGACTTCATGTTTTGACCACCAAAAGGCAAAAAAACTAGATTTTCTCGCTCACTTGAACAAAAAGAGAGAAAATTTCGAGGGTTTCATTCACCAAGACAAAACTCACCCGTTGCTAAGCAGGGAGAGGGTTTTCACCAAGGCTAAACACATGCTTGCTAAGCGGAGGAGACGAGGACGCCCTTCGCAAAATCCATTGATCAAGAGTCTAAACGAGTTGCGGCACACACTCGCTCCCGATCCTTCATAAGAACTAGGTTGGTGTCATCATCTATCTTTTTGGATTTTCCAGTCGCCTCTTTTACGGGGGGGTCCCCGAGCCTTGTTCCCTTCACCGATTTGAGCTTCTCCTATCCCGTTGACGTTATTCCATCAGCTATAATTCTTGAGCAAATGGTTGTCCTCTGTCAACCAACAATTTTGGGTACGGGAGGTGATTTCTGAATACACGGCTATTCCTTGCTTTCTAGATTTCCCAGGGCACAATCGAGACTAGCTCGAAGTCAGGTGAGTTGTTATTTTTGCTAGGTAAGAATTTTAACAACTAGTCGTCAATTCTGGAGATTTGATACTTGGAATTTTGGATATTTAGCGTGGGTGCTTCCTAGACTTCCTTTGTCCATTCACGGAGGAGAAGTAAATGTCCTGGAGTCTCTGATTCGATCCAGAGAATGGGTAGTTTGGATCAGGTACCATCTTTCTTCTGTATAGATTTTCCTTCGTCAGGAGTGCATTCTAACACGCACTCAAATGAAGTTTCTAATCTTGTGGAGAATTTTTATTTTTCATATTCTATTTCAGAGCTTAGTTGGGGTTTGATGAGAGGAGGATGTGCTCTGGGTATCTATATTTTCTTCTTGTGAATAATGTTATAGCCACTCTTGATAGAGTACTCCCTTCCTTCGCGAGGAAAACGTGTCCTTGTCCTATCCGATGTCTAGGTTATCTTGACTTTGTCGGAACCACTCACGATCGATAGCTTGATATCCGTCATGATTGTGTGTTTGTGTATGTGTTTTGTTGTTGTTGTTGTGTTGTTTTAATTGATTTGTTCATGAAGTTCGATTCCCCGAGACAAACCCAATGTTGGGATTGGGGAATTGCTTAATCTTTATTTTTATGCTAGCAATTGAACTTTTTTGGTTAGTATTCCCCTCGTCCGGCTGTCATTGTGTATCGTTTGATGGGATAATTCGCCAATTCACGCTGCTTTAATGGAGTCTTCCAAACAAATTCAGCAAGTGGTGAATTGAGGTGGGCCTTTCGTGTGTTGCTATTTTGGTAGTCCGTTAAGCGGCTCTTTGTTCCGCTCCTCCCAAATCAACCGAAAAGACAGCAAAGATTCTAAAACTAACATGCTATTTTCTGCTCATTCTATGCATGCTTGTTGCCATCTGCTTGTACTAGCATGTGTAAATTCTTTTCCTTATGTCTGTCTTTGTGCATTTACATACTTACCGGACATTTTGATGTTGCAGGGGTAAAAGAGATACGCTTACTTCAAGTGTCCTCCACTTCATGGTGCAATGGTCGACCAGACAAAGTAAAGGTGAGGAGACAACTATAATTTAATAATGTTGTTTTGTCTAATACTTTAAAATGTACTAGTACTGCTATTACTAGATGTGCAAATTATGAGCCGATTGTTTACCCGAAAAAATTGCTAAAAGTGACGATCATTTACTATGGATGTGTGTGCATCTCTCTTGAAACATAATTCTTCCAAATTCATTGTTCACACTTTGAGATATGTTCCGAGAATGCGAGATGCAACAACTTTCAAGTGTTGAATTTTTTTTTTTTTTTTTAGCGATTGATAGAAATGCTTAAAAAAATTCCAAAAAAAGGCAAACTCCTTATTAAATAGAGTTGGGCTCAAAAGCTTTTGCATGGTGAACTGCAATAGTCCATAACTTGAATTTTCTCATTGTTATATGTTTTCCAGGTTGGGGACTACCCCTTAACGAGATATTTTTGAGGAAGATGAGATATAAGCACCCAAAATTGAGTGGGTATATCTGTTTTCACATAGTACTTTGCGGTTTTTGAACCATGTAAGTTTTCTTTTCTTTCCCTGTTGGTTCCCAACTTATTTTCCTTGTGGATTTTTTCTCTTTCAAACATTTTGTTTATGATTTACTATCTTGTATCCATTACTTAAGCAATTGCTCTCTCATTTTGCAGCGTGTGTGGAGCACCTGAAAACAAGGGTGAGCCAATTTCGTCCTATGTTGTACCTTTTAAGAAGGGGGGAAGTTGTCATTTATTACCGCTAAGGCAAAATTCAAAATAGGAGCTATTGGGCATTTTAATTTGTCATGAATCATGAAGCCGACTATGTAAACACCCATTCCTAATGTGATCAAAGATGCCATATTTTTGTAGCTTGAAATAGCTTCAAGATGCTTGTGTACCTCCTCCATATGGTTGAATTCCTTGATCTCTCCTATTTTGGGGCCTTAGATCACAATAAAAGTTTTAGCTATTTTGGAATGAATTTGCTGAAACTATGATTCTCTACGGGCATGGCTATGTTGTGGTATCGAGTTTATGTGATTTCCCTTTGAAAGAAAAATCTCATGTGCTCAACAAGATTTATTTGTATTTTTTTTTGCACTTTCTCGATGATGAAAAATAAACCCGACCGAGTCAAACCTTCCAACAAAATTAAGAAAAATTTCAACAAATTTCCTATTTTCCCGAAATCTGAATTTTTTTATTTTCTCGACATTTTGATGATTTTTTCTGAAATTTTTCAAATTTTTGGGATTTTCGGAATTTTTTAAAGGTTTTTATGAATTTTTCATATTTTTTTTATATTTTTATTTCATTTCTAAAAAAATGGATTTATATTCCCTTATAAATAGAATTTTATGTTGTTTATCAAAATGGGTTTTTTGTTTCAGGAAATAGAAATTTCGTGGTCAAGATCAAACGGGTTTACATTTTAAAAATGTAAATTTTTGTCGCTATCAAACGGGTTTTTTTCCTGAAACTCATCTAGGAACCAGAAATAGAAAAATCTATTTCTGGTTCAGGAACTCATTCCGGACCAGAATGGTTATCATGCGATACCTAGTCCGCCACTCTATTACTATTCCTACTACAATATTGCAACTTTAAATAAGGAAATAAAGGAAGCTTTTAGTGTGCTTGGCAGATCAGGACACACTGTTCTCACGGCAGAGACTGTGAAGACTTCACGCTGTTGCTGACCACCGAAAGGCAATCTAACTCCAGAGTTATTCGTTCACTCGCACGAGAAGAGAGAAAATCGAGGGTTTCCACCAAGGCTAAACACACTGCTTGCTAAGCGGAGGAGATGAGGACGTCCTTCGCAAATCCATCGATCAAGAGTTCAGACGAGTTGCGGCACACACAGGCTATCGATCCTTCATAAGAACTAGGTTGGTGCGTAGCATCTATATTTACCTTAATTTCTCCTCTTTCTGGGGGGATCCAGACTTCGTTCCCTTCACTGATTTGAGGTTCTCCTATCCTGTTGACGTTATTCCATCTGTTGTAATTCCTTAGCAGTAGTTATCCTCTGTCAACCAACAATTTTGGGTTCTGGAGGTGGTTTCTGAATACACGGAAGTTCCTTGCTTTCCAGATTTCCCAGAGCACAATCGAGATTAGCTCGAAGTCAGGTGAGTTGTTATTTTGCTGGGTAAGAATTTTAACAACCAATCGTCAATTCTGGAGATTTGATACTTGGAATTTTGGATATTTAGCGCAAGCGCTTCCTAGACTTCCTTCGTCCATTCACAGAGGAGAAGTAAATGTTCTAGAGTCTCTGCATTCGATCTGCAGAATGGGCAATTTGGATCAAGTACCATCTTTCTTTTGTATAGATTTTCCTTTGTCAGGAGTGCATTCTAACACGCACTCCAAATGAAGTTTCTAATCTTGTGGAGAATTTTCATTTTCATATTCTATTTCGAGCTTAGTTGGGGTTTGATGAGAGGAGGATGCGCTATGGGTATCTATATTTACGTTCTTGCGAATAATGTTATAGCCGCTCTTGATAGAGTACTCCCCTTCCTTCGTGCCAATCCATATCAGCTTATCTACATTGGTCTGTGGTCTTATTTGTACTGAGAGGATTTCTCGCACTATCTGTTCATCGAGTACCCTACGCAGGACCAGTTCCTTCCAATGGTTCTCTTCTTCGCTTATCAGTTCAGCAACCATTTTTGGGTCCCCTGCATTAGCCGGTCCCCCTATCCTTCCCCATTTTAGCCACTTATCCTCCCTGATGTTAATGCACTTCCCATTCCCTACTGACTACATAACCGAGTCTTCAATTGAAGTTCTTCCCATGAGTATGCTCTTCCAACCCCATGATGGTCTGGAACCCTCCTTTGCCTTCCAGAAACTTTTGGTTGGGTAGTAGATGCCCTTTAATACATGACTAGATAGAGTTGTATGGTTTTGTACTAATTTTCACGCTTGTTTTCCCAACATTGCCTTATTGAACGATATTAAATCTCTAAACCCAAGGCCTCCCCTGTCTTTTCTCTGTTTAAGGAGTTCGACCTTCCTCTAGTGAACTCCTTTTGTTGCGGGTTGATTCTTCTAGTAATTCAAAAATTTTTGTTCAATTGCCCGACATATTGAAGCTGGGATCTTGAAAATTGACATGGCATACTGTGGTAATGCTTGGACAATAGTTTTTATCAAGATTTCTTTCCCACCTTTAGACATTGTATTTTCTTTCCACCCTTCGAGCTTCATATTAACCCTTCCCAGGATCCAAGCAAACATTTGCTTTTTAGAAAATCCCTAATCAAAGGGTATTCCCAAGTACTTTCCTGTTTTGTCAATTTCCGGGACTCTTAGTTCTCTAGCCATGTTCCTTCTTAGATCACTAGGGCAGTCCTTGCTGAAGAATATACCTAACTTGTTCAAGTTGACTGCTTGTCCCAAAGCAAAATAGTATTGATTGATGACGCTCGCTAGATTCTAGCATTTTTGTATCTTCCCATCTAAGAAGAAGATTGAATCATTTGCAAATAGAAGTTGAGAGAGAACAGGCAATTTCTATTTAGTTGTATCCATTTTATTGTTCCGTCTTGCACAGCTTTCTTTATCATCATAGATAGGAAGTTCGCAACCAGTATGAATAGGTAAGGGGATAAAGGGTCGCCTTGCCTTATTCCTCTTGTGGGTTAGAAGTAGAGCAAGTGTTCCCCATTTAGTTTGACACTCAGGGATGTTGTTGTAACGCATTGCATAATCAAGTTAACCCATCTTTCATTAAACCCCATTATCAGCATACAAGCCTTTAGAAAGTCCCATTCAATCTGATCGTAAGCCTTTTGCTAACTTTAAGACCGCCTGGAATTTGCGTTTTCGCTTGCGTATCCTTATTTGATGCAAGACTTCCTGGACTACTAGGATATTATCCTGGATTTGCCGTCCTCCTACAAAAGCACTCTGTTCCACTTCTATTAACTTTGGAAGCCATGGTTTCGGTCTGTTTGCTAGTACTTTTGCAATGATCTTATCTACGAAATTGCACAAGCTTATGGGTCTAAATTCTTCCAGCTTCTTTGGATTTTTCACTTTTGGCACCGAGGAGATAAGTGTTCTGTTCAATTGAGGATCTAGCACACCATTAAGAAAGAAGTTTTTGACCTCTGATACTATGTCCTACTTTATATCTTCCCAGTAGTATTGAAAGAATTGTCCATTTAAACCATCCGGACTCGGGGCCCTCGAAGAACCAAGCTAGAAGGTTGCTTGCTTGACTTCCTCTAGTGTAACTTCCTCAAGCAGCCTAGTGTTTGTTTCTTCCTTTACCATACAAGTGCAATGTTGAAGTATTGGAGAAAATTGTCTTTGACCAACTGAAGTATATAGATCCCTAAAGAAGTCATAGGTCATCGTCTTTAATCGCTCTTGGTCACGGGTCCAGTTACCTATATTATCCTTCAGCATTGAAATTTTGTTTCTCCATCTCCTCTGTATAGTAGATGCGTGAAAGAACTTAGTGTTTTGATCCCCCACTTGAACCAATTAATCTTCGAGCGCATTGCCCAATACATTTCCTCCTGACTCCATAGCCTTTGAACCTCATCCCTCAACTTTTGAAGTTGTACTCTTTCCTTCCCTGTAGTTTTCAGATTTGTTATGGACTGAATTTGTTCCATTAAGAGCTTTATTTTCCCCTGCCCATGCGTAAATTTCCCCTTACTCCATCTTTATAGAGTTGCAGCCGCCTTTCTCATCTTGATTACAAGGCCCTGGTTTGTGCTCGTTGAAGGCTTCCATGTCCTGTTTATTACCTCTCTGTATTCCTCATCCTCTAACCAATATGCTTCAAAATTGAAATTCTTCTTTTTTCTTGTGCTGGCTGGAAGGATAGTTATTAGGATCGGGCTATGGTCTAAACCCACAGCTGGTAATGCATAAACTTCTGCCTCCGGGAATTGTAATCTCCAACTCATGGTGCTAATTGCTCTGTCGAGTCTTTCCTTCACCAGTTCAACTCCTTCTTGGTTATTAGACCATGTATATACACAACCCTTGCTTTCTAGGTCCATTAATTCGCAGCTGTGCAGAAATTCCCTAAATGCATGAAGTCTATAGTGCTTTGCTAGTCTTTTGCCCACCTTCTCGCAATGATACATTATTTCATTGCAGTCCCTCAAGCACACCCAAGGCAGCTGGTTTCTCTGGCTAATTTTATAGATTTCATCCCATGTTTTGGTTCTTTCTTTGAACGTAGATGGTGTATGAACAAAAGTGACTCGCATCTTCGTTTTATAGATCTCCTCTTCGCATTCAATATCTATAATTGCATCCGAAGCGTGTAGTATTGATAATGCCGTAGGAATATTCCACAAAATTGCTAAGCCACCCCTTGATCCCATTGGATTGACAACAAAACATTCATCAAAATTCAATAACCTCCTTACCCCTTGGATCCTGTCTTCTTGATTTTTAGTTTCCATAAGAAAAATTAAGTTGAGCCTTTCCTGAGCCACAAGTGCTCTCAAGTATTGGACTGTTAGGGGTGTGCCCAACCCCAATAGTTCCAACTTATGATTTTCATAATGGCTCCGATGGCTTATTAGGCCTAGCCACTACAGCCCATTTTCCAGTACCTTCCACAACCCTGATTGGCGTTTCCAGTAGTTGATCTTCATCTAATAGTAACTGTTTGTCCCCTTGAGAATTATATGGACTAAACCTTCTGGTCTTCTTCCGCTCTGGAGTTTTCATACCTCTTAGCTTCTTTTTGTTGGAGCAAGCTTGAACCATGATCAGGTCAAGTTCTTTGGGAAGTCTTTGGTCATCCGCCGAGATGTCATGAAATTTTACTAGTTGCTCACTCTGATCTTTTGAACTGCTCCTTCTAGTGGGTTTGGTTTTTTCCTTGTCCTCCTGATTTTGTTGGGTATGCTGGATGTGGCCCAAGCTGCTCGCCTCATAGATTACCATTTGTCCATAATGGGTTGGTGTCTCTGGAATACTTTCTTCTTGCATAGGTTGTACTAAGTCTTTGCCATGAAATAACTTCCGAAAGGGACTGTTACTGTTTACTTCAGCCTTCAGCCAAGGGCCGAACAGTCTCCTCCTCTAAGTTCACATCTTCAACACTAAATGGCAACTCCTCACAGTCAGAGTATAATACCCTATTTTCCCACAGGAGAAACAAAAGAAAGGGAGCCTCTCATATTTAAAGTCCAGCCAAATTTTCTTCCCTTCATTATCAGCAAGCATGCCGGACTACAAGGTTAAGTTGAGATCCAATGTCACTCGTGCCCTACCATAAGACACCATACCTCTTGTTTCAATTTTTACTTCTTGCATTTGACCTATATTTCCAGCTACTTCACGAACTACTTCCACCGAAAGCCACTCGAAAGGAAGCCCCAGAATATGTACCCAAAAGTCACATGAATCAAATTTATAGCTTAAAGCAGTGGTGTTTGGTTCCCATGGTTTCAAGATCAAGAGATTATTAATGAAAGACCATGGACCAAGGTCCATTACTCTATTCCTCACAGCTTGGGATTCAAAGGTTATAGCAAATATACCCTGCTCTAATGGTGTGAACTCTGCACTTTCTACTCGCCAAGCTCTCCTCATTGTGTTTTGGAGAGCTTGAAAGTTTATCTTTGGGTTTTTTTAATAGATGCCCTATTAGCGTAAGACTCCCATCCTTACCTTTTGCTGAAGCCAGAATACCTTCCACATTCTTGGTAACTTTATCTGACCACAATCTTTCTAATCTTTTGCAGAGCAAGGCTAAGCTCTGATTTGCATCTTCCCCGGGCTCCACTGGAGTGAACGACAACCACCACAGCTCTAGAACTCCGAACTGGGCAAGACTAGGGTTGCAAGCCTTCACCAAAGAGATCAGGCTTCAGCGAGTGATCTTAGGGTTGGACAAGGGTGTTTGAAGCTATATAAGTAGACCGGTGGAGGGGTTGAGGGTGGGTGAAGAGATTTCGCAACAAAGGGTTACCGAGAATTAGTTAGTGACTCAAGGTGAAAGAACCCGTAAAGAGAGGAATAGGATAAACTGTTATGGTTTACCTTGGCTGAAATACCCTCAAAGGTAGAGGGAATCATTTCCGAGTGAAGAGTGAAGAGAGCTGGATGTGAAGTTATTAGTGTTTTCCTTGAGCTAAGCTACCCCATTGGGTAGAGGGAAGCTCTTCCGAGAGAAGAGAGCTTGAGAAGCATGCAAGACTTTTGCCCATTAACGTTGCTGGGTTCCATTTAGCAATTCGACATAAGAATCCTAGAAGGCTGTATTAGAATTTGGTAATCACGTTCGCTTTTTGGGCCCACCGGGATTTTTTTCTAGGACTTCGCCGGTGTTCTTCCGATGCTAAATGGATCTTTGAAATTGATGCTAGCCTTTTTTCAATTCCATTCCAAAGCCGATGTTGAATTCGTAGGCGCTTGTATTCCCAAGTGTCTTGTTTTATGTTGTGCATACCCAATTTCAACATAACTATAGATGGTGGTGATAAATGTAGTTTGCCTTTTGTGGGCACTTCTTTAAGAAACGTCAAAAAAAAAAATGTTTTGTATTGATCAAATCAATTCATTATGGAACCTCTGCATCCTGCCGAGTTTGGATCTATAATGATGTGCAATAAGGGTCGCTCTTATGTAATTGGTTCAAAATATATCGTCTTTACCATTGTGAATTTTCATTTCTGCATGTAGAAATCTTAAATTTTACCCAACCCATCATACAATGCAACGGTGACATGGAGAGAAAATAGAGAGAGTAATGAAAAATTCAATCGAAAAAAGTTAATCGAGATGCATGTCATGCAGATAATATAATTTAGTTATACAATTAATATAATTCAAGTAAAACTATCTTTTTCTCCAACCTGCATTGAATAATGGATGTCTGAGATGCATGTCCCGCTCGCCCAACACGACATTTTAAAGGACAAACTCTCTGTGCTTGCGGACCGGGCTTTTACGAGTGTCGTCACGAAGATCGGATAAAACTAGACTTCGTATCAGATCCGATATCGTGCTTAGCAACTGATTGCGCAGGCTCTCTATCTAGAGCGCTTTCTTTGATTTGGTTTCGGGATATTTGGTTAGATTACCAGGATATACGCAAAGGTGGTTAAGTCAAGCGAGTAAACTTTCTACATAAGCCTTTGCAGACAGTAGCGGTAACTGTAGTTTCATAGGAAAGACTCCGAAAAAAGAACTAGAAGGTTCGATCTTTAGCTATTTTTATTGCCAGGAGTGAACTGAAGTGCATCGCATGATTCGACATCCACAGCAATAATAAGGCGAAACGCTTCGACGTGTATATATGTATTCCTCCTCCAGGCTTTATTTAGTTATCCTTTTTCTGCGTCCTCTCTATAATCTGCATACGGATCAATTGTAGAATCATGAGTACTAAGCTTCTAAGTTCAGTGTTAATCTCGAAAGACCAAGAAGGAAACGCCAGACATGGGAAAAAAAAAAACAAAGTTGGAGTTGAGACACGAGATAGTGCCGAATTGCCGTACCGTCTAGTTTAGATCGGGCCCGGGGGGCAGAGGCTCCTCGTAGGCGGACCGGATTATGGCAGAATGTCGCTACTAGGTGGAGGCTCTGGCCCCTCGCAGACACCGTGGACTGGAATCGGACCCAACTCCGGCAGAATGTCGCTACTAGGAGGAGGCTCCAGCTCCTTGGAGACAGCGTGGACTAAAATCGGACCTAACTCTGGCAGAACGTCGCTACTAGGTGGAGGCTCCAGCCCCTCGGTGACAGCGTGGACTGGAATCGGACCCGACTCCAGCACAACGTTGCTACCAAGTAGAGGCTCAACCTTGACGCTTCCCGGGGATCTATATAACCAGCATGTGGATCAATTAAGAAACATCAGGATTATGCTTCTAAGTTTGCGTTAAACTCGAAAGACCGAGAAGGATATGCCGGACAAGAAAGAAGAAACTTGAAGAGTCGAGACGCGAGATTGTACTGAATCATCATACCTATATCCATTGGACTGGAAAGGAAGTCTTCTAGGCCTTCTCCGTTTGTGACATTGGTTAGGGTAGGTAAAGGCCCCTGCCTTGCCTCTGATGGGAAGGAAGAAGACATTCAGTCGCGATTTTAGAGATGGGCACAACCGAAATGAATCGAGAGAAGAGGGATAGCCTGTCGGAGCAATCCAGAATACCTATACCGCCGACGGAGAACAGAGCGCACATGATGAGGACGATCGCCAAGTAGTGGCTTGCCATTGATTGTCGATTGAACGCACTCGACAGAGATTCACTACGTGCTTGCTGTGGAGGAGATGTGGGAGATTAAGAACGACGATGTGGCTGCTTAAATAGAGGATGCCTGATTGTTCTAGTCGAGTGTTTTTTGCTTGCAATCAGAGAGTGCTTCACTAGTGCAGGCACTTCTGTTCTTCGTCGAGGAATCGCAGAGCCTCGACACTTTCGTTCAGTGCGAATTGACGTTTCATGTTTCGGCAACGTTTTGGACTTATTATCCTAATTGAGCAAGACAAACTCATTCGCCTTCACGTGGAGCTTGATCTTCTTCCCTTGTATTCGAGGGCAAACATGAATGGCAGGAGCTAAAAATGTTTATGTCTGCAGTGGCTCGGCAAAATGTAATCTCAATAGTGTCTATTTCTTGAAAGAAAAGGAAACGGACAAGAAATAAATCGATGTGTTTGTACAAAAACCTACTCACAAGTCGATATTTAGAAGGCTTGATGAGGCTAGAGATCACATTTATTTAGGGGTGCGACAGAATTAGCCAAGCATCACTTAATAAGGATGATGATGGGCGCGTTTTGTAATCTACAGGATTCATCGAATGGATGTACTTGTCAAAACAATTGATATTCTTTGCCAAAAAAATTGAAGTATAGACATGTGACAAGTTTATCCTCTAAGTTACATAAGCATGTGAAGTTATGATTTTTAAAAAAATCTAGATTAGTCTCTTCGAGTTGGCGTCACGGGTTCACATATTCTCGTTGGTTTTCTTGTGCGCATCACTGTAATATTAGTAGTGTAAAAATACAGCACGCCCAATATAGTTTCCACAAAGAAAATTAAGTCAGGTCGATGGGCCGTGGGATGAAGCAGATATTTGGTCATCCGGATTATGGTACGCCGATGGTATAATTCGAGACTAAAGTTAGGAAAACTCCACCGATCTACTCTTGTGATAAAGCACATAACTCAAATGCACTTTGTTATTTCAGAAAATCAAATGTGTTTCGAGGTGCGTTTGTCGGGGACTGAATAGGTCCGTTTCCTCTGCAAAGTCACATGATTGCCTGGTGCACAGAATAACACCAATTAGCTCAAGGTTTGTCTAAAAATATGACTTCGTTAGCAAGTGATCCATCATCCCTTAGGTATCAAGCTGAGTATAACCCGTGGAAATGCTATGAACCTTAAAAGACGAAATGTCAAAAAGTCGATGGATGGATTTCGCTTACTAACTTGGCAATTTCCTATAAATGTATGAAGATGAGTCATTCAATTAATGGGTCTTGCTCGTTTCAATATTGAAACTTGTCATATTGCTTAACTAAAAACAAATGTGATTTTTTTTCATTTATAATTTTTTCAAAACGGTTGCATTGCACTGTTTTCAATATTAGATCCCTTGATAGTTGCAATCTTCGTTTTTTTACCAAACTTAAACAAATTAAAAAGCTTACATTAGTCACACCAGATAACCTTTTAAATGTGTATCCATCAAAAGGTATTTCTCTCAAAGCTTACTTTCCAATGCATTTTTCAATTACAATTCACCAAATAAGTTTTGCTGTTCATGAAAGCCCTATAAATTTACTCAAAGGTTTTTCACAAACGTTGAACCAAACACAGCCTTGGCCTTCTCGGACCAATCTAACTTTTTGATATCATTTGCAACAATCCAACTTGGTTCCGTGTGGAATAAGTCCTTAGATAGCAACGACCATATATCAACTCAGTAATAGTGCGGGTTCTCCTCCATTTTCCACTCTAACAAAGGAGAAAGCAACTCTCATTTCGTTTCATATTCTCCTGCTTATTCAACATGCATTTTAACAATAGCACGGCTTCACACCCAAACCCTAGCACAACGATTACGCTGGTTTAATTAGAAATGTTCATTAAATCATGTAAATCGATACAAAAACGAAATGCACTCGGGATATAGGCTCCGTTTGGTTCAACTTTGGGAAAATGCATTTGGGAAAATGCAAATACCTTCGGGCTAAAGGGGTTTTCCGAAATGCAAGTGGTGTTTGGTAAATATTTTTTAAAATCAACTTGAGTTAAAGAATGTTGATCAACATTAAGAGATCTACTAAATAGTTTCGGAACCAACATGGTATCTAAGAGTTTGACTATAAATTGGACCGATCTTTTCATATTTTTATGTGATCCCAATTTATTTGACAATGTTTTGAAGGATGAGATCCAGTTCCCAAAGAAAGTGATTGTTTGCAAAAGCCATTGATGGAAATGGGTTTCAAAAAGAAGGACTGGAGGTTAATGCCGTTAGATATAAAGGTCTACCATATAAAGGATTCATTCAAAATAAGGAATCCATTTTACGGAGACCTTTTCTCCATATCTAGGAAAGCTTTGTATTGTTTTCCATTGATGTTGAACTTGATATGGATTTACATCAAATGTTGAAATAATGGTTTCTCTGGGACCTAGTTTATTTTCAATTCTTCCACTCAAGGATTTGATTCTAACAAGCATGCAATTTTGTTTAAGAAATCTATAATGGCAAAAAAGAATCCCGTCAATGGTATTTAAGGTTCCATGATGTATTTAGTAAATATTTTTAAAATCAACTTGAGTTAAAAGGACTTTTGCTATTTTTTTCTCCCCAAAGTGAAAAAAAAAATTACTAAACGTCATTTGCATTTGGCCAAGGGACTTTAGAGCCCAAATGAGCATTTAGAATGCTGAACCAAACGGAGCCATAACAAGACAATTTAATTGCATTGATGCGTTATAATGTTAAGATAATATTCCACTATACTTCACTTTTATCAATCCCAATTTCTTCTTCATATGCTCCGTGGGTTCGAGGTTTTCTCAACATCAACACAAGAAAGCCAATTTTTTCTTCTTCATCAACCTATATCTTACTTTCTTTTTGATAGATCTCATATATTTCTTGATTAGGGGTAATATACATTTTGCGAGCAAAACAAAAACTCTAGCATGGACAAGCGTGCCCAAAGCCCGCTTCA
This sequence comes from Syzygium grande, assembly GCA_024733475.1. NCBI lineage: Eukaryota > Viridiplantae > Streptophyta > Magnoliopsida > Myrtales > Myrtaceae > Syzygium > Syzygium grande. Next base: position 41,580,369 of record JAMXDD010000006.1, read on the forward strand.
TTTTCCCGGACCGACCCGAACCTGTCCGACCCGACCCGGCAGAGGTTCCTGCCTTCTGGCTATCCAAGCGACGTCGTTTGGTCTCGCGCTTAAACTCTTTGAGATCTTTCTCCAGAAAGCCCTAACGCCTGCTGCTAACTTTTCTAGTTCGTCGAAGGGCTTCTTCACTCCCTCTCTCTCTCTCTCTCTCTCTCTCTCTCTTTCTGCACTGCGCACGGGAACGCTCCCTAGATTCGTCGACGTTTTCTTCCCTCCCACGCTTCGGAAGATGTCTCTGCGGGTGCTGAATCCGAATGCGGAGGTCCTCAACAAGTCCGCGGCGCTCCACATGAACATCAACGCCGCGAAGGGCCTGCAGGACGTCCTCAAGACCAACCTCGGCCCCAAAGGCACCATCAAGATGTGAGCCCGTTTCGGATCGCGACCCTTTTCCCTTTCCGTTGCGTTTTCGTTTGCTGACCTTGTCGTCGCGCTGAACTTTCAGGCTTGTTGGCGGAGCCGGGGACATCAAGCTCACCAAGGATGGGAACACCCTCCTGAAGGAAATGGTGGGTGTTTCTTTCTCGTGCTCTGCGATGGGCTGGCCGCGCTTTTGTTCGCTCGGTTACGATGTCGTTTGTTTTGGTGTCTCTGGTTCGGCTGGGCGCCTTGCTGAGAAACCACGAGGATCTAATAGGAAGTAAATCGTGGTGGTTTGCGGTTTAGTTCTTCGGAAATACTGAATCTGCCCTTATGCTCGACTTCTGCTACTGTTGCCCGTGGACTTGGAGTTACTTCTGATCATGTAAAATCGATGTTCAATTTGTAGTTCTATGTTCCCCAGATATTAAGGGAGTCTGACACTCCAGTGTCGGGCCAATTAGCTTTCTCGTGAATTTGATGCGGCTCTAGGTATGTACGATACACAAGGAAGACCACATCTTGATAAGGAAATGCATTGTGTTAGACTTTACGTGATTCATTGATCAAATTGATGTTTCAGCAATTAAAGGAAAGGTTTTGCCCACGCTACCTGGGTGGTTGGATTGTCTTTCATTCAAACTGCATGATGTTTTGGCAATGAAAAATGCCTGCAAATTAAACTCGTCGTCCTAGATGTTTCATAATTAGTGGGTGGCAATTTTTGCTTTTGAAGTTAAATTACCACCAGTTGTTGGATTAGCTTTTACACAGCTTTCTGCTGCAGTTTTACTTGATAGATTAGAAAGCAAGATCTTCAGAGATGGCACATTATGCTGATCATTTTACCACAGTAAAGTTCGCATGTGAAAATTTGCATTTGGAACACCTTTGGATTCAGCACTAGTTGATACTTTACCAATTGCTGCAGCAAATTCAAAACCCAACTGCAATTATGATTGCAAGGACCGCTGTTGCACAAGACGACATAAGCGGTGATGGAACAACATCTACAGTCCTTTTCATTGGCGAGCTTATGAAACAGTCTGAGCGCTATATCGATGAAGGTATGCTGTCAATTTGCCCAACTCAGTAGCACGGTCTCTCATTTCTATTGCATGCTGAAGTTTCATATCCTTAACCATCTTCTGTTGCCCCTATGACATTCTGACTTAGCATTTATAAACATATTATGCCTTTTTTAGGCTCAAAGATAGACTCCCATTCTGGTGGCACCAGTGGGTTACTTCCTCATTATTGTATCCCAAAAGTCATGCTGCATATTATATAATCCTAAAGGAAGCTATTTGGAATAGCCTTATCTGCTCCGACCTACTTTTGTTGTCCTAATTGACCAAGCCCATGATTTGAAGGTTGTGTTGCATTGGAAGAATGAATGCCGCTCCATTGTTGTCCTATTTGGAGACTATGTGCCCTAAGATGAGGAGTCTTTATCATATATTTGAATCGAAGTTTGTATAATGTTGGCATGCAGAGTATCTAGAAGCCAGTAATTTTACTGGGAAATACATAGATTTATTTCTCTTTCAATTGCATAGTAAAGAAGTTGTTCGCCTCTCAATTTGTTTCAGTCACCTTTTGAGTTAAAAGTTGCATCACTGAAGAAAAGCTAGAACTTTTGGAAATGGGCCTCCATTTGTGCCTCAGGAGCACCTTCATTGTCAGCTTTTACTTGTTTTAGGCATGCATCCACGTGTTCTGGTTGATGGATTTGAGATTGCAAAACGAGCAACCCTCCAATTTCTTGAGAAGTTCAAGACTCCTGTTGTAATGGGCGAAGAACCTGACAAAGAAATTCTTAAGATGGTTGCCAGAACTACGCTAAGAACAAAGGTACTTCTGATATCTTCTATTATTCTGTGAACGAGTTCTTTATATACTTACTGACATGTTTTCTTGGACAGCTATACGAGGCACTGGCTGATCAATTGACAGATATAGTTGTTAATGCGGTGAGTGATACTACTGAGGTGGCAGATGGGCTAATTCACAAGCATAATTTTCTAGGCCTTTGTCATTACCTTCTTAGTAGTTTTGTTATGCATATGGTGATTAATAATAATTGGTTACATCATGACAGGTGCTCTGCATCAGAAAATCTGAGGAAGCCATTGACCTTTTTATGGTGGAGATTATGCATATGCGCCACAAGTTTGATGTCGATACGCGCTTGGTAGGAATGTCTTTCATAGTTGTGGCTATGAATTCATGTCTCTTTGTGATTATACTGGCCACTTCAAAAGATCTACCTCTTTTGAAGTGGAAATAAATATATACCTTTGTCATTGCCAGCATTTTTTTCATTGAATTTTTGGACTCACTGGCATCTGTTTTCTTTCTTTTCCTGTCTTGAGATGTTCTGGATTTGTTCTGAATTGTGAAAATGCTTGACTGATTACCCGAACATCTGGCGGGGAGGTGCTACCTTTGAAATTTAGAAAGTTGGAAAATAGGTACTCCTGAAAAAAGCCAAAACACAAAGCATTTTGTACTAACAGCTCTAAAGAAAAACATGGCTGGAAATTTTCTTCTAGATATTTAACAATGAAGAAATGATATGATACTATTACAAAAAAATTAAGAATCGTACCTCGCTTTGCCTTTCACTTTCTGTACTATAGCTTGATTATTTTTTTTCTTTTTGTGGCATGAAGTTTGAAGTCTTGACTATATGATTGTGGTTTGTTTTGTTGAGACCATGATCATGAATAAGATAGGAAGGTATACCCCTCCTGGAGGTAGTGAAAGACAAAGCTTTGACTCCTTATTTCTTCAATCATTGTAAGCAATTCGATAGAAAGATTATCTAAAATGAAACAGGTCCCTTTGTTGTCCTGATATTGATTGCTGTCCCTTCCAATTTATTAAGCATATCTCTTAGTTATGAATTTGAAAGGCAGTATTGCATTACCTTGGTGAAGAAAAATATTATGATGTTGTTTCCTTTTTGGGTATAGTGTCTTTTACATTCTTAGAGAAACCCACAAAAAGAAAGAGCATTGGTCCAGTACCTTCAGCTTGCCAATGTCCATTTTTTCTTACGAAATATATATTTAATGTTTGCTGACTATACTATCCTTGTCATCCACAGGTTGAGGGTCTTGTCCTTGATCATGGTTCGAGACATCCTGATATGAAGAGACGAGCAGAGAACTGTCATATCTTGACATGCAATGTGTCCTTGGAGTATGAGAAAAGGTACAAATACTGTTGTTCCTTAGAGAAAAGCATGATTTATTGGTGCTCTATAATGTATGTTTCCCCGTTGTCTCCATTCTCACATGCCAAACATGATTTTTTAACTGTCTCAATGATTTTGTATGGTTGTTTGCTGGACTATCTGTGTCCTTATAAACAGATTGGTGGCAATGCCATGGCATGAATGAGAGCTACTAAAAACATGAAGTATGTCTACCATATATTTTCTTTCTTCCTGGTTTCTACATTCTGAAATAGGTCTATGGCTCTATGTGGAAGATGGTCATCGCTATGTTATTGTTGAGAGTATTTGATGTTGTTGATCCCCTTGTAGATTACAATACTACATTGAATGCATTGGCGTGTCAGTTATTTGTTTGCTGTACTATTATGTTAATATGTGTGATCTGAAAGCATGAAAAACTGTATTTTTTGTTCTTTTTGTTTGTGGTTTTTAGTTCTCCCATGTAGTTGTCTAGGTGTTTTGGTCTGGTAAAAAGCAATAGCTGTAAATATTTTGAATTAAGAAGTAGATATGTTATGCAGTAAATTTTTTATTATGAAAATGATTTGGCTGAGCTTTTCTTTGAAAATGGAGTGCTGAAAACTCATCGTCAAAGATTTTTTGCCAAATTTGCAAAATCTACTTCCGAAAGTGTGATATGGCGGTTCCCAAGGAGCAGCTTGCTCTGCAGTTTCTTTGGAGCATAAAGTAGCATTTTGTAAGGTCTTTCTGGGGAAATGGTAGACTAATCATATATTCTTTCAGTGAAATAAATGCAGGTTTTTTCTACTCTAATGCTGAGCAGAGAGAGGCAATGGTTGCTGCGGAAAGGCGTCAAGTTGATGAGAGAGTTCAAAAGATTATTGAACTAAAGAACAAGGTTGAGATTGAATAATCTGCCTTCGGTGGAGAATCTAATTGGCACATACTTCATTTAGTGTAAACAACTGTCATATACTTCGACATTTGTCCAGTCTTGTGACAATTTTCCAATTTGTTCCTTTTCAGGTTTGCTCAGGCAATGACAATAATTTTGTAGTCATCAATCAAAAGGGTATAGACCCACCATCGCTCGATCTTCTTGCAAGAGCAGGGGTAGGTCTAGGACGAATCTGTAGTTTTTCTCCTCTGACATATCAATAATTCTTGATCAACAGCATTGCGCTTTCTTTTGATCAATGTATTGAAGTGTATGGCTTTAAGCTTCTAGTCTGCTCTATCCTATAGATAATCAACATACTTGGAAAAATAAAACTGGGAAGTTCTGTTAATAAGACGCCAAACTGACATCCTGCCTTTTCTTGCTATAGTTCTGTTATGTTTATCGTTCCTTTACGGTTTGGATTTTGATAGTGGGGAATTTTTCATGGTGGTACCATCTTATTTGGTTAGTTTGTAATAATATTTAGATGCAATTATCCAGTGATTCGAGTATGTTCATGGGTAACTTATGCAAGACGGGCAGCTAGAAGGCCACAGTGGGCATATGCTCATTTCAAGTTAGTAAAAGAGAATAGCTTGCGCAAAATTATTGCGAACCTGTCTTGGCCATGTTTTGCATTTGTTGCTGTTGAAAAGATGTGACAGCTTGCTATTTCTATCTTGTTTGGCAAGTTGTACTTTTCATAATTTTATAGACTGTCCATATCTCCAGTTACCTTATGTGCATGTTAGCAAATTGCTTATATGCCCCCCTGGATGAGTGCACGTTTAGCAACTTTTTCATTGAGATTAAGCAATGTCCAGTTTTTCAATTTTGTGCAGTGTGAAATGGCTAGGGTAGAGATTTCGTCTCACAGAGCATTGTTTTCAGGAATGTTGTTCTAATTGTTGGGTTAGTTTGGAAAAAGGAATGGTAGTTAAGTGATTATTTTGCTTCATTGATGGGACATTTATTATAAATGAGAATCACCCTAAAAGACAATTTCGGATTATTGTTCTTAGTAATCTTCATCGTTGATATTACTGAGTTTCAGTCGAGATGCTCTGTCGATTCTGGCTGAATGTTCTTTTGTACTCTGTGCCACCATTTTGACCATATGTAGTTGTGTAGATTATTGCTCTTCGGAGAGCGAAGAGGAGAAATATGGAACGCTTGGTCTTAGCTTGTGGTGGCGAGGCTGTCAATTCAGTTGCTGATATTACTCCTGATTGCCTTGGTTGGGCTGGACTTGTCTATGAGCATATCCTTGGAGAAGAGAAGTACACATTTGTGGAAAATGTGAAGAATCCATATTCTTGCACAATTTTGATTAAAGGTACTAGAGGAAGCTTATAAATTTTGGTTACTTCAGACTATTAATTTTGCGTCTTGCCTCTTATTGTTTGTCTGATTTGTGCATTCAGGGTTTTAAGAGTCTGTGAAAACTCATTTATTTGTTCATGTTCCAGGACCTAATGACCACACAATTGCTCAAATTAAGGATGCTGTTCGTGATGGTCTGAGAGCTGTCAAAAATACTATCGAAGATGAAGCTGTGGTACTGGTAAGTGCCTCTTCCAAATCGCCTGACTCTGGCAAGGGTCTGTAAGGAACATCATTCTCCTCTGTTTGATGGTTGCTTCTAGTTCTATAGCCATGTAACAGATCCAATTTATTTTGTAATTGTGCATTCTCAATAAAAATAAATGACACGCAATTTTCGGGTAATTCCGATGGGAAGACTTGACGGCTCATTTCTAAAGCTGCTTACTTTTATCCTGATTGAGTTCATTTTGGAACTGCCGTTGTCGATAAGGGGTTTTATCGACAACATGGATTGCTGATTTAAATATTTTGGGTTCAGGGGGCTGGAGCATTTGAAGTGGCAGCCAGACAATTCTTGGTGAATGAAGTGAAGAAAACTGTCCAAGGGGTATAAAATTGTAGCCATACAAATTCACATAGACTCTTTGTTAATATTTGTGCATGTGGAATGGAAAAAAAGAAAATCACATCACTGTCTAGTTCAGTTGGAAGTTTGTCGTTATCTGTTTTATAAGTGTTTGCTGTTTGTGAACTGAACAGCGTGCCCAGCTTGGTGTTGAAGCATTTGCTAATGCCCTTCTCGTGGTGCCGAAGACCCTTGCCGAGAATTCTGGGCTTGATACGCAGGACGTGATCATTTCTCTGACGGTATGATACTTTCTGTGGAATTTATTAGTTGACAGCATGGGGAATATGGAATGATCTGAATAGTTAGCTTTGTGTTCGTCTTTGATGGTTCTTCAGGGCGAGCATGACAGGGGAAATATTGTTGGCTTAAATCAGCACACAGGAGAACCTATTGATCCCCAGATGGAGGGTATCTTCGACAATTACTCTGTGAAGCGCCAGATCGTAAACTCAGGGTACATTGACATTTGTCCTTTTAAAAGCAGTTTGCATTACATCTTTCCCATAGAAATGTGTTTCTGGTATTAAATCAGTTGAACCAACAGCCGAATAGAATTTCAAGTAACTGGCAACCTTCATGTGAAGAAACTAGCACTAGGATTGTCTTGGTTTCAAACCTGACTTTGATGCGACAACGATAAGACAAGCCAGCAAAAATTTATTTATCCTATATGTTCAAGTTTAATATATGCTGTGGTTATACAATGGGGACCAGTGGTCGTTTAGTGATTTTCCCTTTATGCTAATTACTTGTGAAATTGTCTTTTCAGGCCTGTCATTGCATCCCAGTTACTATTGGTGGACGAAGTGATCCGTGCTGGCCGTAACATGAGGAAACCTTCTTAGTGTATTCCATAACCATGCTTTTTGGGTGAATACTTTCTGAGGCTCGAGAAATTTACCGTGTGGAGTCCTTAGGCCTGAAGTGAAGGAGACCCCAGATGAGATTAAATTCCTGGAATGGGGTCAACTAGCAGTGATTGGCTTGCCCTGACTAGAGCTATTTGATTTGCATTCTATACGAGTTTTGCCTTCTGGGGTGTGCCTTTGTCCGTGTTTTGTTCTTGTAACGCCTTCTTTGGGTGTCTGAATTATTTTCTTCTGCAGCAATTAGTATATGGTATTTATTCTATACGTGTATTGATCTGTGTTGCTGTGGTGGATCTAACTGTTGAAGCTAGCTTATCCCCAGCGCTAACCTCTATTCACATTATCTTTCTAATTTTACAGAAAATGCCCATTAAGCCAAGAGAATTGTCGTATAACCTGGGGCCAGGGCTATGTTAATCGAACAGGTTTATCCTTTTTTATTCCAATGAGAATAGGATGTCCGTGGTTCTTTATAACGCTCAGCAAATCCTCATTTGGGGTAACGTTGTTCTCATTTTATGTAGTTTGGTTAGAGGATTATATGCGACAGCGGATTATTTTCTATAAAATAAAAGTTTCAGTCGTGTAGCTTTTGCCCGAATAACAGCTGCCACGTTCGAAAGGGTGCGAAATGATCGTCGGAATGCCCTGTCCCATAAAAGCCAAAATTAAAGATATGGTGCCAAGGCGACCGTCCTGCATAAGAAGTATCATCTTCAAACTGGCCTTTTTGTCGTCCCAATTCGCTAACTTACGGCTTCGAAGTTGGTGTGCCGATTGAGATGTTACCGTCTGTCTGTATTCTCATTTGATCTCAACTCAATTTTCCGTACATTATCTTCTGCAGCATGTTCTCACGTATTTAGAGTCGCTTTCAGCGGAAAAGAAATAACTTCCGGTACAAGTTTGAATTTCAGCGAGCACTTCTGGCGTGTGGGTTTTGACGAATTGGCCTCGAATTGACTTGAAAATGTGAAACGCATCAAGGAGCCCGGGAGAAATTATTGTCATGGAGAAAAAAATAAAATAAAAAACGATCGCGCTCTGCTCTCGCTGCGTAAGTGGATGACCATCCAAGGCCTAAAAAGATTGCCTTCGCAAAGGCACAATCAATCATGATGGGGTCCATGCCGGTGGTCAATGCCAGTGTGGTCTTTCTGCCTTTTGGTAAACCCAATGTGGCCGTCTCTGTCTCTCTCATCTCAATGGATTACCAACGCCCTTTTCCTTTTCGCTTTCCAGTAATTCCTCTTTTCATTCCGCTGTACTCTTGAGGTCCTTCACATCGGACCCTAAACTTTAAGAGTTAGTCATCTTCCCCCCAACCCAATCAAACTTTTCGAGCGTTGCATTTTGCGCCTCGTACTTTAACATAGGAGGGGTACATCCCAGTGGCCAAATTCGCGTATCAGAAACGAAATAGAAAAATGAGAGTGCCATGACGGTTCGAAAGTGTATTCAAACTTCCTGCAAATCTCTCAATTCCGACTTGGATTGCCTGTTCATGAATCTCGACTGCACCGGACTGGAGAGGTCGGCCGGTCTAGCCGACCCATAACATTATTATCAGGCCAACGCGACACATTAAAAAATAATAAAACAGGAGGGCAAAGTTGTAGTGTCTTGAAAGAGCTCGCTTGCAGTTCTCAATATCCCACGAAGGAATGGCCAAACTGAGAAATTGTCCCCTCTTTTTGTGGGCCCTCCTTTTTTCTTTTGGCAATGCGAAAATTCCAACGCTCGGAGAAGTGTTCTGCTTGCCTTGTGTTTTTTCTTTGTTGGGCGCCCTTTTTTTCCACGTCCGTCCCTCCCCGCAATACGCGTCTTCGGCCAACCTCATTCGATGAAAAAGGGAGGCCTCCCTCCCGATTCAACCTTCCGCTCCCCCGTATAAATTTGACTCTCCCGACGCCCCTCGCGTCTCCCCTGTCCCTTCCCCCCGCTCACTTCGCCCGGCTTTTCCTCTCCTCTCTCTCTCTCTCTCTCTCTCTCTCTCTCGCCGCTCCTGCGCTTCCGCGATCCCTAGCAGTCGAAGGTAACACGCCCTCGCACACCTCCTCCTCCTCCTCCTCCTTCTCTCTCCGTTTCGATCGCGCGTGGGTGCGTCCTTCGTCCTTCGATTCGGATTCGTTCGTTTGAATTCCAGATTGGAGATTCGGAGTCATTTTTCGTGTTTTGGATCTGAGCTTTCGGCTGACGGTCCTGCGTGTGTGCGCGCGCGAGACCGTTCGGCATGCGATGATCTGATTCTGATTTTGTGCGTGCGCGATTGGATCTGTCGAGTCTGTAATCCTTCGGGAGGCGAAAATGCGTGTTGAATGGGCTGGAATTTTTTTTTTTATTATTATCTTTTTAAAAATTTTCTGCTCGTGGAAATTCGTAAGAGATGAGTGGAATTATGGAAAGGGAAGCGGAGGAATGATTTGGCGGTGATGGTTTTCAAGTTTTGACTGTTTCGTGTGACCGATGAGAATGAGTACGATTCGACTTGGATGGAGTAATGATGAGTTGTTATCTCTTTCTGCGTGTATGGCCGAATGCGAGCGAACGCGTGCGAACCTGATTCGCGTAGAGGACTTCCCTTTTTTTTGTCCTGACCTAGCACGATGCGGATGATGATGTAGCCATGCCGAACTTTGTTAGATCTGATGTGGCATTAGCTCCAATTGATTTAATCTGCGGCGGCGGTGATTTGGCGTGAAAGTCGTGCTTTGAATTAGGGGGTCTGTCTTGGGCTAGTAGAACGTGGCTCCCATTCCGCGAGTGAAACAATTCAAATGATCCCCGCGGTGTGGTAGCGAGAAATGATCCGCTTACAGTTTCTGATTCTGCGGAGTTTCTGTTCTGATGATCGAGACTAATGTGCCTTGTGTTGGCGGACTTAGGCTTCGTAACAGTACGGCAAAGATGTCGCCGCCCTCTGATTCTTCGCGGGAGGACTATGTGTACCTGGCCAAGTTGGCCGAACAGGCTGAGCGGTACGAGGAAATGGTGGAGTTCATGGAGAAAGTTGCCAAGACCGTGGACGTCGAGGAGCTGACTGTTGAGGAACGTAACCTTTTGTCCGTGGCGTATAAGAATGTGATTGGGGCCAGGAGGGCGTCGTGGAGGATTATTTCCTCCATTGAGCAGAAGGAAGAGACCAGGGGTAACACCGATCATGTGGCGATCATTAAGGAGTACAGGGGAAAGATCGAGTGTGAGCTTAGCAAGATCTGTGACGGGATTCTCAGCCTTCTTGAGTCCCATCTCGTTCCCTCAGCCTCGTCTGCCGAGTCCAAGGTGTTTTACCTTAAGATGAAAGGTGATTACCACAGGTATCTGGCAGAGTTTAAGACTGGGACTGAAAGGAAGGAAGCTGCTGAGAGCACCTTATTGGCCTACAAGTCTGCTCAGGTGCGTTCCCAGTTCAATTCATTTGCTTTGAACACGGCTCATGTGATTACCTTAAACTTCTGTCTTGATGCTTTACTTCTTCGTTAATACTTTATAATCTGACACTTGTATCTCTTGTTGATTAGGATATTGCTGTAGCTGAATTGGCTTCTACTCACCCAATCAGGCTGGGACTTGCGCTGAACTTCTCTGTGTTCTACTATGAAATCCTTAACTCGCCTGACCGTGCTTGCGCTCTTGCAAAGCAGGTGTGCTTTACTAATAATTGCATGCTATCGCATGCAAAGCTGCAGACTTAGTACTGTGCATCACTTTTATCTGAGGTGACATAATGGGCTAACAGGGTATAGCTTAAAGCATTCATCCTCTCCTTTTTAACTTGAGGAGAATGGATTTTTTTCATTATGGACTTTTTAATTTGCGCATTCGCAAAATTTGAGTCCTTTGGGCATTTTCTTTCGTAAATAATGTGGGACGACAATTAAGCAGCTGCTTTGATGTAATTTGGAATTTGGAATGCGTATTTCAACCTTGTGCAAGACTATTGTGCTGTGACTGAAATGGGAGTTGTAGCTGTATTTTATTTTTCCCATTTAACTGGATCTACTACTTAATTTGCTTTCTGCTTCATTTTTTAGTAAATTTCATTTCCTGACTAGCAGCAATTTGTTTCTTGTAGGCATTTGATGAGGCCATTTCTGAGTTGGATACCTTGGGTGAGGAATCATACAAGGACAGTACGCTGATCATGCAACTTCTGCGAGACAACTTGACACTCTGGACTTCTGATCTCACGGTCTCTCTCTCTCTCTCTCTCTCTCTCTCTCTCTCTCTCTCTCTCTCTCTCTCTCTCTCTCTCTCTCTCTCTCTCTCTCTCTCTCTCTCGGAGTATGCGTGTGTGGGAGGGTGCAAGTGTGTACTCATTGTCAATATTAGCAATGTACTAGTTGGTATCTCTCATGGCTTTTTTTTTATCAACGAGTCTTCAAAAGAATTGCAACGCTTTTTCACCCACTTGATTTCATTCGTGAGGTTTATGTCGTAATACATCGGAGTTTGCCTCGATTGATTGAAATTTTTCCACTCCCTGGGTGTTCATGTTCTTATTCATTGTGTTTGTGATGTCAGGATGAAGCTGGGGATGACATTAAGGAAGCTTCAAAACCGGAGTCTGGAGAGGGTCCGCAATGATTTGCTCAGTTAATAGGACAATGTCGGTACTTTATGATGTTTTGCACCGTCGTAGATGCCATGTGGCTTGTCTCAGTGAGATTACTTATGGACTTGAGTGCTATAAGGTGTTTTTCTAGTGTTCTTTGATGAGATTCGGGTTGGTTTACCTATCAAACGATATATAATTAGAGTTTTTAGAGTGTTTTAATGGATATCATTATCTCAAATTGCCGGTTCCCTCGTGTGCGCTTTCGTGCTGCCTAGTTTAAATAGCACAGGCCCGTTGCATTTGATTATGGATTTCTTCTTTTCCTTGTTGGATGATACTAAGACAGTTCAAGGAGGCTTGGTCAAGTTGTGGCCGATCAGTGTTGTGCACCGCGGCCAATTTGTGGAGGAAGCTTGAGAACCTCAATCGTCTCTAGTTCCTAGATAGTTGTCGGACTGTTGACAATTGGCACATTGATATGAAGGTATTCCTAGAATAGAACGTGGATCGATACAATTTGTATATCGGTCATATGATATGTATCATTTGAATCGCGCAACCTCTCATCCAGTTACAATGCCGTTGGCAAAGGAAAACGCTATGGAGAGTCTCTCTCTAAGAAGCTTTCTCTCTGATGTTCCGTCGGGAACACTGAAGTACCAGGAGGGAGAAAAAGAATTGTGTTAGTGAGCTTCCTCCGTCAGGACGATGTGTTCAGGGTTGTGTTGGAGATGAGTCTCACTTCATAGAGATCCTGCTCTCCCTTCGCTGCAATTGAAGGTTCGCAATCATCATCAACCACATGCTTGTTCTCTTAAGCCCAATGTCAAATCAATTTATCCTAGTCTAAAACTGCTGCTGGTATAACATGACCGACACATAATGTGCAGCTCACCTACTTCAGCTGAAATGCCAGGTCCAAAGAACGAAGCAAACTTCGCCTGCAAAATAGTAAAGATTCTCAATCCATGATAGACGATAAATAGCAGCACAACCAACTTTTTGAAACATATATAAAAAGAGGCCAGGAAGAGAGTATGGGCGAGCTTGTCATGTTTCATGAAGCCATAATATCGAATGCCCAACATTCTCTACAACTCCCTATACGGTAGAAACCAGGTTTTCAACGACTAGAAATCGCGACTACCCGTACCTGTCTTTGCTCAAAATCAGATAGTTGCAATGCTTTTGCCTCAAATACCAAAACCAAGCAGTATTTTCCTTCCTCGGTGACCTAAGGCAATACCTTCAAATCATCAGAAGACAAAAAGAGAGAACAATGGAATACAACCTAAGGGGCATAGCCATTAGGTAATGACTATGATAGTGCACTAAACTATGCTCCTATAAGTAGAAGCGTTCAGAAATGTCATCTGCTCGATATCCAAAGGGTAGAAAGAGAAAGTATACTTCTTCGCGGATCATCTGTAGTATAGGTGCACTCCTTCGTGGGATTCCACCACCCTAGAAAATACACAACATATAATGCTGATATCAGTCAATTTATTCAGAAAGATAGTATGTCGCACATGCAGTAAGCACAAATCATAGCAACTCCTCATACTAGATGCCAGCATTCATTTGGTATTACATGAGAATATGACTACTTTTATTTCTTGGCCTTACGAGTCAACACAGAAACGCAAATATTATCAGAACCATACCTGGCCATACTGGAAGATTCGTTTCAATGCCTCATCCAAATGCTGCTCATCCCCATATCGATATCTAATGACATCGCTTCTAACCTAATGATATTTAAATCAGTCATCCGGGACAGTCAATGTAATACACACGCACGCATACCCGTTTATATGTGGATTAGAGAAAAGAAACTTTTGAGCATATGTTTCGGCCGAGTTATGAGAAACTCGGGCTCTTACTTCACTGAATAAAACATACTAGGTAAAATTTTTATCCTTTTCCTTGAGAAAACTGCATATTGACCTTCTCTGAAGTTAAGAAGAAAGCATGGAAATGCATTAAATCGAAATGAAAGTAGATAACAAAACGGAATTGAATCTTCCATGTCTCGGATACCCCAGTCAAATTTATGATCAAAATTACATCCTTTGACTCTATTTGAAGGACATTACTCCTCTGTTAGCTTACTTCCTTTCCAACAGCTTACAAGGAACGAAATTACTCAAATATATTATGATCATAGATTGGTCCAAAGGGGTTTGCAATGCTTGGAAGTATGTAAAGCTTACACATGTGCGGAGTGACTAAAGGAACTTAAACAACCTTTATTTGCAGAACAAGGAAAAGTCAAGTTTATTTGACAATAATACCTGCTTTAAGATTGGGGTGGCACAGTTCTCCCTCAACATTTGAGCATCTGAATATGTCAAGCATGGTACCGGTTTGAGCTCTGCATACTACATTTAACAAGAAAAGATTAGTATCCCATATAGAGCCTTCTTTAAATTGCCATATCCAACAACACAGCATTAAAAAGAAACACGACATAAAATTTCAGATCCCAGAGTCAGATGCAGCTCGTCGTTTTAAACCTAATTCTAATTTGCAGCATAACTAACAAGCTTATCGCAACTGCAATTTCGAATTTAAGTGTATCTTTTCACACGGATGTTCTGATTGATGTTAAAAGGCAAGGGCACAACAAAGCAAGGGAAGGCAGAACACACGATCAAATTACATGTATCTTTTCACACGGATGGTCTGACAGATGTTAAAAGGCAAAGGCACAAGAAATCAAGAGAAGTTAGAAAACAAGCAAGCATATTGGAATTACATTTTCCAGACAAATACATAGATTTGTACTTCCACAGGTAATTTGAAGCTGTCTGAGATCCTAGATGCAGTTAAATTCGATTCAGGCTACAGAAGCGACTCCTGATATCATGGAGAAATGCTACTTATATTGAGAAGCACAAATAAGAGTCATTCGCCAAGCGATACAACAAGCTTTCACAGGTGAATTAGACAAAATCAACCACCAGGTTTTGACCCCCCCGAACTTCAAGCCACTGGTCAAATATCATCGCCCCATACCCTCAATGCCGTATCACTTAGCAAGCAAGATTTACTGAATGCTCGGCATTTATACGATTACAGAAGGAAGTCCGGCCGAGACAACGAGCTCACCTTCAAAGCCATACCAATAATTGCCAGAGGGAAACCATATGTCAGCATCAAGGCAGACCATTCCGAACCAGGGAGGATATTGAAATATGCACAAAACCCATAACTGCATATTTAGCACGAAAAACACCAATTGTTCAAAAAGAGGCACCAAACTTACACTTATGACAAGTCCTCAACCACTTAATCCAAATCCTAGTTCAACAAACGCAAAGCACATAGCATAGGGACTTACGACAGGAGCGAAACTCCAACTCCCAATCCAATAACACCGAATGAAACCTGCAATTTCGCAAAGCTCAAATCATACGCGGCTCAAAAAATCAGTCAAAATCGAAGCCCCCAAGGAAAAATACAAAAAAGAAAGGGAAAAAAGCGACCTTGGCTAGAGAGAACTCATCGTCGGGGATAATCGCCTTGCCAGCGGACGCAGGCTGAGTGGAATCGGCCGCTCTCACGACGAACGCGAGCTTGCGAGCGAGGGCGAGCCGCCTATCGCCGACCGAAACGGGCGGCCACGATCGGGCGCTGACGGCGCGGGCGGAGGACTGGCGAGGGGGACGGAGGAGGGGGGAGAGAGCGCGGCGGCCGCCGCAGACGCCGATCCGGCGGTCGGAAGCGCAGGCGGCGGAAGCTCCCGCTCTTGCCGAAGCAGGCAGCGCAGCATTCACAGGCATCGTCGCAGCCCGTCTCCGGCCCCGTGCGCGAGGTGCGAGCGAAGAAGAAAGGAAGAAGAAGAAGAAGAGATACAGTTACAGTTGAAGATTGGCGGTGTGAAAATCACGGCGAGCTCTCAACCGCCAAAAAATTAGCGCTTACGTGTCGCCATGATATGCATCCATTTCATCGCTCCTTCTTACTTAGTAAACACACGGGCCGGACCATCCAAAACCGACGGGCCTAAAATCGTTGTTTAAGCTCATCCTGATGGACCGGCCCATCGGGCTTATCGGGCCACTAGGCCCATTGACTCGTGATTGGACTTCTGTTGGTCCATTGACTCGCAACTCCGGTGACGTTGGTATGACTTAGACCCGTTAAAATGGGTCATGTGCCCATTCTTAATCCATATTTGATTGGGTTGAGTTGTTATATGGGTTAGTTGTATTCAATAAATGGGTCATAAATGGGTTTAAAATTGTAAGACCCAAAATAATATAAGTGCTAAATAAATTCACAACAAATTGAGATCAAAATCACCTCTATGACTCTTTATTTCGTCTTCACTCGATTTTGCGTTTGCTCATTCTTTGCTCTCACCTCAATTTTGTTATGAGTTTTCCTAGATTTGATCAAATATGCAGGTACTTTACCAATACGGGTTAGGTTGAATACATGTCACTAGATTTGTATCGGATGAAAATGGTCAAAATGGGTTAAATGAGTCAAACTGGATTGGATTGTTTCAATCCAATCCACCTGTTTGACGTGTCTAGTGTAATTTGTATTTTCAATAACGTGGCATGTAGGGTGAGCATAGTTTCATGGTAGAACTTGGAATCGGAGAACTAGACCTATAGGAACCTGTATGGTTCCAAGTTCCAAAGTATGTAGGGTAGATTCCATGTGCCAAAAATTGGGAAACATGTTTCAACGGGCAAATTCCAAGTTCCACGATCCAAAACGTGAAATAAGTTTTTTTTGTATTTTTCTTGGTTTATTAACGAGTGTATCATCTATAACTAATAGTTTGAACTTTCATTTTATGACTAAGACTTGTACTTTGTTAATGTTTCATATTTTTTGTGTATATAAATATAAGTTGTAGTCAATTGAATTATAGCAGCAAGTGGTGATCATTAAAGTTGATAATTCACTACAATCATTTAGAAGAACTCGATTGCACTAATTTGATAAGTTTTAGGACTTGATTGTAATTTTTATAAATTTTAAGATTCAATTATACTTTCACGATAAGTTTTAGGATTTTTAGTGAATATATACTTATAGTTTTCCAAAATAATTTGCCATTCTCCCACTCCTACCATTTGCGTTCTTTGTGCGGTCCACGTAGCTCGACCCCACTACAACATATTTCGAGCCAGGGATAACGAGAGAACCAAAGGAAGCATGCATGTGATCTCCAAGAAAAGCTGCCACGCCATCCCTTCATGACAAGAACAATTCACGCACACTTTCACTCCCCAACAAAAGTACAAAACGAAACCAAATTGCCTCGGTCGACCCCATCATCATCTCCTCTTCACGCTCCATCCGTCCTTCACCATTACATTTATTCCACACAGACTGAAAAAAGTGATCCCCAAACATCACTTAGCACGCTCTGATATGTGACAGAAACACTTTGATTTTCCGGGCGGGTCGCCTGTGGCTCTCCCTCTGCTTCCTCTTGCTCATCCATGAAAGGCACCCGACTTGCCTGCATCTGCAAGTTCTTCGCTCATCTTCCTTCTCTCTGTCGTCACTATCTCTCATCGACGAGCCTTCCTCTTCTTCATCTCCTGTTTCTTCGTTTGCTCCGGCCTGCAGAACCCGGACGTATTTGTTAGCACGTTTAGTTTGAACTTGGAAATATTCGAATTCGATTTGAGTAACAGATCTTGTCTAAGCCAAGGAGTGAATGCTACTCCTCAAAAGATAGCAAAGGTTTGGCAATGCCCCCCACTCTTTCGCTCTGTACTTCAGAGAATCTTCAAACATTATATGTACCTAATCATCTCATCATGCCTTACAACTTAGTAGATGGTGACCCTATAGAAACATTTCTATCGAGTTTCTGTAACGTACGATGCAACAGTGATGACACTACCGAAATATTCAGTCTACTAAAGCCCTTTATGCAAATAGAAATCGTGATTGAGGTTAGCCTAAATTCAATCGAGAAAACTAACTTCTTTCAACCTGATTACGACTCTAGCTAGGGGCAGTACAACCAACCAAGCGCGTTAGATAGAGAACTTAATTTCATAGAAATGTAACAAGAGAACAAAACCGACCATAACGAAGTTAGACTTTGTCCAAATCCATAGTTTACGATTAAGTAGACAGTGTCCGTTTTCTTCTATGCTTTTGTAATTATAGTCACTTGTTCAAACGTTTAAGATGTCGGAT
Organism: Syzygium grande; assembly: GCA_024733475.1. Lineage (NCBI taxonomy): Eukaryota > Viridiplantae > Streptophyta > Magnoliopsida > Myrtales > Myrtaceae > Syzygium > Syzygium grande. The sequence goes on from JAMXDD010000006.1 coordinate 41,598,474, forward strand.
TCTATCATAATGCGGTCATCCTAGACACTGACACCACACGTGGTGACCGAACGCAATGATTTTACACTATATTTCATGTGTACTACACATGTGAACTTCAGCAGTAGCCTAAAATATCTCAGCATCCATCTTTTCAAAAGGGTGTGGTTTCACGTAGCAGTGGAAAGTGCAGCGCACTGATGAGACAAAATCGGGAATCGCAGGACATATTATTCATTCAGCGCGGGTCCTGACGAGGAAGAAGATGAACGTTTCGACCCTAGAAAGCATGTGAATACCAAAGTAGTTGATGTTGCTATTTCATTTGAGGGAGTGGATAAGAAACCCCAAAAGAATAATTATAATGATAATAATCGACACAAACCAACAAAGAAGTCCTACGAGAAAAGAATCATTTTTGAAATTCATCATTATTAAAGCATCTCGATGTAGTTCCACAGGAAGAACCAAACAACAGGATCAAATCAAGCACAGAAAGAGTTACCGTACGCGCAAATTCAAAATGCAAAAGATTGACGCCTAGATCTTGAAAGGGTCAGAAACACTTTTCGCTTTATTGGTGAAGAAAGTTAACTTTGTGATAAGCAAGGGAAAGAGAACAAAAGGGAAAGCGGGCTTGTGTAGAGGACAAACGGTTGTGTGATCGGGATAAGAAATCGTGGGTCCACGTTGTGCTCAGAGCAGGAGGGACCAACTACATCTGTCTCGATGTTAGGCGGGAACATCTCATGGGATGCTCGACTGTAGTTGTTGTTTTTGGGGATGCACGGTGCTTGAAATTTGAAAGCAAACGGACAATTTGTCATACTTGGTGAAGATATTTCTAAAGATGAGGAGATGGGATGTAGAATTTGACGAGAACGCTTACATGATTTGACTGTTAATCAGTCATTATCAAGGCTATGATTGCAATAGTACTTGAGATCTGATTATATCCCCTCGAAACCTAATTATATTTTATTTTTCTAGCATAGTTGACATTAGATTAATTCCTTAAAGAATATGCAAAATGTTAGAATATGGCTATAACAAGTGGAGGAAGACTATATGAATATAAGCTATATTCTAACCTAAGAGTCAAAGATGTGAGATAACACTTTAACGCTCCTCATATGCAAACGAGACTGCAAGCATATTGAAGAAGGCACAAATTGAAGAACGAGGAGCCACCCATACGTGAAGCTAGGTGATGAAGGATGCGGAAGCAAGGCTTTGATAATATGTGAGATTGTTCAACTCAAAGTTTAGATTAATAAGTGGAGGGAGACTATATGTGTTCATAAGCTATAAGACATTCCAGCCGTGGTAGTCGAGCGATGTAGAATATTTTTGAACCCAAACCATACTTACCTCTTCTTCGGACTTCATCTTTGAATTTGAATGGGACGACTCCCTGCTCTCCTCACTGCACCGTTTTGTCATCCTCTCTCCAATTGACGGGGTTGAAGCGGGGGTCGGGCTGCTTGACTTCAGATCAGCCAGCATGCTCTGAACTCCGACATCTCTAGTCGGTCGCGCCACTTTCTTTTCTGAAAAATCCAATAAACAAAAGACCAAAGGAGAGATTATTGATCAAAGAACAGCCAAACTTGGTTTAATAGGAGACTGATTAAACATACAAAAGGGTAGTTGGAATGAACCTTGAATTGGGATTTGGAGCACATTTTCTTGTGGGTTGGAAGAGGCAAGCTTATTATTGGTTTGTATAGAGTAATATGAAGGATGTGAAGGAGCAGAATAGATGAGAGGTGCAGACATGGTGATTCGATTGGTCATCACGTTACGGAAAGATCTTGCACTGAGAGTTTTCGCAGACAAGCACTCCATTGGCACTTGCCCAGAGAGCGGGTTGCTTATGTACTTCTCCGCATCGCTCCACTTTGAATTCAGAGCGAATCCTTCAGGCGACAAGCACTCCCACACATAACCTGACCTTGCTTGTAATGCTGCATTTCAGAGAGAGTACTTTTTTTAAAATTTTCTGTACGCGCAACAGAAGTACGGAAAAATTAGCTTCGTTAGAAGCTAGCTAGGCTTGTGAGATAAGAACTAAGAAAACTCTCTGTGTTTTGTTACCTTTGAGAGCTGTGCTGAAGGAGTATGTTGAAGGATCAATCTCATCTGCGCATGATGAAGTTCAAAAGAGAAAATTTTCAGGAAAACTGGATGACAAACCAAAAGGCCATGAGCTTTTGAAGTCGTTGGTTTGCGAAAAAGCACGGTCACGTCGGGATTAGATCTCGTCAAGGGACATGAGATAGCAAATTACCCGGTATCTAGCTACATCGTTTGCGTGGGATCATGTGTGCGACTTGCGGTACTTAATGCATGCGATTCGGACTCAACTCGAACGTGGACTGTGCGAATTGAGTTCAGACGAGAATTTCACGAGCTTTAGTGAAAATAGACCCTAGAGAGACCGAGAGAGAGTAGAATTGGATACCTCTAAAAGGGTAACCAGGGGAAGAAGCAGTGCTGGAGATGGTGAAGTTGGACCGGAAAGAGCGGTTGTCCTCTCTGAAGCTCCTGATGTTGGAAGCCGAGAACCTTCTTGAGCTGGTGTTGTGTTTGCTGATCCTGGCGGCTTTCAGATCCCAATCCTTCAAGTTTAAGTCTGATTCTTGATGATGGTCTCTTGGCCTGGCAATATAGTTTGGAGATTGGTTTTCCATGGTCAGGTCTCTCTCTCTATCAAATTTCTTAACTTTCCAAGTTCTGGGTTTTCTGCTCTGTTTTAGTTCAGATTCGGAGTGGTTGAAATATTCGAATAAATTTTAGTTTGTTTTCAGTGGGCGCCACTTTTTTGCTGAATGAAATTGTGGAGCAGTTTTTGAGCTATACTTTTTGGTGCAGGGAGGGGAGAGAAGGATATAGACAAATCCATGGTGGATTCTCTCTTTATTTGCTTTATTGGGTAAAATTTTGAAAAAAGAGTCATTTCATATCGTTTAAATTGGTTAAATATATCTGTTTACGTTTTTTAAAATACTAAGGAGAAGAAAAGGTTGAATATTTCTTGTAAGATTTGATCTGTCACGTGTGTCCTTTGAGAAATTGAAATGATGAAGTTGAGCTTTACGTACATACATTCAGGGCTTGCTTAGTAATGTCTCTGTTTTTCTATTTTTCTATTCTTTTGTTCCTTGTAACAGAAAAGAATAGAGATCTATTTAGTAACGTCAGTTAGCTTTTTTGTTACCCGGAATAGAAAAATGGTCTGTGAATAAATTTGGAACAGAAATAAAAAGTAAAAAAAATCTACTTTTCTATTTCTAAAATAAAAAAAGAAATAATAAAGATCCAAGATTAGCTCTCTTTCTTTCACAAGATATTCTCATACTAAACCCTAAAACCCTAAACCCCAAAACCTCAAACCTCAATACCCAAATCCTAAAACCCATAACACTAATATGAAAATTCCAAAACCTTAAACCCCAAAACGCAAATCCCTAAAACCCTAAACCTTCTAAACCCCAAATCCTAAAATCCCAAACTTAAAACCCGAAACACTAAACTCTAAAACTCCAAACCCGAAACCCTAAAACCTAAACCCTAAAATCGTAATTCCAAACCCTAAATCCTAAAACGTTAAACCGCAAAACCCCAAACCCTAAACTCTATACCCTAAATCCCAAACCCCAATACCCAAAACCTAATTCCCTAATATCATAAACCCTAAACCATTAAACCCCAAACCCTAAACCCAAATCCTAAAACCCGAAAACTCAAAACGCTAAACCTAAAACCCCAAACCCGAAACTCCAAAACCTAAACCCCAAACCCTAAATCATAAAATCCAAAATATAAAACCCCAAACCCTAAACCTCAAAATCGAAATCCTAAAACCTTTAACCCCTAACACCAAATCCTAAAATTCTATACCCTAAACTGCAATTTTCTTGACAACTACCTGATATTTGATTTGTCTATAAGGAGTAATTCTCTTTATGATTGTATTAAGGTCATTCAATTCTATATCATAATATACTATTATTCTATTTCTAGTCCAATTTTATCCAAACATAAATTGTTAAGTCCCATAAACTGCAATTTTCTCGACCACCACTTGATATTTACTTTGTCTATAAGGAGTAATTTTCTTTATGATTATATTGAGATCATCCAATTCTATACCATAATATATTCTTGTTCTATTTCTAGTCCAATTTTATTCAAACATGAATTGTTAAGTCTCCACCGATAATTTTATAATTAAATGAAAAAATTGGGAATAGAAATTTTTAGTGTCCTACCAAACGTATTTACTGTTCTTTTTTCTATTCTGAAAATAGAAATTTTGTACGATTACTAAACGCATTTTTTCCCGGAAACTCGCCTGCAGGAATAGAAATAGAAAAAACTATTTATGAACAAAAATTGTTTGCAGGAGCAGAAACGTTACTAAACAGACTCTCAATGAGTTGGACTTTGAGTTACTTACAAATAATGCATTGCGCCTAAATTTTCCAACTAATATGCCCGTAAATCATCAATGTATCGACTTATATAGCGAAAATATAAAAAACTAGACAAGTAAAGATGAGAGAGAGATACGATGGCTAAAGATGCAGACTGTGACGAGCCACTCTTCCCTTTGCCACATTGTAAGAATCGCATGAACCTCGCTATAAATAGAGAACGATGCGATCTCTTTGTGGATAGACCGTGTCATTTCAGGATCACGTCTCCCTCAAAGTTCCAATGACGGCATAAAGATGGCGGCACAAACGCACTGCCATCCTCTCGAGCAATCTCTCTCCGTCTCTTTGCAACCCCGATCAATGGCAATCGAAGGTACGTGAGGGTGGGTCCCGTGTCGTCGCCCCTAACCCGCATCTCTTGCCAAAAGATCTCTTGGGTCTTCATTTGTTGAATTCGATGTTCAGAATCGCGAAAGACATCTCGATTTCTTTTTCCTAATCGCAACAACTGCTGCGATATTCCAATTAAATCCGTCAGCGACAGACAAGAGTTCACCTCACGTATCGAGCCGGTAGAGAAACCGTGGAAACAGAAAGTTCCAGACCGGAAAAGAACTCGCGCACGTTGCTCTGTTACTCGATTCCTACAAAAGAAAGAAAGAAAGAAAAACGATTCAATTCCACTCTGGGTAAGATGCGAGAAAGGACACGTCCAAAAGCGGAGGGGAGGGGTGCTGTCAGTATGGGCTGGACGAAGGAAGAGGAAAAGGAGTGGTGGACGGCATTGGCAGGGCAGGCCAGGCCTGGGCAGGGCGATTCTCATGCAACGAGAAAATATTGTGTACCCCTAGTGATTCCACCGTGGAGAAATACCAAGTCTGAGGTGATGACACGTGTCCGAGAGGGCCCACATGTCAGGAAGAGTCTCCCGCTCCCACGCCACTGAGCCGAGCTGAGCCGAGCTGAAGCTGGGCGAAAATTTTTGAAAAACAGCCCTCTCTCTCCACACTCCCTCTCTCTCCCTTTCGCGCTCCCCATCTGCTCTGCACACACTCTCTCTCTCTTTCGCGCTTCCCATCTGCTCTCTACTCTGCGCTCCGTCTCCCTCACCCGCTTAGGCACCCCATCCACGAACGAGGTCCGCTACCTCCGACAAGCGGGGTCCGTCTCCTCGCGCCGACGCCGACGTCGCCTCCGGCGAGTGACGGCCTAGCCTCCGCCTCCGCCCTAGCCTCTGACACCTCCGACGAGGGAGGTTCGCCGTTGCCGACGAGCGACGTCCGTCGCCTCCCACGAGCGAGGTCCACTATCTCCGACAAGCGAGGTCTGTCTCCTCGCGCTGACGCCGACGCCGCCTCCCACGAGCGACGCCCTAGCCTCCGCCTCCGCCCTAGCCCCCGACGCCTATGCCGAAGACGCCTCCGACGAAGCCCGACGCCGACGGCATGCTTGTGTGAAGTGGGTTCTCTGCTTGCGGCATGCTTATTGGGTTTTTGAATTGAGGAGTGTCGGTTGATAATTGGAAAATGGGCATGCTCTCTCCTTCTCGTGTAGGGGAAGACCCAATCCGGACCGTGTGCTGGGACGTCATTCCGGGCCTCCCACGAGATCCACCGCTGCCCTCAATATGCATTGACTTGAATAGGGACGGTTCTTTAAGCAGCAAGTCGATTGTTTTGCAAATTGACAACAAATCTCAACAAGTTTCTGCAAGTAAGGTCCTTACTGGGAAGCGCTATTCAATTACCCTAGCATAGACGCTTGTTAGTAATGGCATTAATGCATAAAACTGTAGTTTCTTGTATATGTGACTGCATGTCATATTTGAATTTTCTCACGTTCATTGTGTTTGGGACATCATAGGTGATCTTCGCCACTCCCTACAAGATAGACTAAGCAAGGGTGCATCAGGAAGAGGCCGGGATGAAATATACTTGAAACTCCGCACTAGCACAGGTAATTTCTGGCTTGAAGTTGTTTCTATGTGATGGTTAAATTGACCTCATGTTGCTTAATCGATGAAGAAAATCATAAGCAGATTGGCACATATTTTCCTACTTTTGGATGAGTTTATTCTGTTTTAAAACACTTGTTGAATTTTAATAGCTAGGTTTTGCACATCCTATGCCCCCACTCATTGATTTGTAATCACATGGAATGTGTATCTGGGAGTTGACATGTGCATCAACTTCAGATACCACCAAGGTGGCTGACTTGCCAAGTTTAAACTCAATGGTTCAGCTTCACGGTGAAATGTCGGCATTAAGGTCAATTTTATTTTCTTCGATATATGGTTTTAGGTACAGGGGCCCGATCTGAAAACCTATCTTTTTCTTTTTAATATCTGGTAGTTTTATTGGAGGCTTATCTCAAAATTGTAAGAATAAACAATCAAATCTTGTGACTTTACCAATCAAATCTTGGCCTGGCAATTATCACTAGATTGGATTTCTCATGATGCCATGATGATTTGTATCCCTAACTGTTCTTTCCCTTCTTTTCTTGTTATTTTCAGCTCCACCGTTAAAGCTCATTGATTTACCTGGATTGGATCAAAGAGTCATGGATGATTCAGTGGTGAGGAATGAAAACTTTTCTCCAACATGGCTTAATTTAAAAATTGCTTGTGTGCTGCTCAATGCTTTTAACCATTGTTGCATCATGTGCTTCTCAGTTGATTGTGTAGGTGCATATGTCTTTTTTTGAAGGAAAGCTTACTCTTTGGCTGTTTGTCTTGACTCTTAGCTTTCTAATTCCACTTTTCTTGCATTTCCAGATCAGCGAGTATGTTCAGCGAAATACATACATTTTGTTCTACTAGTTGCTGAAAAGCCAATAACTTACTTTTTCAATCTTTTTGGGTAGACTTTGAATTTCTGTTACAAGGAAATTTTTGTGCACCCGAAAGAAGGATAACCATATCGAATGTTTATGTCTTGTAGGAAATTTGTCACTTTTTTTTTTTGCCTAGGGTAGACTCTTGACTTTATTTCTGAAACTTCGTACATCTTATTACAATTTAGTGGTGAATATGGGCATTGTCTCACATACTTCCCTTGGTGCCAGCTCAATGTATGTGCTTGACATAATTTCTGATTAGTTTAGAAGACAAAATATTAGATAATAAAATGTTCTCTTTGTTTGCAATTATGGCTCACAAGTTCCTTTGTCTTTTGCCTCCATTTGTCTTTACAACTTTATGTCTAAAGTTGTGTGTTTTGATAGGAACTATGATTATCCACATAACCATTGTTTGATTCGCAATCCATTCAGCATCAATTTGATCATTTATGAAATTGTAACATTACCAACATGTCGCAGGGGCTTCAAGGTAAGTCTCAGTTGTCCGGGGCGAGTTGGTGAGGCTTGGAGAGCGATGGTCAATAGTCCTGAAGGAACAAGAGCCTTAGCTTTGGAGTCGCGCCGTGAATTTGAGGACAAGTTTCTCCAGCACATTACGAGTGGTGAAGTAAGCAACTGAATTTTGGTAATTATAGAGGATATTTATGCTGTCTATCTTAGCACCCGGAAACATAAGCATTATATAAACTTTCCAACATATGGGTTTGAAGAACTAAAATGAGGTGGAAATGTTGTGGAGGGAAGAAGGAGTGAAATAAAATGGGTGTTCAAATGCCACTTTTGCTTGTGATAGATGAATATGATATGGAAATTCAAAAGAATGACGAATGTCTAATATGTTTGGTAAAAATAGTAGGAAAGCGAGAAAGGCAAGGCTATACTAGGAAATAACAATACCTATACAAGTGGAGGAATTGGCATTCTTTCTTTTTGCTCTCGTGAACTTCTACCAGCCACTAGTATAAGAATGAGAGTTGAAATTGCTACTTTATTTCGCCCCCATTGCGATGCATGAGCTCTGGAGCAATATCCTACATTGCTTACCTATTGTGTGTTTGCCTTAGGACTCTGAAGAAGAATGGTTTTTCCGGGTTCTGCTCTTGTTGGGTTCCTTTGCACGAGGTAGAGTTGAAGTGTATTGCTTGGTGGGTGTTTGTTTACCCGCAATTTGAGGTTGAGCTTGGATTTACAAATTACAAAATAGGTGGATTTGAGGTTGAGCTACGATTTGCCTAGGCGTTGACTCCCACCTAGCCGACACTAACACCGCCTCCGATGAGCAAGGTTCGCTGCTGCCCACGATTTGCCTAGACGCGTTGCTATAGTGAAATTTGTGTCTCGATTATGAATTTTCCGTGTTGCTCGGTTGGATCAAGGAAAGACCATGTAGTTGCCTCTTCTTTGTCATGCAAGGATGAGGTTGACTTTCAATATTATAGTTCCTTTGTTTGGTTAGTGTAGCATTCTTTGATACTTCTCACTTTATGATCGTTCTTTCCAACCTGCAAATCACCTGTTCTAGGCGTGGGAGTTCCAACTTCTTTGACAAAATAGTTATGGTACTTGTCTCAAAACATTGTTTCTTTGTTAATTGTGTTTTCGAGCATTTGAAATGATTTGAAAGTGTCATTTTAATGCCTCTCTCTCGAGGTGCATATTATCCCATCAAATAAAAGAAGTATTTTTGTTAGTGTGTGAAAGATCGTGAGTAGTATAGAGTAGATGTCTCGACATTCCTGTCAATAAGTCGGCATGGACTGAGCCGCCGATAACTAGTACTTATTTATACTTTCTTGGTGCTGAATGGATCGATATTTGCCTCTTAGCTTGCTGCTCACCTTGTGTTTGAACAATGCCTAAGCCAAATCTGTTGAGTGTTTGAGGTTTTGACATTGCTAGATCGAATGGACCGAATGAATAGGGTATTGCTAGCGTAACTCGATACGTCACAATGAATGACATGTTGTACTTTATCTGATTGCTTCCAAATGAATGGTGTCTTCATGGCTAGAATTTGTTGTTGTGGGGGGGCAGCGGATGTTCATTAAAATTCCCCAGAGAAAATCAAGTTGAATATCTCACCGGATAATCATCTTTTGTGAATGTGTAGTAGAGATGACGACAGTATAATAGAGATGATGTGGAGAGGACCTTGAACAGTGGACTAATTCTGTACCTGCATTGGTATAGCATAGGGTCCTGCTTCATTCATGGTTGAACATAATTTGTGAGAGTGCTTTTACTTTGCTTTATATTGGTGTGTGATGACGTCCGCATCAACTAGACTATATCTAATTGTAAATCGCATTGAATCAAAATTTTTGAAGTTTAAGCAGTTCATGGTAGTTTTGTCCGGATAATTCTGTGGTCTCCTAATGAAAATGCATCCTCACTTGAGTTCGTATACTTGAAAAATTCCTTCTTGTACTTGGTCATCCATCGAACACTTGGGTAAGAATAGTCCTCCCTACTTTTTGGAATATGACTTCCACTTTTTAAATTAGGAAGTTGTTTTCCTTAGTTTTGAACTTAGCGATGATCGCATGAATTGTCACTTTCTGTTCAAAGTTTTGAGCTCCTTAGAATGAATGAATGGTACAATATCACATTTCAGCCCCTTGCATTAAATCGATGTCACCGCGAATCAATGTCACACTTTCTGCTCATTTTATCATGATGGCAATTTTTTCGGATCATCCTCTCTAACTTTACATATATGGCAGTGGCTTACTCATGTACATAAATTTTCCATGGATGACAACCTCGATTTGAAAGAAAAAAAAAGCCCAGCTGTGTTGCATATATGTATCGTGCGTGCATAGTTTCTACATTATAGTTTTGGATGTCTTTTCTAATAATGAACTCCATATTCTACTTTTCTGAGCATATACATGAGTATGGACATCCGTAACAATTGACATACATCTATTTCTCGTCAAGTAGGGTCATTATTGAACGTAAACCTGCTGGAATTATCTTTCAAGCTTGCTGGTTGGGACTGTTTTGGTGTCATTTTAATCCCAATTTGGTATCAATTTGGGTGCAAATTTATCGGATGGCTGAATCAGAGGTAATTATTTGCTCATACTATGCGAAATATATTTTTCTTAAACCACCATGTTGATAACTTTTTGTTTTTTTAGTTGCAGCAGGAAACTTCCCATCTTGCACACGTAATGCATGATATGGAAAAAGATTATGAGTTTGTGGTAGGAATGGTTTTTCCAAATGAACTTGAAGCATACGACAAATATGTGGCCTATGCAATCAGCAAAGGATTTGGGGTGAGAAAGGGTAATATGTTCAAAAATGGTAAAGGAGAATTAACCCGACGAACTTTTGTGTGCCATTGTGAGGGGCATTCTGTTAGCTCATATGATGAAGAAAAGAAATTTGAGAGGTTTGAAGTTAGATGTGGCTGTCCTGCTCGTATCAAATTTAAGGTTAACAATGGTGTCTATGAAGTCATGAAGCATATTTCTGAGCATAATCATGCATTAATTCCGGATGATCAAAAGCATTTGATTAGATGTGGAAGAATCATGTCTGATACTTCTAAGAGTGTCTTAGTTGACATGAGGAAAGCCGGCATTGGAGGGACTACAAACAGATAAGTTTTTAGCAAATGAAGCTGGAGGAAGCAAAAACTTGGGTTTTAACCTACGTGATTGTCAAAATTATTTGCAAACGAAAAGATCCGATGGTATAAGTGGGGGAGATGGTCAAAGTGTTCTAAATCATTTTCATCTCATGCAAATGAAAAATCCATTGTTTTCATATGCTGTACAGTTAGATCAAGATGGTAGATTGAGAAATTTATTTTGGAGAGATAGCATGTCAAGATTTGATTATGATTGCTTTGGCGATGTGCTGGTGTTTGATACTACGTATCGTACCAACAAATATAACATGATATGTGCACCATTTATTGGGATTAATCACCATTGGAAGAATGTTTTGTTTGGTTGTGCATTTTTGTTGGACGAGACTGCAGAATCATTTATATGGTTATTTGAGGCTTTTTTGAAGTCTATGGGAAATAAGGCTCAAAAACCATATTCACCGATCAAGACCAAGCCATGGCAAAAGCCATTAGAACGGTGTTTCCGAATACACAACATCGTTTATGTACTTGGCACATCGGGAAAAATGCCAACCAAAACATTCCACATCTTTACCATAAGCCGGGTTTTAAGGATACATATTTCTTAGCGCTTATGTATAGATGTACATCGGAGGAAGAATTTGAATTTACTTGGAGGGAAATGGAAAAGGAGTGGGATCTTTAGAATAACCCTTGGCTTCGGAGATTATACGACATTAGACACAAATGGAGTTCAGCTTTTGGTCGTGACATTTTTACATGTGGTATAAGATCCAGTCAAAGGAGTGAGAGCACCAATAATGTCTTCCAACGTATGTCAACAAAGACATTGACTCTTGTAGAGTTTGTCCACCACTATGAAGAACAAGTGAATCACATGAGAGAAATTGAAACTCAAGATGATTTTAGTAGTCGAGGGAATCCCAAATTGGCAATTTTAGGTAATGACATCTTGACGCATGCTTCAAAAGTGTATACCCGTACCATTTTTAAACGGTTTAATGATGAATTCATGCAAAGTGTCTCTCAACGTATTTCAAGTGAAGCATTTCATGGATCAGTTTATTTTTTTTCTTTGTCAAGTTAAAGGGAAGTTAAATGGGAGTGGAAATATTGTCAAATTTGACCTATGCACTCTTGATTTCTTGTGATTGCAAATTATTTGAATTAAAAGGGTGGTTGTGTTGTCATGCGTTGAAAGTGTTGAGTGAGAAATCATCGGTTATGGGTATTCCATCTCCCTATATTTTGAAAAGATGGACTAAGGGTGCCAAACAAGGGATTGTGAATGATGAATCTCATGAAATGGCACCGGGTTCATCTAAATTTAATCGATTTTCCACGTTAATGCATCAATCCTTTCAAATGATGAGTTTGGGAGCTGAAGATGATGATTCCATGAGAATAGTGACGGAGGACATGGAAAAAACGACAGCTAAACTTTTATCACATAAATCGAGTATGGTTGTGACTGATGATGCTGGGGATGATGATGATAATGAGGCTTCTGTGTGCAATATTTCAGCATTGGACCCCCATCGAAGGAAAGCAAAGGGAATAAGTTATGGGAGGCTTAAAAGCTCTAGTGAGAAAAAGAAGAAAAAATCTAAGGAAGGAGCACCTCCAACGAGTATAGAAAGTCGACGTGAGTGGCATATTATTCTACTTAATATGATTAGTTAAATTTATTGATTATGTCTCATGATGCTTTGATAACATATTTATTACTTTGTAATGTAGAGTTGGTTGTTCAAGCAACACAAGATGGACCTCATTTCCCATTATATTTGCATAATTCAAATCAGCTTCAAAGTGCCTTTTATCCTAGCAATATTGGTGGTCCCACAAAGAAATCTCAATTTTCCTCATCGGTATATTGCTCGTAGTCCATCAATTGTATTTACATTTTACTAATTTGGTCATTTTTTTGTGGATGTAGCAGCCACCATATATCATGCCGCCGGGGATTATGAGTGGATTTTGTCAATTCCCCAGTCAGGTATTTAATAGCTGAACTTATCAGATGCATGAATGAGAATAATCTTGCAAAACAAATTAGTAGTGACAAATTTATTACATGCAGATGCATTCACAATACACCATGTTGCGGGGGATTATGAATGAAATTTCCCCATTCACTAGTCGGTGCTTATTATGAAATCATTTTAGATCTTAGTGTTATTTCACCTTATTATTACCATTGTAAAATTTATTGTTAATGGTTTCTTCTCCATAGATGTTGGAGTATCATAATAGATCTCATGGAACCATGTTGAGTCAGGTACAACTTGCTTTTTTTTATTCAACACTTATTTGAGACATTTATCTTGGCATTTGTTTAGTAAAATGTAAATAAAATTGGTTATTCCTTTGTGCAGGGGTCATCAAACTCTTTTGAGCAGCCTAGGGTGAATGAGTTGAACAACTCTGAAGGAACATAAATCAATTGGCTGAAGTAACTCATAATTTTGTCTCTTTCTAAGAGGAGGAACTCTCCCTCTCTTTTATGTATAGGGTTGAATTTATAGCTCGTTGTGTATGAGATTGACTTCGATTCCCGCCACATCTCGTCAAGAAGAGGAAAAAGAGCTTGACCTTGAAATTGAAGTAGTTGCCTTCGGGTTGGTAATAGGGGTCATCTACATTATTAATGTTACGGGAGTTGTTATTGTGATATTTTCCTTTCTGCGAACGAACATCACTTCGTTGTAGACATTCGGATGATTTGTCCTTGCTGTTAACTCTGAATGTTTGAAACATTTCCATGTCTGATTGAAGAGAGACTTTTCTTTGGACATGGAATGTCCATCTCCATTATCGTTGGACAGTATGAAGCTGTGGATCTACTTTTGTTAAGTTATATGTAATTGCAGGACACTATTCTGTAGCTGGAGTTCCAAGGTGTGAGAAAGCAACTAAAAGTACAAGTTTGTAAATCTTAAAGTCTTCAGCAATTTTGGTATTTTGACTTTTTCAGACTTGCCATGTATGTACACCAAGGCTAGTTGCATCAAGGCTTCTTTGCGAGATACCCATATGCTTCTGAGTTAGGTAACAGATTGAAAGTTTCATTCCAGATCGTGATGCCTTTTTTCCTTTCGCATATTTTCATTCACGACTTTTTCAAATTCATGGGGGCAGAGCCAGTAAGACTTTTGTGTTGATGTTGAACTTTTGTTCTGCTTGCTTATGTTGATTGCAAATATCTGTTGTTTCCATCTGCTAGAGTTCAAGTGCAGTCATCTGCTTACAATTCTCATTACTATGGATATTGACTTTCGATGGGGTGGAGATCCCAGCATTGTCTTAGCAGTACAAACTGCACTTGGAGCGTCAATACCCATTCAGGTTAGTGTGGCATGATTTTTGTTATTTAAAGATAATAATGCTCTAGTGACAGTATTATTCTGTCATTGTGTGCTGTCAAATCTTCATCGCATCACAGCTCTTAGTTTCTGAAAAGGAATTGGTTCAGTACAATTAATTTGGGAAAATACCAATTGCTCCAGTTAAAGGATCTTCAAGTTTTCACTATTGTTCGTGTTATCTTTCAACTGGCTGATGAGATCCCGTGCATTTCTGCTGTTGTTGCTGCCCTACTTTCTGAGGTACATATCTTCCATTGAAATATGCATTATTAAGTAGTATTCATTAAAGTTGGTGTCTATTTGAATAGTTGGTTTTGACCAAACATTATTCCATTTAAGTGATATATTGTTTGTTCTCCTTTCTTAATTTGCCCTTCATCTTAGTGTACTGGGCATTAATAGTATCTTCATTGCAATGAACTATTCCTTTTCTATGGAAAGACTTTGCTAGTAGTTAGTTGTCAAAGTCACTAACTATCTTGTACAACTTACCAGCCAGAGCCAAGAATTGACTATACCCTGAAAGCCGTTGGTGGAAGCCTCACAGCCATTCCCGGACTGTCGGACATGATCGACGTGAGTTTTGCTACAAAGAGAACTCTAAACTTTTCTTGGTTCTTTGCAAAGGTTGACTAATTTCATGCAAATGGTAGGATACCATGAATTCAATTGTGACAGATTCACTTCAATGGCCCCACAGGATTGTTGTTCCACTAGGTGGTATACCTGTAGATATACATCAAATAAGCTATCTGCCTTCTCATCTTGGTCTTTAGATTGAGAGTATATATATTTACTTAAAATTTGGTCAGATGGTTACTGGTACATTTGACTGACTTTTTAATTACAGGAGAGAGGTTACATGTTGATGAATAAATTTTTTATTTTTATGAGGTTGTAACATTTTTTTGATGAGTTTTACCAAAAAAAAAAAAAAAAAAAAAAAAAACATTTTTGATGAGTGAAGGGAGACCTAACTCTTTCCTTTTTTTGTAGTTGGTGTATTCTATCTTCTTTGTGTGAGGACTTCTTCAATATAGCATTTTACATATCAGTTTATCACGAGAAAAAAAAAAGGCATTTTACATATCAAAGCTGAAGATAATATGCTTCATTTCAGGCACTAGTATTAGCCGTTATTACAGTTTATGGGTCGTTATGATAGTTCGGATTTATTCTTGACTTACAATTACAGGGCAAAATAGTGAAGTAGAAATTGCTATATCACACCATAGACTTCGTTTGGCCTGAGTTTGTGCTCACTGGATGCTGATTTTGGACGAATAAGTCTTTGTAGTAGCTTGTGCAATTTGCTTAGAAAAGAAAAGATATCACTAGCCTTTCTATCTCCAGCGTTTGTTTTTGAAGATACTGATTCACTGATTCGCTTTTGGTTTGAATATTACCCTTCTTAAGATGCAGTTAATTAGAACTGAAGCCACAGGGCAAGCTTACAGTAACGGTAGTTAAAGCAAATGATTTGAAGAACATGGAGTTGATTGGAAAATCTGACCCGTACACGGTTGTTTACATCCGGCCTCTTTTCAAGGTTAAAACGAAGGTTATTGACGACAACCTGAATCCAGTTTGGGATGAAACTTTCAATCTGATTGTCGAAGACAAGGAGACGCAATCACTAATCTTAGAGGTTCTGAATTGTTTTCTTTGTCTCTGTTCGGTTTTCCGCTTATAATCTCTCCTTTTTAAGAGACTTTTACCTATGCTAGAATGTATTAAAAAGATCGTCTTCCTTCTTAAGTAGCACTAGGTGGCGGCTTGCTAGCTAATAAACATGGAATCATAGCTAGTGAACCAATATTTGTCTGTCACTGTTATGTTGAGGAACCTGTTTCAGATATGGGACATAAAGAGTGGAGCCAGAGAGCGGATCCTCCGGGGAGTGGCTTCTCGCTTCGATGTTTGATCATTTTTGTAAGGGCATTAGCATGAAGTCAGTCTCTGGATCTGTGAGGGATGGAAGTACTTCTATTTCCTCCCTGCTTCTTCCCATTGTTGAGGATATTGGTTTTTCTAAACTTCATATGGAAAGCTCAGAAAAGGGATTTTCTTCCTCTGGTGCAATGGCAACGTCAATTAAAAGGATTGAGTCCTTCAGTCATAAAGCCCTTGTTAGCAAGGAGAGCTCTACTGAATCCTTCCAGGCCAGCTCATCTATTGTCCAAAGCATCAAGCACTCCATTAAGTGCTCTTGTCCATTCCCTGGGTTAGCAACTCTTTGTTTTGATCTCACTTCACTGATGCTTCTTCCTCAGGGTGACGAGTTATGTGGAAGTCAAATTAGGAAAGCTGACTCTCCTTTGAGGAGAAACAATGTTGCTGGGTTTTCTGATAATGGAGCTGGTCCAAACACATCAAACAGTCCCGTGGAGTCCAACTGCATTAGGTCACTTGAAGAGAGCATTGTACGGTTTAGCTTGTTGGTTTTGCATTCATGGGGTGTAGACAGTGGGCTTGATCAATTGCTAATTACCGACATGAAGTTGATAAGACCTGAGAACTTCATTATTGCACCAGGTTTGCCTGGGGATAAAGGGTCCTTTACAGTGACTTCTCCTGGTACAAGTGCTGTCCTTGAGGTATTTTGATGAACTGTATTTACCGCCAGGACATTTTTTCTCATTTGCACTTTTATACTTTTTCTGAGACACTGAATAAACACATTTCAGCTATGGAAATTGTCCTCCGAGTTTTGTGCAATGAGGTCATTGACCATGGTATCCCTCGCCCAACGCATGGTTAGCCTGTGCCATTCCTGTTCAGTTGCCAGCAGGTATTGTTTATTAAGCACTCCCACCTAATAGTACGTCCTGAGTTTGGCTACATTTCAATACCAACATTTTATTTGAATGACTGAAATTTGTGATTTTTTTGGGTTTAAGCATCCAAAAATTCAAGCTTTTGGCTTCAATTGGAGTTTGCTTGATTTGTTCTTACTAGTCCGGTCAATTGATCAACGCATTTCTTGGAAACTTTTTGTCATTGGAGTGCTCTATGGAGCTTTACTTTAGTCTGATACCTAAGTTCATGTCAGTTGTTTTCATCAGATTAGATGAATTTAACGGTATTTAACTACCTGGTTTGCAAGGCAAAAGATAGCTTCTAGTTGTACTGATAAATTTTGTGTTGTAAGCCCATTTATTAATACTAAAAGTGGAAGCAATCGTGTAAGATCCATAGACTGTCTATAAAGATTGATCTAAATTAGTGTCTCTTGGCATAGTTTGTCTTCAAAGATTGATCTACTGTGATAGTTGATTTTTCTCGCTTATACAAATCAATAAGGACTTCTTGGTGGATGCACCGTCATATTTGTAGCATGGGAATACGGTTTCTAATGGATCTTTAAAGTTGGGTGCAATGATGCAGATACTAATAGCAAATAAATTTTGTTAATCTACTTTTCAAGGATTTCTCACAATGTCTTCAGTATTTTTCTTGAAGCATCCGCATCAAATCATTACTCTTGAATTTTCCATTCTGTTCACTTTCCATCTTAATTGTACTTTATTTAAAATTGAACGGTCTACCTCTTTTCTAATCTCCAGTACCCTGGCAGCGTTCTATACTCGAAACTTTGCAGAGAAAGTCCCAGACTAAGCCACCTTCCCTCCAGGTTAGACTCTGTTCCACTGTTACTGTTATGTTTTACGTCTATCTATAGCAATTTCTGGGATTCCTTAATGCCCTTTTTTCATATCTTTTCCAGCAGTCCAGCGTAAATGAACTCCGGACTTGTATAAGAACATTTAACTGTGGCAAGATTGCATAAACTCACTACATCTTTTGTTTTTCACTACCAGCCTCCTACTAGTTTGGGATATTTTTGGGGTTCTGTCTACGGGAAAAGGGGGAGGGGGTGGGTTTGGTGTGAGGATGAGAATATCCATAATTACGTGTAAATTCCTTTTTTTTATAATATCTAGAAAAAATCTGTGTTGTGTTTTTTCAACTTGTATCTTGTGCCCTGTAGGTGAAGTCTTTTTTTGGATAAGTAAATACAAGAAGACAAGGTGAGTTTACCTTATGGTAGAAGCCCACACAAGCACTCATATAAACAATGTCATTTGCCTGGTTATATCATTTCGGAGTAGAATCTAAGAGTAATGCTCAGTATACTAAAGCAGCTCCATTAGTTAAATATATTAAGTAATGCGGTAGACTGCAAATTTTTAAAAGAAGTGGTTCATATTCAAATGCAATACAATTCTACATCGCTTAGTACACCAATCTAGTAAACCTTCTCAGTATATCTTTCATTATCCAATCTAATCTAAGGCAGGGAAGCGTGTCGAGGCCGAAGAAACCTTCAACTGCATGTGTAGGGCTGGGATAAAACCTGATCATCTTGCTTATTCGGTTATGTTGGACATACTCTTCAGGTTCAATGAGACAAAGAAGGCAATGGTGTTGTACCAGGAAATGCTATCCAGTAATTTCAGGCCGGATCGTGCCCTTTATGAGGTCATGCTCGTAAGTCTTAGGAGAGAGAATGATGTGGACAATATCGACAAGTTGGTCAAAGATATGGAAGAATTGTGCTGTATGAAACCATCAGTCATTTGTTCAGCTCTCGTGAGGGGAAATGTTAGCGCTCATGATTTGCAGTGTAAGTTCCGAAGCAGTTGGGAACATTAACTTCTAACTCATTTCAACATTAACTTCTTGCTCATTTCAAAATGAGGAAAGCTGTAGATGTATAGAAAAAGTAGATTTATTCCCTGACATTCATCAGAGTGAACTGATTTTCGAGTCTTTTATGTAGTTTGCACCTTGTACTATTCTTGGTTCTCTATGCTCTAAGATTGTATTTGGAACTTTTATGATGGAGAATCCCCTATGAAATAAGTTTTGTAGTTGATCGTTTGGTTATTTGCTAATGTGAAGCTGCTTCGACATAAGTTGAGTTAACCAGTGAGTTTGAGAACATACCCTTTCATACCACTTGGACATTTTATCCAAGTGTTCACTTCGCCATATTTCAATGTTGAATATGACAGGAAACTAAGCTGGACAAAATGTGTAAAGGTTTGTCATGTAATTTTGTTGAATTGATCACATAGAAAAAAACAATAATCTTGGTAAAGTATGGACAAATCAATGCAGTTCAACTTAGTATGATCCTTCTCCCTTCCCAACTTTAGATATCCGAAGAAGTCATGTCTCTTTTTTTCCTTTCCTTTTTGTTTGCACTCTATTTTCCATGTTTCATATGCGCAGATATACACATACAGACATACATCCATACATACATATAGCTCTTATAAACGCAAGATCAAATGTTTAATAAGTAGTACCTTAGAAGTGGAATTCTATTAGTCGAAGAGGAGCCAATCTGCCCAGTCTTTTTCTGTGATGGGATGTGTAATTAGTCTAAGCAAGTGACAAAATAGGAGAAAAATAAAAAACGAGAAGAACTAGCTGTTGAGAGGAGGAAAATGATAAGGGCATGAGCGAGCATCCGCCCCAAGGCCCAGTGGATGGAACACAAGATCGCAACCCTAGCAATTTGGAATGCTTTCTATGCAGGAGACAATTCATCTTGCAGAAGTACAATTTGCAGACATAGGTTTATGGGTTTAAGGTTGACTAAAGAGGCCAATCTTCCATTGGGTGTGGGAGACATGTTGAGTACTTGGCCTATGCTAATCTCTTCTCCACCATATATTAGCCCATTTTCTTTCAGAGGATAACATAGGATTATGCACATGGCCAGAGAGAGAGACCCTCGAGGAGTTCATGCTTCCCTCACAAATCTCCTTCACCACAATAAACTCGGAACATGCGCATCGTAGTGGTTTAAGATTGGTTTGTTACCATGCAAGCTCTTTTCCGAAGATTACTGCGGAGTTGGAGCCTTGCCTTCTCCAAGGCAGCCCTTGCGGTGCACCTCTTAATTTCCCTACATTACACCGCCAGGAAAGCTTCCCGAGAAGCTTCCTCCATGCTGCTCTTGGCCTCCTCCATCTCTCGAGTTATCTCGGCAAGCCGTCCTTGAGATCCACATGCTCCACCTCGCACTCATGCAACTCTGCTCGATCCTGAGCAATGTCTCCTTTGCACAATGGTAATCTTCCGGAGATGTTTATTTCGTCCATCGCCAACAGCATATGCATCCGATGTCACTGAATATTTCTCGGATACATCATGAAACCTCTTCTTTGCACGACTGCAGTGCTCCAGGACGTTGGGCATTGCATATTCATTGGTGGGACGTTTGACTTCAGCAAGCCAGGAAGCACAGAGTAAAACTCCTTCACTTGCTCCTTGAATTGGCTACTATCAACAGGGAGAAAATCCAGATGGTTGAGGCGATCTCTAGCCTCCTTTTCAAGATAAGCATGATCGAGCAAATTCTTCTTAAGAAGATCAATGATATCTTTCTGGACAAGCTTTGCCATCTAATTTAACACCGACACTTTCCCTCTGCTCTAATGGTTTGACGCCAATTCAGGATGACTTTGGAATCTAGAAACTTCACTTCTTGTTTCAGACACATGCTCTGCCAAGAAGCTGTTGCCGGTGGAAAACTGGAGGTTTCGATAGTCCATCGCAGATTCCTTTTGACTTTGCCCAACACTGCTAATGTCCATATGATCAACAGCGAGAGAAGGAAAAATTCCTAGTCCATAAGAAGGCATCTTCCCATGATCCTTGAGTACTTTGTGACACAAACCCTCTTCCTCTTCCGATTTGAGATGTTTTCATAGAAGGCATCTTGATTGATCCCTGATTGATACATTTGAGTGCGGCAATTTATTATCAGACTTGACTGCACTGCGTCCTATATTGCACTTATTTTTGGTAATTGAAAAAAATGATTAGAAAAATCAACGTCAGCTGTTGATGTTATCCATATCTAATGTTGTGCAGAAAGCAGCCCGAGAAGCAATGGACCCTCATCTGGTGATGACTGGAGGAGCGCTTTCGACGCAGCCGCCAATGGACCCACTGATTCGTCTAGGTTTGGGGCAAGCCACAGTCGGCGGAGCAGTGACCCTGCTCAAAATGGTGATGCCAGCTCGGCATCTAATCCCGGTGGCCGGCGTACACCGAATCGATTACCGCCTGCACCCCCGCAGTCAGGTTCGACTTACAGATACTAGATTGAAGATCATGATGGATTATAATTCTCAAGGCATTCTTGTCGGTTGGGTATCGTGCTTCTGGTGGTTTGAGTATTTAAATTGAATCACATGTCGCTGTATATGCTCCATAGAGGTGAGAATGAGTACTAGGTGGCCATGTATAAAAATTTACGCGATTAATACCAGAGCCCGCCCATCCGACTGACTGTCATCCAGAGCGTCATTAGTTCCTTTCATTGGAGGGATTGGTTTGTCATTATTATATTTTTTCGTGTTGCATTGACCGGGGGCGGGGGCGGGATAGGTTACAATTTTTGCTCTTAGTGGACATGCTTTGGATGGATTGTATACCATCATGTTTACTGGTGAAGCGCACTTCTTTTCTTTGGGAGTACAGACCTATTATTCTGAAATATAAGCTTCTGAGTTTCGATCTGTGTTGAACTTTTATAGTCGTGACTGACCCAATGTGTAAATTTCTCTACACATGAACTTCAAAGGCATTTTGTGATGGGGTTTGATCTTCTGATTTACAATTGTTGAACTTCAAACTTTGGAGCCTGATTCTTGTCTTTCACATCTTTCCCTCAACTAAAATTTCGATAAGGATGTAATGTTTATTGTGTGTCGATGTACTCATATTCGGGTGCATGGGGCAGTAATTGTTATTGTACCTTTCACCAGTTTCTCCAATCGACTTTTTGTCTCTTGTTTTTTCGGAAAACAACAAGATTATATATACACAAGATGTGTTATCATCTCCCACCCCACTTTTTGGGAGCAAAATGCTTGTTGCTTCTGCGGTATGTTCAATAGCAACAGCACCGAGCAGCGACATCAAGTGGAAGTACCAACAGCACCAAGCAGTGACATCAATTAAGTGGAAGTAGCACCTACGGTGGCAATCATCAACAAAAAGCTAGAAACTGTCTTTACATAGACACTTTACCGGAATGAAATGGTCAACTAACTGATCTGTACACAAGGAATAATAGATGGGAAATAGTTGAAGAAGAAAACTGGATCTTCTCTTGATTCAATTTCGTAGAAAGGAAGAAGCTTAATTCATATGAATCTCCTTGCATTGTCACTCTGCTCTTTGCTCGCTGTCTGGAAACAAGTGAGAGATCCTTGTAGACATGTACATACCACAACAACCATACGTGGGACTTTCTACCGCATGTTTCTAATCTATGCCTTCTTTAAAGGGTCCAGAATCCTGGATCATCTTCATCACGAGTTTGACCTGCAGATAAGGAAATGTTATGATTAAGCTGACAGGAGATTACAGGTCAAACGTGCTTTAATGTTGCTCTGCTTTCACTAAAGGGACCAAGGTGTAAACAAATTAAGGGTTCTTAGGCTCTGTTTGTTTAACGAAAAATGAATGATTTGAAAAATATTTTCCTAAAAATGATTGCTTGTATCGCTTGAAATAATTAACCGACGGAAAATGTTTTCATTATTGGACAATAATTTATGTTTAGACATTTTCGTGAAAGATGAAAACGTTTTTCATTTATTCAATTTTGTAAAAGATATAAACGATCATTTTAAGGAATGTTTTTCAAATTATTCATTTTCTGTGAAGCAAACAGAGCTTTAAAAAGCAAACCGAGGTTCTAGAACATAGTGTCCAACTTTAGTGCTGGGACCTTCCTTTCAGAAATGTCATATGGTGAATGTCACATGGACTTCCTTTTATATCAACTTTGCTAAAATGCATTAAAGAATGAAGTCCAGTGGAAGAGATGAAGAAAATAAGAAGGCAAGTGCTCGGCATTAACTGTGACAATCATCTATGATGCAGATAGTTCACCAGAACCAACACAAGAAACATTGAATTGAAAAAACCTTCTTGCGAAATGCAGCACACGAGAAGACTGAATATTAATCTCAACGCAATGATAGTGCAATTGATAACTGAATTGTTCTAGATCGAAAACCCTTAAGTAATAATATATACCTGAGCTGCTTCACGACTTTCAAATTAAATCAATGGCCTTGCTGAAATCTTCATCCAAAAGGTAGTGGCAGCTATAAGTTGGTACAGGCATATAACCTCGCTGAATTTTGTGCTCACCCTGAGCCCCTGCCTCCACTGTTTTCAAATTAGGCTCTATAGCAGCTTCTATTGCCTGTGACGTAAATAAAAGGAAATTATCATATTGTCCCAAACACAATAAGTGCATACTTCCATATCACAAGAATTATTTATCCTGCCATAGCAAAATGTGCTTTAATCTAACTTTCTTTTTCTCTTCTTTTGTTTTGGTAACTCCTCCATAAAATTCCATTGGAAATTTTTTATTAGCATGTAACGACTATTACAATGTAGAGAAAAACTTTGTCAGCTTCTGAATGACATTTCCAGATTCGCCATGCCTTTACAGCAGCACTCTTGCAGAAAGTCCTCATTCGAGCAGAAGAAGATAATCAATCATGGTAGTAGGCATGGACAATGACAGTTGCCCAATGCTGCCGTATCTGTCACACAGACCCACGTATGATCATCGCCTAACACTGCGTTTGATCTACAACAAAATAGGTCCTCAATTCTTCAAAGAATAAAAACCGAATGTCTGATATTTTCTTCATGATCGGAAATTGAAGACCTAGTCCTTGCGCATCTCATATTTACACATTGTAGTATTCCAACTTAGGGAAAATTTAGCAAATCCATATCATGTACTTATGTCCATTAGTTCATCCTTGTCAAAATTATATGAATGAATCTCACTTTTTCAGATAGGGCATTAAGCAACCAAGAAAGAACTTCCTATTACGAGTGTATATTGCACATCCAGGAGTTTTTCCAATTGTGTATGTTAGATAGACCCAAACCTGGTAATAACAAGCTTCAAAATGTAAGCTGGGATAATAGGATCTGGGATGACATCCCCAGAGACGTCCATATACAGTATCTCCACCTATAAGATTAAGGGCTCCGGCAACAAGTTCATCCCCTTCTTCAGCTACAACCAATAACACTTGATCTCCCATTTTCTATCCCATGCTATGAAAAAAACTCTCTCATCAAATGAGGGCTGCCCCACCTAAATAAACGTAAGCAACAAGACATAATCTACTTAAGCTTTCTCATATCGTATAAAAATGTCTTTGAATAGACACAAGAAGCAGGCAAAACAATCGACAATACTAAATTTTTGCAAAGGAAAGGAAAAAGCAGTCACTGGACCCATACTTGTTATCAGTGGTGTTCCTGTAGAACGATAGAAAGAATCCCAGTGCTTGGCCTGCACACACAATCAAAACCAAGAAGCTCAAGTCCTCCATGTTTCACAAAGTGAAGGTACTAATTCAGAAGTGTAACAGAAGAGGAGTGACATATGGACGATCACACCTAAGAACTAATCTAAAAGCTCAAAACAGCGGACATAAAAAGTTACTACTACCGTCTAAACTCAAATTACTACAGTACTTGCAAGTTGCAACGTATTATAGTTATTTATACTTCTCTGTAGACACTAAGTAACCAGTCTTTCCCATAACTAGTTAATTAACTAGTCTCTATTCACACTGATATCAAATTGAACCGGCCAGATTACATATGCAGTATGGAAACTTATTGAACCTCACATAATTTGCGCAGGATGGGCTTAAAATCTTTCCTGAGACACTTTTGCCATGATACTTGTACTCATTACCTTTATTTCATTCCCCTGAAGCCGTTTCATTGTCAAGTTTTGGGCAGAAATCTGCAGAAAGGGTTCAATCCAATGAGTAAAAGCTTGTGTGCCCAAAACGAAGCAAACATGTCCCATTTGGCACTATAAGACTATAAGATGCAACAGATCAAACGCAAAACTGATTTTTTTTGATAAAATACCATAGCACGCCAGCAATATATTTTGAAGAGTTAATGGGAAATATGATTTTCCGTCTATTCTATTGACAAAATTGATTCCAACAGGCACGAAAAGAAGTTGATACTACATGAAAGTTCATGTGTGTTTTCTTTTCCTAATTAGTATAGGTACAAATACAGTTGATACACAACCAGCGATATATTGCACAAAACATTTGTAGAACGTAACAGCGATAGGCATTAGAAAAGATCAGTTTATGTAATACTTCCCATAACTCATGTCATAATAAAGAATGAACACTTGTTACTCAACTGTTCATATTTTACTGCTTTGAACCATCTTCAGCAATTAGTCAGTTTTCCAGTTGTCCTAGACAAATCAATGCAGTTCAACTTAGTATGATCCTTCTCCTTCCCAACTTCAGATATCCGAAGAAGAGAAGTCATGTCTCTTTTTTTTTTCCTTTCCCTTTTGTTTGCACTCTGTTTTCCATGTTTCATATGCGCAGATATACACATACAGACATACATCCATACATACATATAGCTCTTGTAAACGCAAGATCAAATTTTTAATAAGTAGTACCTTAGAAGTGGAATTCTATTAGTCGAAGAGGAGCCAATCTGCCCAGTCTTTTTTTGTGATGGGATGTGTAATTAGACTAAGCAAGTGACAAAACAGGAGAAAAATAAAAAACGAGAAGAACTAGCTGTTGAGAGGAGGAAAATGATGAGGGCATGAGCGAGCATCCGCCCCAAGGCCCAGTGGATGGAACACAAGATCGCGACCCTAGCAATTTGGAATGCTTTCTATGCAGAAGGAGACAATTCATCTTGCAGAAGTACAATTTGCAGACATAGGTTTATGGGTTTAAGGTTGACCAAAGAGGGCAATCTTCCGTTGGGTGTGGGAGACATGTTGAGTACTTGGCCTATGCTAATCTCTTCTCCACCATATATTAGCCCATTTTCTTTCAGAAGATAACGTGGGATTATGCACATGGCCAGAGAGAGAGAGAGACCCTCGAGGAGTTTATGCTTCCCTCACAAATCTCCTTCACCACAATAAACTCGGAACATGCGCATCGTAGTGGAAACCAAGGCAAGCATATCAAAACTTACTGCTCACATGTTCAAAATCACAATATGGTACTGGTGCAATAAGCTCAAATAGTTTGCTTTCAGCAGGTGATAAATGCAAAATAGCTCATAGAAGCAAAGGACTTCATAGCAAGAAGATGGTTAGGACCGGCAGGGGGGGGGGAGGGATATTGATGAAGGTTGGGGAGAACTGGGGAGTGATTTACAATTCGGTATTGATGCAAGGGCATGAGGAGACATATGGATTACCTATATACTCTTTCCATTTCAGGACAAATATGAACCCAACCTGTACTAATAGACCTCATATTCACTTTAGACTGAGTGAGACAATCCCACAATTCTGGAGGATCTACCACAACTATCAGCAGGAAAACTCGCAACAATGAACACTAATTACGCCCAAACGTTGGAACAGGGATCCTTTCTCCCCCTTCCTAACCGCAAAATTTCATTCTTCTCACTAATAATGTAACCGTGACAAGTCCTGTTAAAGGAACTCCAAAACAGAGAGTTTATAACCAACTAGGAGATTATAACCAAGGGTGCGCTGTTTTGCGAAATATTAACGATTAGGAAAACAATTTCTAAAAGCGATCAATTGTATTACTTACGGAATGAATTAACAAATATTATCAATGCAAATATTTAGGTATAGATCATTGTTGATGCTGAAAAAAAATTTCATTGTCTAATTTTTTTTTTAGCGACATAGATCATATTTAGAAAATACTTTCCAAATGATAGATTTTCCTCAAAACAACCTTTAAGTTCTCCCCCTCATTTACGCCCAAAAGAGTGAAAAAAAAACAACATGCAACGGACTGCACCTCAATCTCAAGCCAAACCCATCAAAGGCTTCTGACAGAAATGAATGATCCTCTAACTCCACACCCCCACTTCAGTAACTTCACAGCCAACAACAAACATAACAACCATGTTCAGGGCAAACCATATCAGCACTCAAAAGAAAATTACAGCGTGTCAAAAGGGAAAGAAATCGAACCTTTCTAATATGGCAAGAAAAATATTCTCTGCCCTTATGTGGAGGATCCTCAAAAAGTTGATCCTGCATCTCCCCGCACCACAGGGACACATCGCAGCGCTGTACTTGTTGCACCACACAAAGAAATCACACCCATCAACACCGTTCTACAAACAAACTCACCACCCAAAAAAAAAAAAAAACCAAAATGAGAGGAAATCAGAACAATATGCATGGTAACAAACCAACCTTAAACTACTACGATGCGCATGTTCCGAGTTTAACTGTGTGCAGTGCCTATTGAGTCATGCCTTTTGTCCCCTATATATGTATGTACAATATAGTTTTAACTCGGTGTGAGTGAAGCTAATATGATTATACATTACCTTAATCATGATATGTGAACATCGAGACTACTGTTTTTCCATTAAACCGAATAGCGTGTTAATTTATAACTCATCTTTCTCCCTCTGTCCTTGAAGCATTACACTCTGTCATTGTGCTATTCTTGATTCAAATGTTGCGGGATCTGGTTTCTTTTATCAATCAAAGACGTGCGTTGGATTAGTTGCAAAGGCGAACCGTTATTTTAGCGTAAAAAAAGTGATTCATGGTAATCTAAGTTCAAGCATAAAATGAACAAGTACGTCATAAAAGTTCATGGTCGTATTCATATGATCACGACTGGATATTAGGTTATCTTGGGAAAGAGCGCATTTGCGAGATGTCGTACCACAAACTCTCTCTAAACTCAAAGATGGTTGCTCCTAATGTTACCTTTACATTTTACATAGTTTTGTACAAGTGGGTACTTGGGAAGGCTCTAAATCTTCTCTGTACCAGCTCTTCCCACCAAACTATCTTGGACACGTAAAGCCACTACCATTCTGCAAAGAATTCTAATCCTCCAGTGACACATGGGGAGAGAGATCGAGAGAGAGTAGTTGAGAAGGAAAAAAGAAAAGAAGGATTCTAAGGTGTAACCCATCCCTACCCCATAGCCTAAATGATAATGCCTAAATAAATTTACAGCTCCAATTTGAAGAGCGACGACTGAACCAGGAAATGGACGAACTGGAGCAAAACCTAGCATACAGGGACAAAACTGGAGATGATTTACAGAGCGACAAACCAAAAGATGAGAAATTTCGGGCAATTCTTGGGAATACTGGGACAACAAAGAAAACAACCTTATTCCCATAAAAATTGGAAGGCTGGATTCTCAAGTAGATCTGCAGCGGGTTTTACGTCAGAAAGATCCTTCACTTGGAGGGAACTGGAGATGTCATCGACCGAGAAAGGTATGCTTCACACAAGAGGCATTAAGTACAATCAGAATATGATGGTGTAAAGGAGAACAACACCATCTTCAATCTATGGTGTTAGACATTTACCTGGAAGTGTCGTCCAACAGAAAAGAGTTGCTTGCTTCATTGCTAGAATCCTCTGTCATGAGGATCCTCATGCTAGAAATTACCTAAAGAAGAAAAAGTGAGGTTGTGGTTGTCAGTATAACAGCAAGAGAATCTTCTTAGAGCACCTAATTGTAGGTTGGAAACATACATCAGGAGAGACACTTCGAGTGTTGTAGTTGTCATCCCAGTATAGTGTACAGATCCGATATAGCTGCTGAACACTCAGGACCTAAAGACAAAAAGCTTTAATAAGGACAAAATATAGTGATCAAGAATTTTCTACAAGTTAACACACAATGTACATCGTCCACCAGCTTTTAACTTATTTAGTGACATGTCTACTCTATATTTGTTAATCCATGATTCTCATTGATGGACAGACAATCATCTTTGAGATTTCTAAGAAAGAAAAAGAAAAAAACATTGGATATTGCTAGCGCTAGTCATCTGTTCACAAAATTATCCAGAATATCGTCTTGCTATTCATATCTCCTGATGTCAAAGTTCCAAAATGCAGTACAATCAAGCAGAAGAGAAAGGATGAAGAAGTTGAGAAAGTTACAGGGCAAAGGTCATTTGTGATGTCATCATAGGAAATTCTTGACTTCTGGTGGATCACCTGTAGAAAAAGCAGCCAACTTAGCTGGTGCAATGATGTAGTCACATTTTATCTCCACCTCTACTTTAATAGTAGTTACTCGAATATATCATATCGTAATTTCATCTATCCTAAGATGAGAAAACACAATAACAAGCCATATTTACACGTAGGTTTTCTGAAGCACAGATAAAGTCACAATTCTTGTGAAAGAAAAGCAACCAACTAGATATTTGAACAAGTGGCTCTTCCACAGGGAAATTCAAAGAGAAACATCTCAAAAAGGTTCTAAGAAGTTTGATTTACTCCACCATTCATCAGTGGAAAAAGAAAGCAGATTGACCCACAACTGTACATATACATATATAGCTCCTAATGAGCCAGAGTAACCGTTAAATTGCTCCCTCAAAGTAGCATAAATGTCCTAAAATCTGCACCTGAAAATGGACGATTCTATGATGGCTATGACGATGCATTAAGCTGATAAGCTGCAGCACTGCCTACTTATTGCTCCTAGCTTATTCATTTTGTTCCATAAATCGAAGAGCAGTTATCCAATAATTTCTTTGAACCCCAACTACAGGAGAAAAATTTCTTAGAATGGAAAAAGGCGTCTAATGCTCTATGGAGAGTGGTGCTATCTAATTCTCTATGGACAGTGATGCTACAACCAATGTGCCCTGAAAAAGTATTAACCAAGACAGAATGCTTTAGTGAAATTGGGCCTTCAAGATAATATTCTCTGCCCTTATGTGGAGGATCCTCAAAAAAGTTGATCCTGCATCTCCCAGCACCACAGGGACACATCGCAGCACTGTACTTGTCGCACCACGCAAAGAAATCACACCCATCAACACCATTCTACAAACAAACTCACCACCCAAAAAAAAAAAACAAAATGAGAGGAAATCAGAACGAGATGCACGAAAACAGAAATACCCAAAAAGAAAAGGAGTTACCTTTTCACAAAAAAAAAAACACTAGAGAGAAAGAAAGATGCAGAAACTCGAACAAACATTGAAATAAAAAAGAAAGAACTTTTGAAGAAATGCAGGACAAATTAAAAAGTAGAAATTTTGACTTGAAAGGTGAGATTGGACTAACAGGGGCTCTACCGGGGCACTTGTAAAACTTCCTATCCGGGTTCTGCTGGGAATGGAAGGTGCGGACGTCGCATGCGCCGGCACCGCACGGGCACTCGAGCACCGGCACGTCGGCGGCGGACGGCCGCGACTTTGCGGGGGACTTGTCGGGGCAGTCTTTCATCCAGTGGCCCTGCTTCTTACAGGCGAAGAAGGCGTCGCTCCTCGTCCCCTGAGACGGAGCTCCGTTTTTCCGATCAAGACAAGGAGGGCCCGCGGCGGCAGCCGCGGAGGAGGAGGAGGACGGCTGGGATCCGGCAGGGGACTTGCCGAGGCAGTACTTCATCCAGTGGCCCTGTCTCTTGCAGGCGAAGCAGACGTCGTTCCTCATCCTCTGGGACAGAGCTTCGCTGTGCCGATCGAGGGAAGGCGATGGGTCGCTCGTGGGCAGCGGTGGATCTCGTGGGTAGCGACCGACGTCGCTCGCCGGCAGCGGCGGACCTCGCTCGTCGGCGTTGGCGTCGGCATCGGCACGGCGTGATGGAGCGCAGAGCGAATTCCAGGTCTGGAATTCGATGGAGAGCGCGAAAGAGAGAGAGAGAGTGGAGAGAGGGGCTGTTTTTAAAAAGCAGAGAGAGATGGGGAGCGTAAAAGAGAGAGGGGCTGAGAGAGCTCAGCTCAGCTCAGCTCAGCTCCAAGCCGTGAGAGAGGGCTGAGAGAGCGGCTGGAGCCTTCTGAACATGTGGGGCCCCTCGGACAGGTGTCGCCGCGCCAGAGTGGGTATTTTTCCACGGTGGAATCACTAGGGGTACGCAATATTTTCTCGCAACATCTGCTCTCTCGGTGTTTCGTGCGTCCTCGAAATGATGAGGTTGTCATCGTTTTCTGACATTTCAAAAATCTGCGCAGCCAGGAGCCAAGGACACCGGAAGGAAGGAAGGAAGGAACAATCGAGGGGGTCCCACTCGGTAAGCACGTCTCATCCTGGCCGTCCGCTTTGTCTGACGTGTGCGCCTTGCTGTTTCGCTGCGGTGCTGCGGTGGGCCCCCCCCAATCCTCGCTTCGTTTAATCTCTGAAGTTTTTTTTTTTCCCCTTTTCCATCTATAATTTGTTCAATAATTTCAAGGAGATTTTGAGATTCCTTCCGATATCATGCCCATTGCCTACCCCCCCTACGCACCTCTTGATCTTTGGTGGTCCTGTGCCCTATGTATCATAATTTCGTTTTATCCGTGCATGAATTTTTCGAGAAAAATAATCTTCTTTCTCCGGAAAATTGCTTGGTGGAATTTACGAAATGTATATTTAAACGTTAAAACAAATGTTCTTGTTAAGCATATTTAGAAAGCATTTTGATTTTCATATCATTGATTACGCCTGAAAAGTCATACGATGCGAACTGCAAGTTTTTTATTTTTATACAATCGAACGGTCGTGGTGGATCTTAATTTAGAATATGAATTTTCTGAATGGACTTATTAGTATTCAATGAGACTTATCATTTGTTATATGTATTTCAACACTTGTTCTTGGGACATGTGCACTTGGTGATTGAATTATCTTTCCTTAATTTCTCTATAGAACTCAAAATCAACACGAAGCTTATGATGCCTGCTCAAATATCTTTTTGTTGTTAAAAATAATCGGTGGCTTTCGAGTCTCATTTAAAAACGATATGCATTTCAGATGCCTTTTGATTGTTCCACCTCGCGATCTAATAAAACTCGTCATGCATTAGTCATGATATTTATGCTTCATTTATTTCACTAAAAATATTCGTGGACCCAGGCTCGGCTGTCGGGTCCCCGTGCTTCGGCCTTTGGATGACCCAAGCCCGGGTCTTTGGGGCATCGGGCATGGGCACCGAGGCCTTGGGCTAGGCCTCGATGGACCTAGGCACTGGCATCAAGGACTTGAGCACTAGCATTGAATTCCCGAGCTCAGGCTCAATAGACCCAGGTGTTGAGGATCCAAACTGGATACCAAGGACTTGAGAACAAGTGTTAGGGTTTTCGTACCCAATCATAGAGTTCCTGATATAAGTATCCAAATCTAGGCCTAAACTTGACCCCTTTTTTGTGTACGCATGGACCATGATGATGGGACTCGTTTATCTGCCAGGCCTGACCAGGCTAGGCCCAACCTTTTGATTCTCTAGACTTTCAGGTTTTTTTTTTTGTTGATTGGTGGGCTTGGACGAGAGAGGCCTGATTTTTAGTCTGATATCGAGCCTGATAATGTTGGAGAAGTTTTTTAGGTGTATTGGCATCCGGCCTCGGTTTGTCTCGTGAAAAATGTAATATTTCTAAAAAATATTTTTCAGAAAGTCATTTTTCTAAAAAATGATAATATTTTTCCGGTGTGTGGTTGAGACATGAAAATGAACTGGAAATTATTTTATGTCGTTTGGTAAGCTAAATAGACATCCACTATTCAGGCGTTAGTGACTTGCGTCCGGATAGCCGGTGAACTAGGTATGGGCACTAAGGTTACAAGCCAAAATACCTGGCTCTTGAGCACTAGCATGGACACTGATCCTAGGTCCGTCGAAGCTGAACTTGATGGACCCAAATCCGAGCGCCGGGGTCAGCCTCGATAGACTTGGACTTGAACATCAAGGATCCAAGCAAAGGCGTTGGGATCCCAGGTCCGGCCTTGATGGATTTGGGCGCAAGCATCACAGTCTTGGCCATGATCTTGATGGATGCGGGTCTGGAAATTGGGTCATGACTACTGGGGTCCGAACATGACCTCAATGGACAAACTTGGGCCTCGCCTCGACGAACCCGGGCACTAGTGCCTAGGTCCCAAACTTGGCCTTGATGGACCAAGCCCAGCCTTGATGAACCCAAGCACGGGCGCTAAGGTCAGCTTCGATGGAACTGGGCTTGGTTGCCAAGATCTCGGGCCAGGCCTCGATGGATCTAGGACCCGGCACTAGAGACTTGGTCTTAGGGGCCGTGTTTCATGACCTGACCTCAGTGAACCTGGTGTGGGCATTGGGAACTCAAGCACCGACACCAAGGTCCCGAGCTCGACCTCAATGAACCAAGGCCTAAGCATTGGGGTCCCAAAACTAACCTCGATGGACCCAGGCGCAGGCACCGGGGCCTGACCTTGATGGACCCAAGCCCGAGCGCCAAGGTCCTAGGCTTTGCCTCAATAGACCCAGGCTGGCTCTCGATGGACCTTGGTAGACCTGGCCTTGCTGCCAAGGGCCCAGGAATGAGTGTTGGAGTTCCCGTGTCTAAGCGTAGAGTTTCTGGTCCAAGCTTTAGTCTTATTTTGGAAAATAATTTCCAATTTTTTTAAAAAATGAGATCATATTCCTGAATATAAGCATGGGTTTTTCGTTAACTCATTTTCCTAAGCGACCCAAAGGTTGGACAACAAGAAAAATATATTTTCAAAAATGTTTTCTATAGTACAAACGGAGCCCTATAGGCTGCATTTGACCGATAGGATAACGATTAGGACATTGCAAGATAAGATCGGAAATGAAGTATGTGGAGATTTGTTGCGCTTTACTTTACTTTTTATTAGGAAAAACACTTGATATCATGGCGGATACGTTTATAACAATATAAAAACTAAAGATTCCTAGAAAAGTTCATAGACGTAAAAATAAAATAAAATGGGTGAGTGAAACCGCAAGTAGCGAACCGTCGTAACGGTCAAACCCAAGGACCGCCGCGACCACTCTAAAAAAAACAAGGGATTAGAGACAAATTTTGCGACGAAAAATTTGGCAAAATCCGTCGCTAATCGAATTTGCGACGAAATTAGCGACGGAAAAAATTCCGTCGCTAATTCGGCGTCGCAAAATTTTGCGACGGAAAATTTCGATTTCCGTCGTCAAATTGCGACGGAAAAAAATTCGTCGCAAATTAGCCACGAACTTTATTCATCGCAAAATTCATTGCAAATTAGCCATGAACTTTATCCGTCGCAAATAATTCGTCGTAAATTAGCTAAGAACTTTATTCGTCGCAAATTTCGTCGCAAACAAAATTATCATCTAATTGTCACGTTGGCCGATTACCCCAACAACACTGAAAATGGGCCATGAAAGCAAAAGGGGTGGGGAGAGAAATCACGGGCAACCAATGTGAAGGGAAAGTCTAGAAAGTTAGATCGATTTGTCTAGATCTTGATCATTGAGAGGCGACCACTGTGACGGTGGTCTCATCTGTTGTCGCGACGTCTCTGGAAGGGGCCACGAAAAAGGCTGTCTCATGTTGCGTAATTACAGATCAATGTTATCGATGTGCTTGGAATGAGCGTCACGCACGAACCTATAATTTCACAAAAATTAGGGAATTGGTTGCTAGATGTTCAAAGGATGTCCGTAAATACTTCATCGGGAATGAAAAGAGATGGAAAAAGAAAGTCGTGTCGTCATGTTACCAAAACAAAAGTTCGAGCACGAGATGTATCGAGAAACTGTTCTTCGAAGACGCATGCTTGTTTCTGCGTATCAATTTGCCAATGATGGACACGTTGAATATACCATTCCAAGTTTGCCCCCACATTAGAACATTTTCATGACATTGATGACGACGAAAGCAAATCCGAGTCTTCCCATCAACGTCTTTTAGACTTGGCCATTTGTTTTAGGGCACATTTGTTTGTACCTATGGTAAAAGTAATTATTTTTTTATAGTTTGCCAAGTTGTGCGAGATGTTTATCCTGGGATCGTCCCCTCCATCAAAAATTGAAATAAAAAGAATTATATGTGACTCTATGTGCCGAAATTTGTACATCGCGAAACTTTCGAAGGTCACGGGTTTTTCAAAAAACAAAATTCATTCGCTAGACGAATTGGATGAAGCAAAATTGAAAAAAGGTGAAAGTGCATCTAAACACCTCCTTCATCGATCTCAAACCCTAGAAAAAGGTCGATGTTTTCCTAACCCAAAAGGGCCAACATCAAGCGGTGCAGTGTGGAGAACGTGACGGATATCCTTAAAAAAATGCAGCACGATGGGTACTCCCAAGAGGAAGCGTCCGAGAAGCAAACGATTTTGGTTGGTTGGTGCAGCGTACTGGTAGTGGACTTGGACTTTGAATTTTTTTATTTACCAAATTTTTTTTAATTATAGATTCTTAAACTTCGGGACTTCATAAACTATTAATTTTATTTATATTGTAAACTTTCTTCAATAATTAGGGTGGGGATAAATTCGAGAAAGTCGAGGGCTATTACCTTGGGGTCCCAATGGGCAAGATCCGGTATGCTCGAGTTGGGTTTTTCTTGCTACCATGCCCCACCCCCTGCCCCAAATTTGCCCTTGCTATCGATCCCTCGATCCAAAAATTGAAATGGGTTACACTGTCTAAAATACACAATTCATTCTCATGATTATTACTTCTTGACGTGATTTTAGGATCACCCCATAGATCGAATTATCTGTACCGCACATGTTTTTTCTCCTATTCTTTCATACGATGGGATTTTGAAAATGCATTATAAATTCCGCTTCCGAACAAGTAATAACTCGAGGATAACAGAACTCGAGGATGACACATTGGCCTACTACGGAGTGTATACCGACGGAGCAATTGCTATCTATTTTCGGCCCACGCGATCTGTTGAATCATATGCGGATCCCGCACCATCCGACGGACCCAAAAACAAACGTATGCGTAATTAATAACTCAAAATATTTTCCGTGGGGGGGGGCCAAAACTATGGTTTAATTTTGCCATCGAGAGGAGCATTGACTATTCCGAGGAATCAACCAAGTCATCATTCAACTGTCCGCTCTTTCCACCTCCTGCTGTTTCCACACCACCGTCCACTACGAATTCCCACTACATCCACATGCTCAAAATCCAACCTTTCTTCGCTTTTCGAGGCACCTAATCTCTCTCTCCATCCATCTGTATAACAACGCGCACTTCCTCTGCCATCTCCTGCTTGTCTCGCGCCGAACCAAACCCATTGTTCGTCAAACCCATCTTGCTAGTCTCTGTCGAGCAACCATGGCTTGTTCGAGCTCTGCTCTGAGAACCATCTCTTCCTCCTCTGCGAAGCTCGCCAGGAGCTCGGGATCCGCAAGCAGCGGTTCGCCGTCCAAGACGCGCTTGCCCTTCAGCCTCTCGACCCCGTTTCTGCCCAAGCTCGCCGCGACATCTCCTTCCAGCTCGAGCTCGAGCCGGAGCCTCTCGGCCTTGCCCAGAAGATCCTTCTCTTGCAAGAGCCAGGCCGGTCCTGCTGGTGACTCCACCCCTGGTAAAGTTCCTGCCCACCCCCCTTTTTTCTGTTTCTTTTTGGGCAGAACCTCCGAGAGAAAAGAAAGGGTCTGTCTGAACACCCATTTTGCTGGATCAAGTCGATCTATTTTCAAGAATTGACGAGAACGCAGTGACCTAATGAGAGATCCGTGTCCCGATGCCATTCTTTAGTTCCTATCAGTGCGATCGATTCGACCCCCCATAACCTTAACTTTCTCAAGATCACTGATGAGGAACTTTTTGTACGGGGTCTGTGTAGGGAAAGTCCAAGAACTGCATGTGTACGAGATCAACGAGAGAGATCGAGGAAGCCCGGCTATCCTCAAATTGAGCCAGAAGCCTGTCAATTCCCTCGGCGATCTCGTCCCTTTCAGCAACAAAGTCAGTTCCTTGATCCTTACTTTGCTTCATCTCTGCATCATTTGACGCATCTTTCGTCTTCCTGGATCATGTTACTCACTCAATGGGACATTTACAAACCCTTTTTCGTTGGGGGGTCAGTATTTGGTCTGACCCTGATAAACTGCTTATCTTGAACTTCTTGTTACTGGGCATAAACTGCTTATTTTCAACTTCTTGCGCTTGGTTCGGCCGGGATCTTACTGGTCAACAATCTATTTACTGGGCAATAATAGAGTCTGTTGATTTGCGCCCTGAAGCTTCTTTTGAAGATCGGGATCACAATTCATTCGTTAGAAAAAAAGATGGAGTCTGTATTTGATGAATAATGCTCGGGATGGAAATACTGCAACTTTAGTAAGTTAAAAATTAGAACTTTTTTCAATCGACAATGTGTAGAGTGGAACTATCAGGATTTAGTCCTCGGACTAGATTCCATGCCACACCACGACAACACTTGATTAATGTTCTTCTTCCCCGAATTCGCGATGCAGCTGTACACTGGGGACCTGCAAAAGAGACTGGGCATAACTGCGGGCATATGCATCCTGATCCAGAACAAGCCGGAGGAGAAAGGCGACCGCTACGAGGCCATCTTCAGCTTCTACTTCGGCGACTACGGCCACATCGCGGTCCAAGGCCCTTACCTGACCTACGAGGACACGTACCTGGCCGTGACCGGTGGGTCCGGCATCTTCGAGGGCGCGACCGGCCAGGTCAAGCTCCAGCAGCTCATCTTCCCTATCAAGCTCTTCTACACCTTCTACCTCAAGGGCGTCAAGGACTTGCCCGCCGAGCTCCTAGGGAAGCCGGTCCCGCCCAACCCCGGCGTCGAGCCAAACCCCGCCGCCAAGGCCTGCGAGCCGCACGCCACGATTGCTAATTTCACTGATTGATTGGGGGGATGATCTAGCAATGAATAATGGGTTGCCATTTTTATGCCCCATTGGTGTGGTGCTGCTTCTTTTGTTAGGTGTTGACAACTTGCGATGTTGCTTTTATGGTGGAGGCTCTCTATGTTGATGAGGCCAGAGTGGAGCATAAAATGATGAAGTGAGCTGAGATCTGACTTTTCTGTCCTTGCTACAATGCAATATCTTTTACTTTGTGCGATCGATTCAGTTCTGTCGATGCTCTTGCAATTCATCATGTTAAATTGTTAATCGATGTCAC
This sequence comes from Syzygium grande, assembly GCA_024733475.1. Lineage (NCBI taxonomy): Eukaryota > Viridiplantae > Streptophyta > Magnoliopsida > Myrtales > Myrtaceae > Syzygium > Syzygium grande. The sequence continues at coordinate 41,636,656 of JAMXDD010000006.1, forward strand.
AAATCAGAGACACAAGGGTGTCCATGTATCGTCTTCCGAGATCGGAGAACACATCAGTACTTCACTCTTTAGCCAAAGGTAACGGGCTAATTTCCTAAAATAATTTCAACTTTAGATCTGATCCCAACTTTGCTCGAATCTTTAGTTGTCTAAAAAAAATTTACAATTTTACTCAAGTCCCAAATCTATCCATGCGTCTTAAAATTGCCATTGATTTCTTATGGATTATTAATATCAAGACGTTGCTATTGTTCCATACGAAGACGAGCGCGTTGATGAAAATGCATGTTTTGATAATGAACCTTTAACGAGCCTTGATGTTAATAATTTTGAAAAAAAAATCTAGTGGCAATTTTTTGTTGCGCGGACAGATTTGGAACTACAGTGAAAGTTGGAGATTTTTTTTAGATAGCAAAAGGTTCAGAACCTAAAGTCGAGGATCTTTTAGGAAATCAGGCACAAAGGAAATACTTCAGTTGGGTTTTCTATCGTTCCGTCCTCATCTTATCTTTAGTATCAAAGGGAAAAATAATGTGATAGAGATTGGCTAATGGACATAGAATGCTACCTCGCGTTTGTGATGTGTCGAGGATGAAAAGCAAGAATGTGACCGGCAAACATCAATCGTTCCTTTTCATTGGGAAATCGTCGTGCCGTCGACTAAGACAGCTTGGATTGAGAAAGGCACCATTTGAACAGCCTCATCTTTTTCAAGTGTTCCAATCACAGGCCGAGCCCCACCAAATAGAATCTGGGTTCGAGCAAGCGTGCTCTTGTGTTGGTTCAGCCAAAAGATGATGATTCATTTCATCACCATTTTAAGACAATTGAGTGATCGAAATGGAGGTGAATATGAAGCTGAAATTAAGAAGGTTTGGTGAGAGAGTCATAGGAAAGAAATGTGGATCTCAATCAGTCACTTTCATAAGGTCAAATCAATTACTTGATTGGACATTGTCTATGTAGGAATCTTTCAATCCTATTGCAGGCCTAGGCCCATTTAAGCCTAAGTCAAGCCGTCAGCTTATCATCATGGGCTTTTCATTTCCAAAGTATTTTCGAATATAATGAGACCCATTTGTGCCTTCTGATACAATTTGTTTCAATTAAGTATTTTCTTGAGCTGCAAATTTTATCATAATGATATTAAAGTGATTATTTCGAAAGACGAAATAGTACAAAACATAAATAAATTAATAAATAAGAACTCATAATTGTATCCTTTTTATCCAGGGATAATTCATATTTAGCAAGAACATTATGTCAACTATATCTACTTTTATGGTGGTGCGTGGATGCATAGTGCCACTTTATGAATCTCCTAAAAGAAAATTTTCTAATTCCTAGAATACCTTTTTCTTATAAAATTTGGAAACTCCATTTGTGTAAGATGGACTTGTATGTAATGAATGTGGCTAATAATTTAAAAAAAAAATGCAAAATATGGTTGGTTCAGCTGATGAAAATTTAGTAAAAGTCCTAGACGAAAAATCTAGGCTATTGCCTAACATATAATAGACAAACGACCATGTCCAGTGAATTCAACCCGATATGCAATCTTCCTACTTGCTAAGAGATACATTTGAAAAATAAACCCTATATTTCATGACAAGGTATGATCAAATCATTAGACTTCTTCTCTCCGACACCCTTATGGACAATATGTTTCTATATTTATGGGGAGGTCCTTTCAGATTAGTCAAGCCTTCATGGATCATATATTTTTGTTGAGAACATAATGTATAGTTATGTAATTATAGTTCAAGTAGCTGATCTGAGGAGTTTTATAATTTTTTTTGATGGTTTTATACCACAGCATATAAGAATCGACATTAAAGTCGTATTCTATTCGGGCGTGTGTCACGCCCATGCTGCCGCACATAACATTTTGTGCAAAATAATGACATGATGTGTTTTCCATGAGATGTAATGCCATCACCTTTTGTCAGATGACACGTATGCATGGTATAACTTATAAGCATCTTGATTTATGTATCTAACTTTTTAAGTAATATCTTATGTGCATGGTCATGCATGTATCCGAGTTCCAATTCCATATGTTGCTCCTTTCTCAATCTAATCCCTTATCCCTTTGTTTTAATTTTTTCAGAAAGATAAATAAATCTTTTGGTTTAATACCACAAAAAATCCTAAACTGATACACTTATGATAAATTTATTCGGAACTAATTTTTTGACTACCAAAAACCTCAAACTTGTACACCTATGATAAATTTATCTCGAACTAATTTTTTAACCACAAAAAATCATAAACTGATGCATTTGTGATAAATTTCCTCTCTTTTAAATTGGATTAATATCACAAAAAATCACAAATTGATAAACTTATAGAGGGGTAAAACTCCAAACTGGTGTATTCGTCAACTGTCACGTATCATCCAATTCAGTAATTTGACGGTAAAATTTAATAAAAATTAACATGGGGTAAATTTATCACGGGTGTACCAGTTTGGAGTTTTTGATGGTTAAAAAATTAATTTATGGTAAATTTGTCATATGTATATCAATTTGAGGATTTTCGTGATATTATCCTTACTTAAAAGTTGGTACCCCTTTTTGGAATCAAGTTTCTCATTTATGTATTTTTCTCTTTTGGCCAATCCCAACCGTGAAAGTCGAAATCCGCTAAAACCGGCGGCACTTCCAATTATGTGATTTAGGAGGAGCACCCACTAGCCACTAGGACATGTTGCGAGATGATGTTTGGCTTCTTAAACAAAACAAATGGATTAACTGAAGTTTTCAAGTTGTCACGTATTGGTTTGCAATATTTTGAGGTTCGAGCTCTCGCACATTTCATTTAAAATAATCCGTGACTCATTTCACATGGGCCTTACGTGGGTCATCCTAAGAATTTGTCCACGTCCGCAATCTCTTTAAGCCTTTTGCGATCACTAGTTTTGATCTTAAGGGATTAAATATTGCGAAACCAAGCGAGGAGACTAAGGAAGGAGCTCCATAATCGTGGCTTAAGCAAGAGATATTTGGCACGATGACGGGAAGAAGCGACGACCATTCAGAAATGTTTAATTTACAATGCTAGACTTGCTAGTGGCATTAATGTCACAGCATGGATTCTTGGTGAAATTACCTCAGTTGCTTTGACTACTAATCCTGTCTTGTGATCATCTTTGTGTGGTGAAATTGAAGAACACGTGTATATATGGTGGAGATAAAAAAAAAAAAGAAGAAGACAAACTAGGGTTTTCCTCATATCTAGTGGTCCGACATCATAGCATGGAAAACATACAAACATGTAAAAAAAATTATTTCGAGTGTCTTTTCTTTTGGCTGTTAATTCAGGACGTGGGTTTACGTATTACTTTATTCCTACTCGTAAGATTTTCTATCGTGTCCGTAGCGAAGCTCTTCAATTCTCGGTGTTTTTTGGATGTGAGTTGCTTTTAAACGACGAAGTGATGAGGGGGGCAGAGGCTGGTCTAAGGAGGAAACCATTTTAGAAAGATCAGAGTTGCAAGTTTGCAACCATAGAGGTACTACACATTTTTATTACAAAAAATCTATACGAATTGTCTATTGATGCATCAACACATATGGAAATTTGTAATTAATTACTTAAAACATCCGGTCCAAAAACAAAGTAGATGACTAAGTTTCGTCGACGCGATACTGTTTAGCAAACGCCGTCTTACATGTGCACTATTTCTCTCGAATGAATAACTGCTGGGATAATGAGTGTCGACTATAAAACCCAGTTGTCTCTGTATATTCTCTAACAATTAGTCCGAGAGGTATTCACAAACCATTGAAAAAACACGTATTTTTCAGTACAATATTTAGTTTGATGCAGAAAATTGCCTGACAAAAATGATATGATTCTAAATAAAGTTGACATGTATAACTCGAAATCAATAAATTATACCAATTGCTACATCTATGGATAACTCGTAACACTTTGGTTGATCTATAGAAGAAGGTGCAAATTACCATTCCGGTGACCTTTCCATGATAATACTTCATATGTGCAGTGGACTAATGACATGAAGAAAGGAACAAATCCGGGCGTCAAGGCAAGAGCAATAATTTCTCTTTTATATTTCTTCTAATCTCACAAGAACATGGCAAGCCCCAAATATACAATTCTCTAGTTTACTCTTAGACTTGTGGCCGACCGATACCTTGGTGGTTTGTTGCTCCCATAAATGGCTGTATCCCACACAGAACGCAGAGAGAGACCAGAGGGGCCGAAGCTGTCCTTGTAAGAAGACGACCCCCCTTTCTGAACAAGAACACAGTCACTTCTCTACTTAAAGAAAACAAATTCCCTGTCTGTCTCGACAAAGCCAAAGGCAAGTGAAGCCAAGCCATAGAAACTGAGGCATTCTGATCGCAGGAAGATGAAGAAGATTGTGAGAAGTGCAAGTGCAGAAGCAAGAGATTCCAAGACTAGAAACAGAAGTCTTTCATGCACAAGGGTAAAGGGTCACCTGAAAGAGCAGAAAGGTAGGCTCTACATCATTAAACGCTGCGTCATCATGCTCCTTTGCTGGCACGATTGACCTCTAAGGAATGATGTGCTATTTTGATGAATTTATTATCTCTGAGATCACATACATTCTCTCTTGACCTAACATCGGAGCTCGATTGAATCTCAAAGCTTCATTTAACTGATTATTCGGTCCATTATTCCCTGTTACGTCAATGTGTTTCCCGTGAGGCCTAATGTACAAGCAAATAGAGTGTTCGAGGACATGCACGGAAAGCTTATCGGTCCATCCCATAGCAAGTGTAAGCAACTTCTTGCCGGGTAACAGTTGCCTTCGGATTCTTCTATTTCCGATTCTTGCAAATGTATATGTCGCCCCCAAACGAGAAATTCGGAGCAAGCTGTTCTTTCCATCAGTTTTTGTTAGTAACGGAAGTAAATTCAGTCTGTTCATGTTTGCCTCTCATTTCCCAGCGGATCATCCTGTGATATCATTCTAACTATGTGTCTCCAATCCCCTGTCATGCGCTGTGAAGCATTATCCTCGACCTCGTAGTGGCGTTGACTCCATAGCTTTAGCAATCGCCCAACGCGCTGACCTCCGGAAGTCGTTCGTTCGGCGGCAAAGGATGAGCACCGGAATTGGAAAACTAGCCGCGAGATCAACGAGCTCTTCGGACATGATCTTGCTTCCATGTGCTGTTGGAGTTGAGTTTTCTTTGATCCATTCAAGTCCCTCTTTACTGGGATGGGCTTATGGACATGGTGGTGGGCTGGTGAAGGTGAAGACTCGCTTAACCCAACCCAATCCAATCCTATTCTCCCTTGTCTCGTTTTCCTTTTCATTTTGGCAAGAAAAAAAAAGTGATAATAGCACAAATAATCCCTAAATTTTGGCCCAATATATAACGTGATCCTTAAACTTTTAATTTGTTTAATGTGGTTCACGATCTTTGGCCCAATGTACAATGTGGTCCCTAAACATTTGATTTGTTCAATATGATCTTTGAACTTTTGGTACATGTTCAGTTTGATCCCTAAACTATATAAAAATATTCAATGTTGCCCTTCCATTACTTCAAGTTTAGGGACAATATTGAATATTTTCATATAGTTTAAGGACTAAATTGAACATCTATCAAAAGTCCACGGACCATATTGAATAATTTAAAAGTTCGGGGATGATATTGCACATTAGGCTAAAATTCAGGGATCACATTGAGCAAATTAAAAGTTTAGAGACCACATTACATACTGGGCTAGAGTTTAGAGAGCATTTGTGTCATTTTCTCAAAAAGAAAAAACACCATCACCCACAAAAAAGAAATACTCTTTTTGCACAAGCGTGCCATGGATCAATAGCTGGAGACGCGTGGCAAGTGAAATGAACAACTAGTCACGGCAAGCATTTGCAAAAAAATCTCGTGCACCTTCGTTCATACGAAGGGGTCAAAATTGATTGCAGTGCTGACTAAAATAGCCAAAAAAAATAAATAAAAAAAATTAGGACCACCGACTGCCGAAGTGGCCGGCGACACAAACCCCAATTTTTGAAATCTGAGGTTGAGTTGTCGTTTTGGTGGTGGGAAGAGGGAGAAAAAAAAAAAGCTTTAGGGGGGGAGAAGTTGATGACCAATGGGCCCATGAACCCAACAACATCGGGTGAAGCTTTGCCTTGTGCCGGTGGACTTTGGTGTGATTTCGACCCCACTTTTCATGTGGATCACATTCACACAACCTCCCAAGTTCTCCTTTTTGCTTACCATCGCCATCCGACATAAAGATCAAATACAATATACACCTTCGGGGTCGATCTTAACCTCGAAATCATCTAAATATGAACCACCGCATCCCCGTTTCCGAAACCCGTTCTAGACCAAAGGATCGTCAACCAATCAATCATGACCCGAGAACCATAATTGTCTCTTTTCGCGGAAGAGTGAAAAAAAGTAATGTGGGGGGGGGCCTTCATTGGGGTGCAAATCTCACCCGATCTCAAGAGGGGTTGGGATAACATCCCATGTGATGACAAAGAGGGAAATTAACCCCACATGGGGTCGTTTTTGCGATGATAAGCTTGAGGATGAAAAGATGGACTGAGTTTCCATGTTACCCACGAAACCAAATCCATCCCTTTTGTCCCTTTTTTGTTCAAGAAAAGCCGATGAGCTTTAGGTTGGACAAGCGAATCCCGAACTCACAAAATAAATCGATATAGAAAGTTAGTTCAAAGGAAGATGAACGTAACGAGTTTACGGTGGCGATTTCGGATATATCGTGTTAATTTAGCAAAGCTTTCGCATGTCGTGTGAAAACATGAACGGATCGCGAGAACCGGGCTCTATACCCTTTTTTTTTTCCCTATTAATCTCGTGTTTGTGGTGACCTATGAGCCAAGAGGTCAGTGCGTATGGATCATACACGCGTCATTATTTTGTTGGTGATCTCGTGTTTTTTTGTCCCCCTCGCCTACTAGGGATGCCCTCATATTCGCTTCACCCCATGCAGCATTAATTTAACCCGACATAGAGCTATAATAGACTCCATATCTTCCACTTGGAGTCCTTCCACTTTGCCCTTTCTCGTGTTAATATTTTCAAATTGAGTCATTGAATTAAGGGCATGTTTGGTTCGACTTTGGAGGAATGCCTTTGGCGAAATACAAAGGTCTTTGAGCTAAAAGGATTTTCTGAAATGAAAATAGTGTTTGATGATGTATATTTTAAAATCACATTTGAGCACAACTTTGGCCTAAATACCGTTTGGTAAAAATTATTTGTAAAAGACTTTTGCTGATATTTAAAAAAAAAAAGTTGGCCAACCAACCACGCCGTAGGGAGGGCCGGTCACGGGTCGTCACTGAGTCGTCACGACCCTTAGGCGGCGGTTGCCAGGGTCGCACGACCCCAGGCAATGGTTGCCGACCGTCGGACCAATTGCTTGGGAAGATGATGAACAGTGGCGATAAACAGTGCCGGTTTGCATTCAGAAAATACAACTTTCCAAGGCTTCTCATGGACTCCATTCAGCCAAAGGCCCTTGAAAAGCTTTGGAGATGCAATTGCATCTCCCCAAAGCTTGCTAAAAATTTTGCCAAACAACTTTGTATTTGCTCACGGGACTTTAGAGCCGCAAAACAACATTCAAATGTTGAACCAAACAGGCCTTAAGTTGCTCGAATCATGATACGTTAGAATGACCGACCGCTAAACATGACTCGAGTGATGATGTAACCCGAAATTGAGCAATCTCCCGTGAAAATGGGAGGAAATTTGGTAAGTACTACTTCAAATCGATCTCTCTTCACATTATTTTGGCAATAAAAACAGTAATTACGCCATGCCATAAAAGAAAATCGACAATTTCAATTATTGGCCACTAAAGGGCATGATTGCACAAATCGTATCCACACGTAAAAAGAATTCAAAAGCGAGAAATGGGAGAACGATAACTTAAGTGAAATGGTAAGATTTGAACTCAATTTTATTTCGTTTTACCAATGCGAGTGGGGCCGTGTCCCATTTTCTTTCTTCTTTTGCCCAAGCATTTCGGGTCGGAAAAAAATGGCTTGGGTAGGATGAGGGCGCGATGAGTCAGGGACAGCTGTCGAGCTGTCATTGGCGAGAGAGGAATTTTTGATGTTTCCGCACAATCAAAGGGACTGTCACCACTCGAGCCGGACCAACACGTCATCGTTTTTTCGGCCAACCAAAAAATAGAAAAATAAAAAAAATTGGGGTGGCGGGGGTGGCTTTTCTTTCAACCACAAATAGGCACGTTCCGAAGAAAGCGAAGGTCGGGAAATCTCCCGCGCCGATTTTACGAAAACAGGAGAACCCAAGAGCTCGAGGAAGCGACACGTGGCAGCGTGCATCGGAAGCCTTGTTGCTAAAGTGGGTTGCAAGGCTTAGGGACGTTGAACAATTCTAGGGCGTTCGTTGATGCTTTTTGTCAAACCCAAAAATGCAATCCTCCCAAGTGATCTTCTTTTTTGTCATTTGGCCTTTGTTTAGAGATTTGGATACTCTAAGGTCATGCGTGAGTGGGGCTGGCGTCGCCTATATATATTGAAGAAATTTGGTTTCTTGATCTTGGTGATTCGCCTTTCTAGGTAAAGCGAGAGCAGATGACCCATATTCATTTTAGGAAAGTGCATGTGGTGGAGCGTGGTTACGAAATCGGTGCACAAACATCTCATAAGTCAGATGTGATCTTAAATACCGCTTTAGTAGAGTGTTTGGCGGTGTTGCGATTGATTTCTTGATGGAAAATTTGATGCCGTAAGAAGATCCTTCTTTCAAATAATTATGTACCGAGTTTTTCTAGGTTGTTTAAGATTTCTAGTATCTATCTCCATTCGATCACTTTAAAATGACTTTTATTGCCATGCAAAGTTCATTAGTGCTCACTGAACTTGAGCAATATTTTTCACTCAACGAGGTCGCTGAATTTTGATTTTCAATTACTCAAAGTATCGAAGTCCGATTTTTCTCATCTACAATTTACGCGCTCTTTGATTTGAAATCGACAAGCATACTAATGAAATGACGACGCGATGTCCAACTGACAATGACATGGGCCCACGTGTGCGATTCAATAAAATAGAATTCCTTTTTCTCCACTCGATGCGTGCCAATTAAAGCGAGCTTCTTTTTGATATTCGAGAGGCACGATCGTGAATGTTCAAATTATCTGGAGGCTCACGAAATTCCTTACAAGATTTCGCCGGGTCGATTAAGGGTGCGTTTGGCAACGTGTCAAATAGTAAAAATTTACGTTCCTTTGTTTTCGAAATAGTTTGGGAATAAAATCGTTTGGTAAACGTGTTTGTTCCCGGCACATTTTGCAAAAATTTGTCTTAGCGAAAACAGTTTGGAAGAAAAACAAGAAAAAAAAAAAAAAGTTGTTTTTTGTTTCTTGGCACAATTTGAGAATCGGTTTTTTTTTTTTTTTCTTTTCTTATTTTTGTGTTGTTCTTTGTTTGTAAGAAGTGCCCGCCGATCCCCGCCCCTGGGGCCAGGGCGAGGGGCGAGGGCGCCTCCGCTCCGCCCGGGGCGTGAGGGCCGTGTTTTCGCCCGGCCCTAGGTCGCCGGTCGACGATCGCCGGCGATCGGCCATGGCCAAATAAAAATGGCTAAAAGAAAAAAAAATAATTCAAAATATTATTAAAATATTATTTAGGAACAAAAATTTTGTGTAGTTACTAAACACATTTCTATTCTTTTTAGTCTAGGAATAGACATTTTGGACAATTACCAAACGCCTTTAAAATACTTTCGAGAAAATTATTTCCCAAGAATAAAAAAAAAATCATTTCGCTTCGTAAATAATTTCCTGACACGTAATGATTTTAAATGCGCACCCCAAGAAGCCTAAAAGCTTTTGACCCGTGCAGTTGGCTCGGAATTCAGAGAAAAGCTTGCGCGCAGCCGGCGGACTTCGAGCAAGCAAAACCTCGCAACCTCCAGTTCACAAATATTTAATAACGGTGGGGGCGTGCAGCAGCAATACGTGCGGGCGTGACGGGGTTGGCGGAGGGGCAGCATGGTAAAAGCGCGGCCACGAAAGCGACATAACTGATTAATAATCTCCGTCAAATAATTGCCCAGCAAAGGAAAGACCAAAAAAGAAGGATCTTCGCAAGTACTACTATATAAGTTATAACAAAGAGAAAAAAGAAGGACGTGACCGATGCCCGTGACCCGGTGCTTCGGCTTCACGGCCCGAAGAAACCGTTAAATGTCTCCCTCCCAATTTGATTGATTGCTTAACGCAAAGGCATGGGAACAGCTTGACTATTCCCCTCCCTCGTTGGCGCCCCGCCGAATTGGCGGAATTGCCCTCGGCGCGGAGCCGGTCGTGGTCCATTTTGTGGAGAGAAAGAAAGCGCCCCCCCAACTTTGCGTGGCTGGCGGGGGTGACGGTGATTGCGTTTGCGGTATGGTTAAAGGAGGGGTTTTGATGGGCGATGGCGACGTTCTTGAGGGGGAAAAAGTGGGCTCTCCCTCTCTCTTTTTTTTTTTGCTGAGATGGCGATCTGGTGGCGGGGTAGTCGGTGGTGTTCTGGAGCACGCTCGAACCCCGAATTGGAAGTAAGTATCGAGTGCGTCCGGATTACGTGAGCGCGAATTGCATTCGCCGTTAAGATCAAATAGGTATTTCCTCGTTCAACGGTACATGCGAGCTGTGGGCTTACGTGTATCGGGTTCAACCGAGATTGGTTTGGTCTCCCCGTTAGATCAGATGTGTCTCCTCTCTTCTAACGGTACGTGTGAATCGGGCTCACGGGTTCAACCGAGATCGGTCCTCCCCCTCATTTGGTAGCGCCCATTAGAGTGGACTAAAATTGCACCAAATGCACGCGGGTTTCTTGATGTAATTCTTTCTTTCTTTCTTTTTTTTTCTTTTGGCATGTGATTTCTTGATGTAATTCGTGGGGTCGAGGCGTTGAAGAATTTAGGTAATTTGGCTTCGTTAATTGAATGAACGCAATTAATGGGATTCACTGAGCAGACATTCTTTTTCGATGAGGGGTCCTTTTTTTTTTTGTCGCACAATGAGGGGTTTGATAGGGTATAAGAATGAGAAGGACCATGCCCGCCATGCACGAAAGTAGAACAGTTTGTCTAACTTGTGCAGAGAAAGGAAAATCACATTTTTATGAAAAAAAAAAGATTTACTTTCATTTTCTAGCTTTATGCACAGTATCCCCATTTAGCAACGTAACATAATCCTTTCGTCAATCAATTAATATCGTGTATGCTTTTCTTCGCTCATCTTGTATGTCATTAAAGATTTTGCTCAGTTTGCTTCATGTTAAGCATACCAACCGTATAATATCGAAGTACATATTTCGAACGATTAATCAAAGACATGCATATTTTGAACACGAGATCGATGCAAAAACATGAAGGTGCTTTGGACTTTCGCGATGCGTAATAACAGGAGCAAATCATGCTAGAGGATAACCAAGAAGAGGAGTTCAAACTTTGGAACGAACTCTTTTTCATTTCTCTTGTCAAAAAAACAACGAAATTGGCAAGAGCGGCTTTTCCTCCGTCGCCGCAAGCAGAACTCAAGGCGCTGGGGGTGCCGGATGATGTTTCGCTGGAAATTTCAAAAGAAGAAATGTGGGGGATGAAAAAAAAACACGAAAAAAGGGGGTCCTGTAGCTAGGGGCATTTTGGTCATTTGCCAAACTGGCCAGAGCCCTTTTTATCTTTTCAAATTTTTTTGGCACAGAGAGAGAGAGAGAGGGACACTCACTCCCGAATTCGCACAAAACAGAGCGTCTGTCCGAAGCGCACCAGCAAAAAAAAAAAAAAAAACACGCGCACACACACAAAAGCACGCTCGGGGTGTGTTTGGTTTCTCTCTCCTTCCGCCACCATCACCACCACTTTCTCTCTCTACTGTATCTTCAAGGTGTAGAGAGGGAGAGGGAAGGAGAGGGAGGGAGGTACATTTGAGGAACGAGTAAAAGCAGGAACAATGCAGTCACTGTTAGGTTAGTTCCTCGAGAAAGAAGATCGTGCTGCTACTGCTCACCACGGGAGTTCGAAAAAAAGAACCACTCGAGGAGGAAGGGGAGGGGGCGCGATTCATCGGAGAGCAGTGCCGGAGCTGGTGAGTCCCCCCGATGCGCGAAGCTTTAGCGATTGAGAGCAATCGGAGGATCTCTCTGCTCGATTTGTCGGTCTCGGGCGGGGTGTCGGCTCCGATTCGTTTTTCGGAGCTCGAGCGTTTCGCGTCCTGCGCTGTGTGGTTCTGCGTGTCCGCACGTGCCATTTGGTCGCTGTCCGCGTCCCGCGTGGTGGAATCGAGCTGCATTCGTTTCGGTTTCTTTCGTGGAATCAGATCTGGATTTTTCGGGACGCCGTGTGGGTTGCTGCGGGCGTGTTTTTTGGTCCGCGAGCTGAAATTTTGCCGCATTTTGCTTGTCGTTAGATTTTGATGGAGATCTGTTGTTGGTACGAGTGGGACAGTGGACTTGGTGGATCATTTGTTCCTCTGCTCGCATCGTGTGTTTCATGTTCAATTGCAGTTGGCTGATTCGGTTAACCTGTTGTGTGTCGTTTGTCGTCCTCGACTATGCTGCAGTGTGCCTTCGAGGTGCTTTTTTTTTTTTTTTTTTTTCTGATTCTGCTGACGGCTACAGGGATCTAGGGGTGGGGATGCGTTTCCTGCTAAATGAAAAGGTGGAGGATAAACTGAGTAGATAAAAGCCCCGGAAGAATGAAATCGGAAATGCCTCTCGATCATGCCGTCTTCCAGCTATCACCGAAGCGTTCACGGTGAGAGAGTCTTTCGATGGTTTTGCGTAATCTATATTTCGATTGTTGGCGCTTTTATGCTCTCGTTATACAAATATTTCCTTTTTGGGTAGGTGTGAATTGATTGTTTCTAGCAATGGGAATTCTGAGAAGCTGGCATCGGGTTTAGTAAAGCCATTTGTAGCCCATCTAAAGGTTGCTGAAGAGCAATTTGCCCGGGCGGCGCAGTCGATAAAACTTGAAACGAGGAAGCATAATAATGGGGAAACATGGTTCACAAAGGGAACTCTTGAGCGGTAATGCCCATCTCCCTGTGTTTATCAGCCTGCAAGAACGACTGTGGTGCTGTGCACTTTCATAAAGTTGTTGGTGTCTTTAATTCCGCGGGCATTGTTTGTTTTCAGGTTTGTTCGCTTTGTTAGTACTCCAGAGGTTATGGAACTGGTGAATACATTTGATGCAGAAATGTCTCAATTGGAAGCAGCTCGAAGAATCTATTCGATGGTAATCTACCTGTCATCTTGGTGTGGAGTCTTCATGATTAAATTGGGAAGCCAATATTATTAATCTAGCTGACTACCAAAACTTACTGTATCAGGGGTCTGGGGATCAAAATTCTGATGCCTCAGGTATGTCGTCCAACCTAATCAGGCCTGGCTTGGTTATTCTTAATACTGTTGAAAATCTGAGCACAAATACTGAAATAGATTTTTTTCTCTCGATGTATATGGATCTATGTTTCCCTTTTTGTGAATCTTTGGGCGCCATCCTTGGATATCTATATAGATCCAGCTTTCTTTGGAGAATGTTCATGTAATTGAGTGGTGTGATATATGCAGTCACTTAACTGCAGCAATTGCGATTCTCCTCAAGTTTCTTCATTTGGATGTCCCTGAACTCTATAACGTGTTTATCAATATCATCATGTAGTGAAGTATCTATACAGAAGAGTTTGGATCAAGAAATGGGAGCATTGTGCTGAGCAAGGGTACTGGGGCTCTTCATGAAACTTGTGTGAAATATTTTAAACCAAAAATATGCTTTTTCCCGTGTCAATCTCATCAATTATCTCTGTTGTTTTCAAATATAAGCAATGTTGATTTCCCACATCCAAAAGGGAAGTGAATTTTGCCTATCAACTCATGATAGGCAGAGATTGCCTAACAAATGATTCACAGAACTCTAAATGATTCATCTTTGAAAACAATCAATATGGGATACAGTCTCCGCAATTCGTCTTGTAATGCATATAATTGATACAGGCGTTGTCAAGATGCATACTTTAGAAGTTTTTAGGAACTTGGGGTCTCATCAATTTAAGAATGTTTGAAGCTAATTGGATTCTCAACGCTACAACTGGTGGAACTAGGACTGATGGGAAAACAACTGTGTTATATTTGAACTTTTTTTATGATACATTCTTTCTTCCAGGTGGCGATGAAGCAGGAATCGCAGCAGCTGATGCTACAAAGTAATTATCTTTCCTCATTCTATTAAAAAGCCATCTGACTGAAGTTATAATTTTTCTAAACTTCTTCAGAAAATCTCACTGAATCTGCAGCAATGGTTAGTGTAGCTTTGCCTGTAAAGTTGGTCTGTATTGAACTTGTTGAAGTATCCCATGTCGTTTGCCTAGTGGTGTATAACGATCTTGTATCCATGTAATATCCCTCCGCATAATAGCTTGCATCATTGTGCTGGATATTTTAGCATAATTTCAAACCTAAGTTTTAGTTCTTCATGCCCCACTTAATGTTTCATTTTGTTTGTGGTTCTTTTTATTTATCTTAATCGTCATTCTTCAGCTCCACATGCATTCTTTATGTGGTTTGATTTGATTTGTATGTGTTAAGGAGTGTTGAAGTAATTATTGTTTATTACTTTACAAAAGAAAAAAAACCTATTCTGTTAACATTTCCAGCCCCAAAGCTTAAATTATTAGGTGGAGAGAACCTATATGAGTATGGATGATAAACACCTCCCTCGACATCTAATTATGTTGCTCAATTATCAATTTCCATCGGTATCTTTTATATTCTTTCTGTCCACGGCAGCCAGGCTGGATCTATAATAGTTTTTGTTTGGGAGGGGTTGTGGGGGGAAAAGTTACGCTTGCTTATGTCATAATTAAAAAAACACATTCATGTCATTTGCTATATTTAACAAGTATTACCGAATATATATGAAAATTTGCTTCTTCAGAATTTCACAATTACAGATAACACACCTCTAAGAATAGTTTTTGAATATCTGTTTGTATATCATTTTCGTCGGAAGCGGTCATTTAATTAGTCATCAAAAGGGATTATAATTCTACAAAAGTAGGAGTGGATTCAAAGTAAGAATATTACTAATTGTAAGGCCCCCTGTAGTCTGCTGTTAGATGTCACTGTCAGCCATAAAAGAAAAGGGGTATTTAGGGGAAAATTCGTCTTCCAGATTTTTCACACATAATTATCTGTTCCTTTTTTTTTATTGTGAAATGATTTTAATTTTACCCAATGACTTGGATTTCCATGACATAAGCATTAACAACTTTGCTACAAGTGATTAATCTTTAAGGTAAATGGAAACAAGAATAGCTTCGCTTTTCGTGATGCAGTTCTGGTTCATTTGTTTTTCTGAGAGTTCTCTTTAGCAGATATTGATTAGTCACACCAAGTATACATAGCCTATGGTCTTTATTTTGCTGTTGTCATTCTGAAATCCCATAAAATCTCTTGCTAAGGTATATAGCTACTATCGAACATGTGCATCTGTCCATCCATCAACTCAGCCGTGCACATGCTTTTCTGTCACGTGCATGCATGTTTTGGTTGTATGAGAAAGCTAGTTGCACTTTTTTCAAACCTCATAATATTTCCATTTCCTTTTTCTAATTTCTACTAATTATTCAGGAAGGAACTTCTAAGGGCTATTGATGTAAGGCTTGCCGCAGTTAGGCAGGACTTAACCACTGCATGTACTCGAGCTTCTGCCGCTGGTTTTAACCCTGACAGTGTCTCTGACCTCCAACTCTTTGCAGATTGCTTTGGAGCTAATCGACTGAAGTAAGAAACTACTTCTATATGATCGATCCTTCTGGCCTACTTTTATTGATCTAGGCCAGTCTTGAGACTCAGGACCCTATTGATGCCCCACATTCAGACCCCTTTCACTTGCTCGTGTTGTTCTCAATCTTTTCTTCTTCAATAGTGTTATCATGGGTGAAGTTTCTCAGTTTGAAATGCTTCTTGTAGAAGCCGATCGAATGATCTAAACATTTAGTTGGGAATACTATGGTCGCTTTCTGGTCCCTTAGTTTTTGGTATAGATACGGCTGTTTCTTTTCTTAGCTTTTTGAACAGCTCGCAATTTTTATGTTTCCTTTGACAATTTTGTTCTCCTTTTTCCATATATGATTTCTACTAAAAGTGCACTGAAGCATTATGTGGGTGTCAAAGGCTCTGCTTTATTTGTTAGCGACAACTTTGCAAGCTTGAGGCTTTGTGTATTTCTGCTAAATGTTTGATTAATGATGAGAAGCATTTGCTGGAGGAATACAGTGCTTAATTGCTGGGTTCAGAACTTTAGCCGAGAGCTATCATCCAAATCTGTGGTGTTGATACTCATGCCCCTACACAATAGATTCACATTTAGTGGCCTCACAGATTCTATTTACAAATGCTCGACAAAGATTATGCTGAAGTATCATGTAAAGAGTGGAAGTTATCTATGACTCCCATTAGCGTTTCTCATATCGAAAATTCCACTAGAGGATTTGCTGTTTATGGAGTGGGAATTCCCACTTGATGGGGTCATGAGCTCATCTCTTCAGCTGTTTTTGTTTATTTATTTCTGAGGATAAGAAAGCACCTTTCATCTTTGGTGAGGCAGAAATTTGCAGACTCCGATGTGTTCCATTGTCCTTGTGAAAACCTTTCTGCAAGTGAGGATAGAGGCCTTGGATGGCTGTACTGTCCTCTGATGCTGGTGTCTGCTGGGTCTGTATATATGTGCACTTAATCAAACAGGACGTTTCTCACTGTCACGTTCATCCACTTCCTCCAAATTGCATGTTACTCAATTTGGTTGACCGATATAAAATCCTAATTTGTCCCGTTGTCTCCCAAGTTTATACTTGCTTGAATTTTAGAGGAACAGAAGTCCAGGGAAGAAAGAATTACCATCGTCCTAGTTTAGAATCACAAGCAGACACACAGATGTGATCGTTGATATAATGTGGGGGTTATAATGATCTTAGAAGTTGCGGTAGCACATTTTATGGCAGGTCTTGTAAAGTGATTGAATGTTTACTCGTTCAAGAACAGCTCTTACCTTCACTCTTTTTTCCCCTTAGTAATTTTTCTGTTATAATTTGTTAGACAACATACTTCTACTAGCATGTTCATAGTTATGTTCATAGTTCTGATTCCTTTCAAGTGTTTTGATTATGAACTATGTTTGACTTTGTGTAGTGAAGCTTGCTCCAAATTCCTGTCGCTGTGCCAAAGAAGACCTGACCTGCTCCCCTTGTGGAGGTCGGGGGCTGTTGAGAGAGGAATCAGATCTTCATGTGAATCTGACATGTCCCTTGATGATCCCACAGAAGATCAAACTGCACCATCTCAGCCCCTGTTAGTGCATTCAAACAGACACTCAATTGACCAAGAGCTATGTGCTGCCCAAACTGTGGGAAAGCAGTCAGACCAATCAAAAGCCTCCACTAGTCAACAAACCAAGGCCTTCACTACATTTCCTACACAAAATGATAATTCGAACGACAAAGACACAGAAGCAAAAGAGAAAAAAGATGAAGAATCACCAACAATCCAGGTAAGTCAACCGGGTAGGCGGCTCAGCGTTCAGGACCGCATAAATCTCTTTGAAAGCAAACAGAAGGAGAATTCTACCAGCGGTAGTGGTAGCAAACCTTCTGTGGGCAAGTCTATTGAGCTGAGAAGGCTCTCCTCTGATGTTTCGTCGGCACCTACAGCAGCTGAGAAGGCTGTGTTGAGGAGATGGAGTGGTGCAAGTGATATGAGTATTGACTTGACTGCTGACAAGAGAGAGAACAATGGCGAAAGCCCTTTGTGTACGCCCTCCTCAACTTCTATTTCTCAGGAAAAACGTACTGTTTTTTCTGCTTTGTCTGAGGATAGAGACCAAAAGGTTTTAACTGATAGCACCGGTTCTTTTAAGAGTGATAATAAGAGTGACTTGGGTAAATTTGGCGATACTGGACAGAAAGAGCATGCTGAACTGCAGACCCCTGTCTGCTTATCAGGAAAAGAAGATGAGACAGTTGGTGGAAGCACCAGTCTGAAGGATCTAGCAAGTTCAATGACCCAAACTAGGCCCTTTACTGGTAGGGTACAGCAGATAGGGGTAAGCAGTCAGGAGGGTGCAGAAGAAAAGGTTAACTCCTTTATCTGGAGGTGAAGGTGGTAGAAATATAGAATTGGTGGATGCTGAGGTGCAACTGGTGGGCTCTGCGTATAAAAAGGAAGGAGCTGGGATGAAAAACCAGGCTGCTCCCAAGACTAAAACTGGAGGTTCCCTAAGCAGGGTTGGGGATGTGACATCCAAAAGTAGAAGTGGGAATGGAATAGATGATCCGGCCATAAAAGATCCACCACAGGTTAAATCCCACCCTAGGGGTTTCCATGGACATTCTCGATCTTTTTCTGGGCAAATTGAAGGGGGCATAGGACTTAAAGCTAGAGAAATGCAAGAAAAAGGAATAAGTGGGGATCAATTGACAACACAACCAAAATGGAGATCCCTTACTGGGGAATCTGAAGCAGCAGCTACGGACTTGATGGCACCTGTGAAGGTGCAAACCATGGCAGAAGAATCTCATATCCCGAAACTGAAGTTTCAAAAGCCAGTTACAGCTGCTTCTGAACAAATTAAGAGGACTCAAGGAAAGAAGGATGAGGGCGGCTCCTCATATGTGAATAGTAAATTACCTTTTCCCAGTATAAAGGCTCTTGAAAGTCAAGAGACATTGGCTATGCCTTCATCAAACACAATGGAGCAAGTTCAGAGGGTACGGCAATCTAAAGGAAACCAGGAACTCAATGATGAGCTTAAGATGAAGGCTAATGAGTTGGAAAAGCTCTTTGCAGAACACAAGCTTCGCCTTCCTGTAGATCAGTCCAGCTCTGCTCGAAGGAGTAAACCTGCTGAGTCCCAGATAGAACCAGTGGCGTTGCAGCATAAGAAATCAGCAGTCCAAGAGGTAGCTCCTGTTAAACTGCCTGAGAAGAACTTAGCGATTGACTTAAGTGGGAATTCAGATAAGGTGACAGACTTCCATACTCCTCCGTCAATGAAGATGTTGGATAATCAGGACGCCGATACTCTTAGGAGAAACTTTTCTGACCTTAGTTTCTCTGATGATTCTAGAGGAAAGTTCTATGAAAAGTACATGCAGAAAAGAGATGCCAAGTTGAGGGAAGAGTGGGGATCTAAGAGGGCAGAGAAGGAGGCAAAACTGAAAGCCATGCATGATAGCCTTGAGCGGAGTAGAGCTGAAATGAAGGCTAGGTTTTCTGGTTCAGCAGAGAGACGTCAATCACTCTCCAGTACTCGTCAACGTACTGAGAAACAGAGATCATTCAATACGCGATCAAATGTGAAGGAGCAGGTACTAATGTGAATGAGTTTTTGAAAAACCCCAAAAATTATTGGTAGGTAAAATATGGCGGATTCTGCTGTATTAAACTTGAAACCAAAAAATTTGGCAGTAAATAAATTTTGAGGAATTAACTTCAGTGAAGTTTTATTTCTGATGTCAGCAAACTGATCTTGTTCAAAGTGAAGAGGAGGAATTTGAGGCATATCCAGATGATGGTGTTTCTAGAAGCAACCAGATGAAGAAGCCTTTTCCGAACCGTAACTTGTCTTCGTTGACTCCTCGCAATTCAATAGCACCAGGTTCAAGGTCTTCGGCAAGAGCTTCCAACTCTCTTTCTGGGAGACGAAGGGCACCTTTAGAAAACCCTCTTGCGCAGTCCGTCCCCAACTTCTCTGATTTCAGGAAAGAAAACACTAAGCCCTCCTCCGGCATCAGCAAAGCACCAAATCGTTCACAAGTGAGAAGCTATGCTCGAAGCAAGAGTAATGGCGAAGATCTGCCTCTTGTCAAGGAAGAGAAAACTCGGCGATCTGAGTCTTTAAGGAAAAGCTCTGCCGGTCCTGTTGAGTTTAAGGACATGTCTGCTTCGCATGATGATGTGGCTATTTTGGCTTCCCTGGAATCTGATCAAGGACAGATGGATCATAGTGTTCAAGACAAATTCTCAAAAAATGGTAATTCAAAGTTTTTCCACGGAAAGGGTAATGGAGTTGGTCCTGGCGTAGGATCTAGCAGTGCAAGGAAGGCTTCAATGACATCTGAAAATTTGATGAATGATCAAGATTTTGATGACTCAGATTTTGTGGCTGATGATTTGGTAGACATGCCAAAAGAGGAAGATGATGATGATGATCCTGACATTGTAGCAGTCCAAGACTTTGCCAATGGGAATTCGAGGTTGAGCCAGGACTCGGATGATTCGGTGAAATCTGGGTCTGAAATTGATGATTCATTGAGATCTATTTCTCAAGTTGACCCTGCTGCTATTAGTGAATTTGCTGCTTCTGTGCCATCAAAATTCCATCCGACAGGTTCCCTAAAGGATTCACCCTGTGAAAGCCCAGTCTCATGGAATTCACGCATTCAAAATTTGTTTTCCTATCCACACGAGACTTCAGATATTGATGCTTCCATGGATTCTCCAATTGGAAGCCCTGCGTCATGGAACTCCCATACTCTGGGCCAAGCAGAGGTTGATGCTGCACGAATGAGAAAGAAATGGGGGAGTGCGCAGAAACCTTTTCTTGTTGCTAATTCTTCCTATACTCAGTCTCGCAAAGATGTGACGAAAGGCTTCAAACGGCTGTTGAAGTTTGGCAGAAAAAATCGGGGGACTGATAGTTTGGTGGATTGGATATCTGCCACGACCTCAGAGGGAGATGACGATACTGAAGATGGAAGAGATCCTGCTAATAGGTCATCAGAAGATTTGAGGAAGTCAAGAATGGGATTTTCCCAGGGTCATCCATCTGATGACAGCTTTAATGAGGGCGAGTTAAATGAACAGGGTAAGTTTTCATGGAGTGTGACGAAACATGCGAGCTGATGGTAGAGACTTACTCCTTGTGAGGTCTCTAGGTTTGAATTGCTTCTAGTTAAATTTCTGGTGGCATCTTTTGGCTAAATAGTCTTTTGTTATCATCGGCAGGATGCATGTCACTTGAGATCTGCTTAGTTATTTTTTCTTTCTTAGTTTGATGCCAAAGCTTTTGTTACCGAGGGCTTCATAAACTGTTAGCTTGATATGTAAGTCTAATCGTCATTTTTCCAGATTTGTATTCTATTTGGCATCTGTGATGTTGCTGCTGAACGTTTGATTGACTTGTCTACTCATTTGCATTATGGATAGATCTGTGAGGAGAAGAGGTGAATGATATTCTGTGTTTTTGTTGATTATCTTACCAAATATATTAAATGTTCTGTCAAATGACCTTGCCATTCTCCCAGGAAGAGTTTTGATATCCTGGTTTACCGTTTATTATGTCATCCCAAAGCGAAGTTACCAGGATTGTTTTATCATTCCTGCCTGCTGTGGGTTGTCAATTTCATCTACGCAAGAACTTGCTTTAGTGCTTCAGAAATGGAGACAAGCTTCATGCAGGTTCTCATGTTGATTGAATCTCTCTTTTCTTGCAGTTGAAGCCTTAGGTAGCTCCATACCAGCTCCTCCTGCAAACTTTAAACTGAGGGATGATCATATCTCAGGAAGCTCTTTGAAAGGTGACTTTTTCTACTGATAGTGAGACTTTCCTTTTCTTTCACTAAAGATTATATTCACAGATATTATTTGCCTGTCCTAAGATATCTTTGTCCTGTCGGAGTTGTTTTGACCCCTTGCTGTGTGGGATGATCCCACTTTGTTGGAAAAAGTCTGTCAATGAACTGTGCTGGAAGAGCCTAAGGGGACTTACTCTTCTACAATTAGATTAGCCCAAGTGCTCCTCAATTTGCGAGTCATTATTCTCGATGGATTCATGACAATCCTTGATTGTGCCCCCAATTTTTCCTGATATCATTAGCCCCACCGATTTTATTTCGATAGTGTTTTGACATTTGAGTTGGGAAACTTGCAGCCCCCAGATCATTTTTCTCTCTTTCAACATTCCGGAGCAAGGGAAGTGACACGAAACCTAGGTGATCATCTGTAGTTTGTAGCCCGAGGGCATGTTTGAAATCGTCGAGGGGTCTGCTGGAGAGGCTGCTGTCAGACTCAGATACAGATGCTTGATATTGGCACGATATAGTCTACTGTGTAAGATTCGTTACTATTTGAGTCATGTATATCTTTGTGAATGTGCGAAGACACTCTGGCGATTTAGTCAGTTGTTTAGGTAGTCACATGTTGAAATATGTTGTATATTTGTCTTGGACACAAGTTCGCCTTCTGGCGCAACTTCCTCATGATTTTGGTAGTCCAGGGGCTTTCCTTTTGCCCTTTATATTCGTAGCTTTGTGTGATGTACATCAGATGGGACATTTGTTAGCGTCAAAGTTGTCAACATTGTACCAAGATAGATGATTCCGCGGAGCAACAGCTTATAAAAGATGAGGATTGTTTCTCTTATTTGACTTCTCCTTTCGTTTTTGTCCGCCCTCCATCATTTGGTTTCATTCTTTCGTTCCGTCTCTTGCTTAATTCTCTGATAGTACGAAATATGATTCTGTTCGGCATTGGTTAGCTTGATTCTCTGATAGTACAAATATGATTCTGTTCGGCGTTGGTTAGCACAGTGTTTGGCAAACTTTGGAATGGCGACGGGACATGATATAGTTGTAAAATATAGATAGTTGTGAAGGAGTGGTTTTTCCAACTACTAGGTAGTCGTTGAGCTCTATGGAATGGTTTTAGTGACCGTCTCCTTTGAATCCGAACCGCTCAATAATTAGTAGTTTGACTAGCGGAGACAACCAATCAATAAATAAGGTTTCTCTTTATTAGATGGTGTACCTACTTGATATGGTTCATTGTCGCATTATGCTCTTAATATCTACGTTTAATTTAGTGTGTGGTACGTGACATCCACTAACATTCGAGTTGTTGATGGTCAAAAGCTACAGTCAGTCACCTGTGGTTCCGACTCAGGGAATTGGTCGAATTATTTGACTTCTTGAATCCATGAAAGAGAGTCCCTTAACACCTCAGCCCTCAGGATTATATATGGAAACCATCAAAACATTTTATTTGAAATTTATCCCAAATTTTATGATTTCTATATTGGGCAGAACCCATATTTTTGCCCACGGTAAATGGCGTGCTTCTACAACTGAAGGGAGAAATTCAAACCCTTTTTAGTGAGTGATGGGTAAACCATCGATATTTGAAAAGGAGACCTTTCGACCAACTCGAAGATAAAGGATATCAGCGAAAACGGAAAAGACGAAAGAGCATTTAAACTCATCTTTTCAATTTGAAAGTCGCATTACCTTTTCATTTGATTAATGATGTCGGTCAATTTCTTGAGTGCACTGTACACTGATCTCGTCTATGAACCGTGGACTGTGAAAAGTGGACGTTGGGATGTCCTCACCTTTCTTAAAAGAGATATGTGACCGCAAACCCAACCAGACCAAATTAGCCTACATATGTAGAGTGTTAGTGCATTAAACATAGCTTAAAAGAGAGGAAAAGAGTTGACTTTTGGGGCTAAAACAAAGATCCTTTCAAACTAATATAATTTTCTCATTTTTCCCTTTCCTTTCTTTGTTTATTTATTTTGTGAAAGCATCATTATTTTCTCTTGGCTTATAAGCCAAGAGTGGTTGGTGCATTACGTGCCTGGCATGCAAAGTTAAAGGGATTCTCTGGCATCAATGGCCACCACGACCGGAGAGACCTCCTCTGTTTCTTCTTCTCTGTGTGGACTTACCTTCTGAGCTCCTCTTGAACTTGTCTCCTGCGTTACACTCAGGTTCTTTGTCCGTACTCTTTCAGGCAATAGTCGCTTCCAATGTTCAGCGTTCTGATATTTACTGCCTTATTGAAAATTATTTGAAACTTTTGTATGTGTCGATTTGGGCTGATGCGGCTGGTCTTCTGAAAATTCGACGTTTCTGTTTTTCTCCTCCTGGAATTTGCGTTATTTATACATAAGCTTCATGCTCCCATGGTATTTCCATGTCAAACGTGGTGCATGGTGCCCTGTATTGATATACGAATATGTTGGTGTATTATCTGTGCATGCGTTCTTTGTGGTCATGTTCTTTTGAGCAGTTATCGGAGTCCAAGCAGTTAGTAATCTTTCAGTTATAATTGGACTCTGGATAAAGTTTTGCTAAGTTCCTTCTTAAATGAATTGCCTTAAATGATTTCTTCCAAATGATGCCCATCTTCTAGCTCAAATTTTGGATGTTTTCTTGCTAAGCAAAAGATTGCTAGTGTCTGGCTGGTAATGTGCTTGTTAAACTGTCCCCATTGCATGTGTGGATCTGCCGGTGTGTATTAGCTAGTGAGATATGCAAAGCTAGACTTGTTCTGATCTTGACCCAAATTACCTCTGCAGGAGATCTACCATATTTCTGGGGAACAAAAGATAAGTAAAATAAATGGCATCCCTTACACCAGGCGTGCTACTAAAGCTCCTTCAGAGCGTAAACTCCAATGTCAAAGTTCGTGGAGAATATCGATCTGCCCTCCTACAAGTCATCAGCATTGTGCCAGCCTTAAGTGGATCGGAACTGTGGCCTAACCAAGGGTTCTTTGTAAAAGTATCTGATTCCTCTCACTCCACGTACGTCTCGCTATCAAAGGAAGACAATGAACTCATTCTGAACAATAAGTTACAACTTGGCCAGTTCTTTTATGTTGATCGAGTCGAAGCAGGCAAGCCTGTGCCTATCCTAGTCGGTGTAAGACCGCTTCCTGGGAGGAATCCCTTCGTGGGAAATCCCAAAGACTTGATGCAAATATTAGAGCCATCCAAAGGGCCTAGTCCAGCGCAAGGTGAAGCAGTTAGTAGCACCAAATTGAATGAGCAAACAGAGACAAAAGGGAAAGATGAAAGCTTGAAACAGAAGTTTGTTATCAGAGAAGAGAAGGTGGTTGTTGCATCAAGGTATATGCAGGGTGTTTTAGTGTCCCACAAAGTTGGTGAATCCGATTCAAATGGAGGGAAGGCAAGTGAGAGTGAGAATGGTGGATGTGGCAAAAGGGCTGGCTTAGCAAGATATAAACAGCAAGAGCTTAAAGATCAGGTTTGTATATGGACTCTTAATGAGTCAAATATATCGGTCTTATACAATTTCGAAGGCATTTGCCATAGTTCAAGATGACCTTCAGAGCTCTTAATATGCTACTAGTAAAAAAGGCGTGTTCTTACAAAACTAACAGAATGCCCTTGATTATAACTCCCATCATAAGTATGCCCTGTTTATGGGATTTGGAATTAGTCTGATTTGGCCTGAAAATGGATGCAAAAGAAGTTAGATATTGTTCCCTTTCTGAAAATTTAGCTTCTAGGTATCCACATAGGTGTACTAGGAAGTACTCTAGGAGTCTATATCAGACGAGGTAACATGAGAGCTCAGGTGACAGAAATGAATCCGACATCTGGCAAAGCTGTATTTCCTTTATCGGAGTCACTTTTCGTTCTAACTGTTTTCTTATGCCGTGATTCTGAAAACTGAGAAGATGAACTGTTTAATGATGCTAGTATTGCAGACACGTCCATCTACTCCTCCTAGAAGTCATCCTGAGGCCTTTGCAGTGAAGCCAGATGCTCCTCTACCCAACACGAGGGATGCCGTAGCACCTCTGAAGAGCATGCCTAAACATGCTATAAGTAAGCAAGAGAACATGCGCGCAAATCTGCTTCCTGTCAATATAGAAAGGATAAACTCCTCCGAGTCAATGACATGGGCCTCTCTCCCTCCCAACCTTTTGAAATCTGGAAAGGTACTCCTTTTTCCACCTCCACATGCTGGGTTTCACTATGGTTTTGAGCAATTTTAACCAATGTAATTATCCAGTCCAGGGACGTCTGACAATTGAACTCATTGTGGCTTTTGTCTGTTTTGACGCGCTTAAAGGAAACTGTTCTAGCGTTCTGCATAAGTACCAATGCCAAGTAGAGCACTTACCAACAGAAGCATGCTTTTGTTATGAGATATTTGAAAAATGGTGAAATGCAAAGTATCTCGAACTTCCATTATTTTTCCTGATAGTTCATTCTCATTTCACTAGGGGATACTTAAAAGGAGAAATGTTGCTTCTTTAGTAGCAGCAGAAGCTCAAAAAGAGGCATCAGCAGCTGGCACTTTGATTAAGTGCCTCAGGTAATTGTTGTCATTAAGAAAATACTTTTCGTAAGTTGCTGCATGTTCATCATGAAAGTTTTAAAGACCCTTTCGTTTGCCCAGCATGTTTGCGGATCTCTCCTCGTCTACTGCCGCAGAGGACCCCCACGGTTCGCTTACCAAATTTTTCACACTATATCAGCTAATCGACCAAAAAAACCAATCGACACTGCTAAGAAATACTGTGCTTCCGTTATCTTCTCATTCTCCCACTACAAACATTGAGAAACCTAACAACAGTGGAGTCACAACTCCTGGAAGAGGTATATTAAAATCCTCAAAGCCTAATCTTGAGATAACTGTGACTGAGAAACTGGAATGGGCTAAAGGAGATGGTGCTAGAGAGATTAAAGAGATGAGACATACCCTCTTACAGGAAACAGAATGTTGGTTTTTAAAATTCCTGGAAGGAGTGTTGGACACTGGATTTCGTGCCAGTGCCCCTGAAAGAAAAGGCAAGGATACTTTTGGACGACGGGCTGAGCCGAACAATAACCACATCGCTGTCACATTATCACAGCTGAAGCAAGCAAGCGAATGGTTGGATAGATTCAGAGGCAAATTACATTCTCAAAACAGCGGACTCCAATTGGAAACTGTTGATAGACTAAAGCAGAAGGTGTACTCTTCTTTGCTCGTACATGTCGAGTCGGCTGCGACAGCTCTAGAGACCCGATCTGATCGTGGTTGAAATCAGGCAAACTGGATGAAGTTTTAAAAGCTTGTTTGCCTGCTTCTGTTTATGGGTTAGTTTTGACATCCAATGTGGCATTGCTTGATACTCCAAGAGTCCAACCAATGTTATTGGTGATTTGGTTAACTCTATCTGATGTTCATAAAATTATTTTCCAAATTCTTGAATATATATGTTTGAAGGGTCAGATGTTCTAGCACACATTTTCCTGGTTGCTCTCTCATATGAGCACAAGAAATGACTTCTGCTGAATATATTTTCATGTCATGTATTATAAACTCATAACATCCTGAAATGAAACACCTTGCTAAAAAGAAGTGTTACTTACCTGATAAATTTCCAGCATTTGCTCGATGTTGTCATCATTTTGCTGGAGTCAAGATAGGAAAAGAAGCCAAGCTGGAAAGCCATGGCACATGCATGGTTTTCTGTTCAGATTATCGACTCAAAGATATGATCAATTTCAGCATGTGCCCTGCTTCTCCAGCATGGCAATAACCCTCTCCTCATTTCGCCTTCTTATTTTTGCAAATCAAGGACATTCTCTTATGCACCCAAGTTTTGACCTTTAAATACTGGTAGAAAGTGACTAAACCAGCTATACCGAGTACACTTTATAGCTCAACATTGAAGGAGAAAGAAGAACGAAGTTTCAATTTTCGTTTTCTTTTAGTTTCTTTAAGGTAATGAACCGTACATGTGAACAGATATAATACAAATCTATTAGTTGACAACGTTACTCAGGTGTCGGCAGATGATTACAGCTTAGAGCTGATAAGCTGTCATGGAATCCATAGTTAAAATTCTGCAAAAATAGTTTTATGGGTGGGTGAGTGGTTGATCTGTTAGCCTTTGCTTATGGAATGAGCTCATGATCCTGAACACATTGTCCATGGAGAACAGTAAAAAGCCATTGGCATGCTGAACTACCTGAAGTTGGGTGTAATGACTGTTGAGAGTGCCCCCTAGAAACTTTCATGTGTTTTTGGAGCACGACATCTCTATCCACTCAAGTCAATCACTGTGTCAAATTTCACAATTTTTTTTTCTCTCAAAGAGATGATACTTTTCTCACAATGGTAGGTTTGAGCCTCGGGACGAGTCGAGAATCCAATCAGAGTTGAGCAATAGCATGAAGTGGCAAAAGAGGAGCTGACAGTTTTGAGTTAGACTTCGAGCGGGTAGGAGACAATCCATGGGTACACCGATGCATCCACTTTATTTTCAACTATGCAGATTATCGAAGTAATAAATTACTAATAAAGTAACGATTTTATAGAAATTGGTATTATAGAAACAATCAGGTAAGTAGTAGTAAGCTTAAGAGTTATGAAAATAAACATTGGTAAATTACACAGCTAGAAGTTGGTATATTTTTACAGAAGTTGTTAATTTGAGAAGACTCAAATAAATAGTTCAAAGCTATTCAATAAGAATGTTGATAACCTAACACTAGCTCATAACTTAATTGTTTCGATGTTGGAAAGTCACTAGAAATCGAGGTTTTAGTTCAAAATGATAACTTGAAAATAATAAGTAGAATAAGCAAATAAAAGTTGGTAAGTTACGCAAATAAAAATTGCTAAATTATTACAACTTTTTTTTAATTTAGAAACAATCAAATAAATGTTGATAAGTTATTCAAGCAAGAGTCGATAACAGTAAAACGGTAGGAAAGTACTGACTACCAAGGCATGTCAATGAACGTTGATAAGCCAGACAAATAAAAACTAGTAAATTTTTAAAAAGTTGATAATTTCAAAACAATCAAATAAAAGATGGTAAGCATTTGCTTTAGAGTTATTAATGTAACACCGATGGTAACTTAATTAGATAAATACTAGTGAGTCACTCCATTTATTCTTCCGTTATAAATTGCTAATAGCATTGACTCTACAAAAAATACATAATTTGAAGAAATGTCAGCTTGTGCCTTTGACACGGCGATAATAGAAAGAACAAGACGTATGATTATATAATTAAATTTTTTCTCGGTTGAAAATTTTATTTATATCAGAATAATCCTTTTAACGAAGCCGAAAGGGAGCTATACAATTTCAAAGTTCCTATCGATATTCTTTTTCGTCTAGGCTTCTAGTACTTTGTGAAATCGGCCAATCAAGATGGTTTTTTTTTTTTCATTCTATAAAACGAATTGGAGATGCATTAATCAAATTGTCTCTGATCTTTTACCTTGAACAATGTGTCCTGAAAATTTCACTTAAGATAAAAGTAATAGCGATGAGCATAGTTCGGATTGGGTCGATTTAGCATTTAATTTAAGGATCAACTGGCACAGTGTTGGTCCCCAATTTTTGGAATCGGAGACCGATCCTGTTGAGCATGGGATTGAGGACTATACTGACATAGGGACCAGCCAATCCTTTTTTTTTTTCTTAATTTTTTGTATTCCTTAAAAGAACAAACGTACTCTTTGAAATTACATATTCATCGACAATGCGATATTGAACAATTAAACAATGAACACTGATACAAATCATACGAAAATATAAGATAAGGCAACAATAGAAATCTCCATTTGCCAAAAGTAACAAACCATAGAAGACAAACATGAAGAATAGAATAAATGATAAAAAAGTAGAGAATCGCGAAAGGGTGGAGAAGAGAATTGAAGGCAGAAGCATGAAAGGGAAGGGAAGAGAATTGATCTCTAAGCGCAAAATGAGAAGAGAGAAGACGAAGAGACCACCCCCAAAGAGATGGAAATGAAATATGAGATTGAGGGAGAAAGTGAGATTGTGAGAGAGGAAAACGGTGGAAGACAAGGAGGGGCACTTATAGTCATATACTTAGAGTTTGGACAAAAAGAGAGAAGATAACTACAGGGTTGGTTCGAGTTCCTAAAGCCCTAGGACAAGCGACTAATCCACAAAATACAAGTTCCAGTGACTCTAGGACCAAGGACTGACCCAATTCCCTTGGGAATCGGACCAAGATCAGGATCGACAAGGTTGGGTTGGTCCAATGTCAATCTAGGGTCAACCCTAAACTTATGCTCACCCCTAAAAAGTAAGATCATTGTCATAATTGTCGAATTGTCTTATATTAGATATTATAATGACCAACATTTTAAGATCAATTCTAATGCCTTCTCATGTAGTCTGAAAGTTTCGTATAAATTAGCTATGATTGAGCATGATACAAATGTATCATTTAAGATGTAGTCGAAAGAAAATCTTATTTTTGGGATATTTGCATGTATATTATCAAATTGTAGTGAGATTTATCGCGTCCACAATGTACACATCATAAAAAAGGTTAATTTAAGTACATAAAAATTATTCGTTAATGGAAACCTCAATTAATATAAAATTTAGACTTGCTAAAATTATGGCCAAAATCCAGTTCTATCATGCGATGTATTATGAAATATTAGCGTCTTTGAGAAAATATTCAAATATACGACAATGTATACTTTTGGTAATAATGTGAAGTGAAAAAAAATAGTACGGTTAGATGATTAAATACAGTACAATCTAGAGGTGAGCATGGTTCCAGGATAGAACCTAGAACGTGAAAACCGATCAATGGAAACTTGTAGGCTCTAGGTTCGAATGTATGCATGGTAGGTTTAGGTTCCAAAAATTGAGAAACTCGTTTCGACAGATAGGTTTTTGGGTTTCAAGTTTATAGGTTTCAAGTTCTAGGTAGGTAAAACCTGAAATCTAAATAAGTTTTTTATATTTTTTCTTGGTCTATGTGTTCGCGTAAGGTGTTTTATAGCGTTAGATGATGAATGTATAATCTGGAACTATTAGTCTGAGCTTTCATTTTATGACTTGTTAATGTTTCATATTCTTTGTATGTCTAAATATAAGTTGTGGTTAGCGGATCATAGCAGCAAGTGGTAGTCATTAAAGGTGATAATTTACTACAATTATTTAATTAATAATACAAGTGAAACCTTGGTAGATCCTGAAACCAACCATCGAACTTGTGATAGGGTAAGTTCAAAGTTCAAAGTTCCAAAAAATGAGGAATCTATTATCATAGGTGGAACTTATATGGAACATAGAACTACTCACTCGTAATATCGATTCACGTAATGATTTCTCATTTTAATTAAATTTATATGAATCGTAATGTCAGGAAAACTAGTCTTTTGTATTCTCTTTGGTGAATGACAAGTTTGTTCAATATTGTTGCATTTGTTTTCGTTTTGTTTAACTAAAAATGAAATAAAAAAAAGAACCTACTAGACTTTGGAACCTATAACAGGATAGGTACCAAGTTCCAGGTTTCGACGGAGAGGTTTCAGGTTCCAAAAAAAATGAGGAACTTGTATCCGATGATAAGTTCTAGGTGGAACTTGTAAGGAACATAGAACCGCTTATCCCTAATATAATCCTACAAGCTAATAAAAGATATATAAGTGGACGAATTTGGAAATATATGATAATAATAAGAGTATAATCCTATGCTAAAAAAAAAGTTTGGGAAAAAAACAAAAGACTAATTTGTCTTTTATTAGACAAAAAAAAGAAAAATAAAGAGGAAAACAAAAAATAACGCCAAAAGAAATTGCAGGAAATCTTATGCTTGTGAAGATAAAAAAAAAAAAAAAATGGATAATGACACAAATAGTTTAGGAATTATGTGGTCTCTGAACTTTTAATTTGTTCAATGTGGTCCTGAATTTTATCTTATCGTGCAATGATGTGACTCTTGAACTTTTAATTTGTTCGATCTAATAAAAGATATATAAGTGGACGAATTTGGAATTTTTGGTATATGTTCAATTTAGTCAATTTGTCTTTTATTGAATATTTTCATATAATTAAGTTTAGGGATGACATTTACACATTAGTTGAATTTCAGATATCATATTAAACAAATCAAAAGTTCAAAATTTTTACATGTGTAAGATGTGGTCAAAGTTAGTTAAGGGGAACCATTTACACATTAGTTGAATCGTCCCAAAAAGGAGAAGATATGATCTTGTGAAAGAATGAAAAAACGAAAAGAAATGAACATGATGGAACCAAATCGAAATAAAATCACACAAGGAAAAGAAAAAGGGAAATTTATCATGGAGGAATTATATTTACCATACAAGTATTTCCTCCTCTTCTTCTTCTTCTTCTTCTTTTCTTTTTTTTTTTTTTTTTTGCATTTAGAGAACGGCAGCTTCGTGGAAGCATTTTTCATTAATTAGCCAATTTGGTGATATTCGTGAGCCACCTCTCCTCGCTGCAAAACCTAGAGAGAGAGAGAGAGAGAGGGGAGGGAGAGACGGAGAAGAGCAAGGAATTCGTCGACGAGGGCCGCTCATCTCCGATCCGAGTCGCGCGATCATCGATCGATTCGGTCGAACCTCTGCAGAGATTCATCGGTAGATCGCGAGCTGCGATCGGGATTTTGCCGCGAGGCCCCGCGCGCGATTGGATCTGGGATCGGTTTCGAGGGCGGCGTAGGAAGGAGGAGGAGGAGGAGGAAAAATGGTGAAGCTCACGCTGATCGCCCGTGTCACCGATGGCCTCCCTCTCGCCGAGGGACTCGACGACGGCCGCGACATGAAGGACGCCGAATTCTACAAGCAGCAAGTCAAGGCCCTGTTCAAGAATCTCTCCAAGGGCCAGAACGAGCCCTCCAGAATGTCGGTCGAAACCGGCCCTTACTTCTTCCAGTATCCTATGTTTCAATTTTTGTGGTGTTTTTTTCAGTGTTTGTGTTCGTGGGCGTGTGTGAAAGTTTGTGAATTGCGAGTGTTTTGGGCATTGATCTCCAATTCGCCTTAACCCAAGTTGCCTCAGCTACATCATCGAAGGGCGCGTCTGTTACTTGACCATGTGCGATCGTGCTTACCCCAAGAAGCTCGCGTTCCAGTACCTGGAGGATCTCAAGAACGAGTTCGAGCGCGTCAATGGAGCTCAGATCGAAACCGCGGCTAGGCCGTATGCTTTCATCAAATTCGGTAATCCTCTTTGTTTTTTCCCCTTTTCCTGTTGGTGAAAATTGGAATTAGCTGGCTTGATTCCTTGCCATGCATTGCTTATCCCGCGTCATACTGTGCTTTGATTTTTGCCTTTTTTGTTTCTCTTTTGCTGTTAAAAGATACGTTTATACAGAAAACAAAGAAACTGTATCAGGACACTCGGACCCAGAGGAACATTTCAAAGCTGAATGATGAGCTTTATGAGGTCCACCAGATTATGACACGCAATGTCCAAGAGGTACTTGGTGTTGGCGAAAAATTGGACCGTAAGTTTCCGTCGCAAAATTCTCTCCATTATTCGTTAATGCTTGCTTTTGGTTTTGAAAGTTTGAATTTTGAACTGATGCATTGCATTCTAGCATGTAATCACTCGTTTGCCAGCTGATAAAACGGAGACATATCCGGCAGGAGATTTTAGTTCTCATTTTCTCTCTATTCTGTAAGGGTAACATGTGATCTTGCTGAATCTTCATTGAAAGGGGCCAATTCTGAAATAACCTTGCATGCCTAGTTGATGGGCCTTTACTGGAATTTGGTTGTGAAAAAGAGCAGCTTAGGTCAGAGGTCCCTAGAAACTTGCCTTTTGGTCCACCCTTTGTGGTTGGTATATCTGTAGTGAAACAAAGGATGCTGATGTCCATGCTCTCATGCTTCGGCAGTATGCTTTGTGGCTGCTGCGTTGTAGGCAGTGCAAGTACCTCTCTTTCTGCAATACTTTTCGTCTCCTGGTTGACTTTTCTGACTACTTCACATGTAGTTCCACACTTGGGAACACCCATTAGAATGCATTTCATTATTTCACGTCTGGATATTTCTCATGTATATACATTTAACAGTTGTTTCCAAAATTTTTGCAGAGGTCAGTGAAATGTCTAGTCGGTTAACATCAGAATCTCGCATATATGCTGACAAGGCCAGAGACTTGAATCGACAGGTAATCTTATTTGTTGATGTTGAAATTTTCTATTTGTGTTGATGCATTTGATTGGTTTTGTTACAACCTACAAGATTACTTGCAGTTGGCTGGATTACAATCAAGGTTGATTTTTATATGAATTGCCGTGAGAATTTGCATGTGAAGATGTGATATTAATTAAGTTGAGTGACTTAACAAAAAATAAGTGGCAGTTCTCTTTTCAGTCAACATATCAAATGGTTAGCATTTTTTGGACCAAACAATTTCACTCTTGTTCCCTTATTTAGGATTTTTTCGATACATTCCTCTGACATGTGGTATCCCGTTGCTTTGTGCCCATTGCTATTATTTCAATTGTTTAGATAATTAATAACAGGTCTATTGCTGAAATCCACTGCTTACTGCAGGCGTTAATTCGGAAATGGGCCCCAGTTGCCATTGTTCTGGGAGTGGTCTTCCTTCTCTTCTGGGTCAAATCAAAGATATGGTGATGCGATTGCCTTGCCTGTACTTCTGCTCTACTGCAATGGGCTACTGTGTTGCTGAGATATTCATTCTCGACGATTTTAAATGGGGGCGCTGGGATTTTTACAGAGAATCATATGTGTTCAAAAGATAGTGTAGTTTTCTAATTGCATTTTGTAATGGATGCTTCATTCCTTATGCAGACCTGGCAATAGATTTTCCATGTTAAGTAGTGAATAGAGAACCCTCCCTCAAGACCGGGGCAAGATCTAAATCTTATTGTTGACAACTAGTAGAGTGTTTTCCGTACAGGAGGCCGCACATAACTTTTGTTCATCTATACCTATTATCAGCTCTTATAGTACTGTTGGCTACAGCTTTATCATATTAAAATATATTAGGTTTCATGCACTCTCTTTTTGTTCCCACGCTCTTTGTTTTGGTATGTTCATTCTTTTGTTCTTACATGCACATGAGATTTGCCCAAAAAAAGACGGTTTTGTGCAGCACTGGTTGGAGTTCCTGTTGATGAATTTAACTTGTCTGCTCTTTTATTGCTCATGTATCGGATACTGTTGGGAGCCTCATTCTTTTGGAAATGCATCTTTTAGATTGTTTTGTTTCGTGAATAGTACTCAGGCATGCATGTCGTCGTCTTTTGGATAAGATGAAGAGTGAAGCTCCATATACATATTATTGTTTCCCATCAAGTCACTTTCATGTTGTTATTTGCACAAGGATCAGAAGGCGTAAGCAGGCAGGTCGAGTTTTGCAAGCAAGTTCACTTGAAAGACTTAATTTTTGTGTCGTTCACCATGATGACTCTCCAAGAATTTTCCCTACCTCGATGCGCCTTTAAAGCAGTAGTTCTTCTTCATTGATTTTGTTTGTGGAAATGATGGAAGAAGACTGAATATCTTCTTCCCTTGGCACCGTGGAAACTATTCTATTACTCTCATCAGAGTGGTCTCTAGCTTCGCCTTGTGCATCATATTCTTCCTCCACCATCCTGTCAAAATGGGGTTTTGCAAGTATATTTGATGCTGTGATTGATGAGAAATCCCGTTGATCAGAAGGGTTAGTATATCATCCTAGCATAATCAACGCACTTCACAGGTTAGATTATGCGTCGTAACGGTATCTTTTCTGCTGAAAATTTGTTCACCTTTCTTCACTCGCGAAGCTTGTGCTAGAAACTTTAGCACGCATCACTCTAGTAGTAGCAAAGGGGAACTGATTTTTTAGTACCACCTGCATAAAGAAATGTAAGGTAGAGACAGATAACACGGCAAGGTGAGTCAATTTATCCTCTCAAATACATGAATCATGTCAATTTGTCTTGGATTCAAACTTCATTCTGGCTACACCTTTGTCGGAATCGACCAAAATTACTCGCGAATCGAGCCTGAAAGATCTGACTCGGTCTGAGTTCTCTCATTAGCCATTCTTCTGCCGACCATAACAAGTTAATAACAGAGTTCTGCTCTCGGACGCTGCTAGCATTTCGAGGGCGAAGATCAAAGCAATCCCGGTCAATAGAAGGGGATGGGGGGGCAAATTCGTCATTTCCCTAGTAGAAAGGAGAGATTGAAATTCGACCGTTGAGGTATTTAAAAAATTCTTTTCGGCAAATGACGAAAGGAAGAAAATGAGAAAATCACGCTATAAATTATGAAATTGGGCAGAAAGCACCCGAGGAGAAAAAGCAAAAGCTCGTTCATGGCGATCTCAGAGCAACACGCTTCCACCACGGCATACCACCAAATCGACGATACCGACGAAGAAGAAGAAGAAGATGAAGAGAGTTACAGCGATTCCGACTCCGACTACGACCCGGGCGATTCGGGCGACGACGATCGGGACGACGCCGTTCGGGAAGACGCTCACTCTACGTTCTCGGAGCTCTCGATCAAGAACACGGCGAAATCTCGGTTAGCTTTTCTATTTGAACTCGCCTGGGTTCTGCGATTTCGAATGGATTGCGGGTGACTTTTCCTCATCGCGGATTGGGGATTGGCAGAGTAGGGAAAAATGTTGATCGGGATGATGATGATGCTGACCAGCCTCAACTCGAGGCGAGGTTTATGGAGATTGGTGAGAAAGAAGATGAGAGCTCACACACGGTTCTGTCGCTCGTACATGGTGAGCTGAATATTTGCACGTTTCTGCTTCGTTTCCGAGTTTTCCGATTTTGGCTTGGCTTCTGGACAGTGCATCATTTGCAAAAATTGACTTTTTTTTTTTTATTCGAGCGATCTTATTAGGCGTGTAAAATGTGTGAAAGCATGTTGTTGTCTTGGATTTTAAGCTGGATTGTGATTTACTCTATTTTTTGCTTTTGTTGTAGCTGGGCAACTTGAGAAACTGAAAGTGGAGCAGTGTAAAGCTTATCTGAGGAAGAACGGTTTGAGGTTGATGGGCAACAAGGAGACACTCATTCAGCGGATCAAGGAACATATAGAGTAATTTCACCCTCTTAGTTGAGAAATATGTTATGGATGTAAAACTCAATGAATTTGTTTCAGTTATAAGTGCATAATGACTTTGCAGGATAGTCACCGGTAGGGGGGAGGAGAAGTATCCGGTGTCTAGTTTTGTATTGAAGTGCAAAGGTGAAGCTCTCTCTTTAACACAAAGTACGGTGTATTACGAATTGCTGGGTAAAGATGCCATGAGCTTATCAGTTGTTAAATTACAGCTAATCTTGGTATGGTTCATAGCTTATGTCTGAAAACTGCCTTTCCAATCCCATCATACACATTTCTTGTGAATCTGTGAGAGTATGAATATCAAGAAATGCTGCTGTAATGGGCTGCTCATAACCTGTTATTTTACTTTTTTGGTTAGTTGAACATAAAGAATAGCAGCTCCGGGTGTGTGGGTGGCAGTCCAACGATGCTAGAAAATAGCTTCCTTTCTATTTCTGTGTCATATCCAGAATGATAAAGGTGGTTTATGCAGGCGATGCATGCACAGGTGATGTTGTCATGTTCCAACAGAATGTCTATGAACTGTAAGCTCTCTGTCCAAGCAACTCATACTGAAGTGTTCATTAGGATTGTGCACGGTTGAAGCTAAGTCGTAGAAGCTTTAATTTCAACTAGTATTCATTTGAAAATTCTCTAGTTTAATTAAGATACTGAAGTACATAAGCCTTACAATTCTTTTTGTTTTTAATGTGGTTCATAATTTGAGTCTCCATGAATCTGAAATATTTCAGAGTCATTGAAGGGCCTGTTTTTGTCCATGTACCCTGATAAGTTATTCTATCTTAACCTTGTCTGAACCAGAATATAAACATTCCTCATCTAATAAAACTTTTCTGGACAAAAAATACTGATAAGAAAGAGTTTGGATAGTAATATTTCTGGTCATTGTACTTGGCTCTTTGGGTTTCCCCTGGCGTTAGATTGAAATCAGCAAAGTTGGTTTAATAGCAAGTATGGATATATTTAGGTTTAATAGCCAGTATGGATATATTCCTGAATTTTGTGATCCATTTAATTTGACCATCCCATTATTGGTTACTCTAAACCTTACATTTGCTGCATATCAGACAAAAGGAACTGTGTAACTTCTTGCTATGGCATCTGGTCTGCTTTTGTGATTATGACTGCCTAGTGAAAACTGAAATTGATACATGTGTGTATATCCTCTGTTGGTTTCAAAGTCTAACTTGACCTAGTTTTGCACTCTCAAATTGATTCCGACAGGACAAATAACAGGAGACACACTCTATTAGCTTTATCTGTCCTATTTTCGAGAAACTTCATATTTTCCATGAGATTCCTCTCGAAAAGTTATGCAGAATCAAAATTAATATTACCCAAAAAAGTTGTGGGAGCAATCTTTGGCTCAAGTTATATAATCTTACAAAATTGAACCGGTGGTTCTGTTTTATGATCTGCCAAAGTTGTCTATTTTATGTTC
This sequence comes from Syzygium grande, assembly GCA_024733475.1. Taxonomy (NCBI): domain Eukaryota; kingdom Viridiplantae; phylum Streptophyta; class Magnoliopsida; order Myrtales; family Myrtaceae; genus Syzygium; species Syzygium grande. Next base: position 41,674,771 of record JAMXDD010000006.1, read on the forward strand.
CAGCCTTGCTTAAGTGGAAATACTCGTATGGTTTGTACCCTCTATTTTGTATTGCCTCCTCAGTTATTGACTTATTATTGGTACTTCCTTTCTCAGATTTAACATAGCATCTCGGAGTGCCAGTGGTCCTCCATGTGGAAAGAGAATTGTAGCAGGCCGTATTGTCAAAGAAAGCTATGGTGCTGCTAAGCAACAGCATACTTTCACTGTGAGTTTCTGCATACGAGACGTGATATACTTCAGCGAACTCAAGCTTTTCCACTTGACTTTTGATTAAGATTAATCATATCATTGTAGACTAGTAAAAAGGAAATTAACTGCCCAGTATGATATGATGGTTTCATTCCAGTGCAATGGGATTTTGGCATTAGGTTGAGCTCCATAACACCACGGAGTTGAATCAGAAAGTTGTGAACTTGCTTAAAACGTCAACAGATTAAAAGACGTTAGAAAGTTCTCATCTCACTCCAGAATCAATATAGACTCTTGGTTTATATAGTGAATCTGTTTGTCTCCACTTAGCATTTTGTATTGTCTACAGAATTATTCTCTAACGTGAAATCATTGGCTGTGTATTTCTTGCGTTAGTGTGTCTTTCAATTCATCCATTCAGTAAATCATCTCGTGGACTATAGGCTTTTGTTGAGGGATGTTTTATTTTTCCATTAGTTATTTATATGTCAAAGTATGAGATTACTTCTTTCTCTTTCATCTCCTTTTGTCCTGTTTAAAAGCTTTTGGACTCATTGATCAGATAGAGGTTCTCTGGAGCAAAGGAGAGAAACCACTGCCTCCCCTTCATCCCCTGCTTATCAAGGGTCGAAATCTTTACCGTTACAACACTATGAGACAGGTTCGAACTATATGGGAGATTTCTCTGATTACATGCTTATAGTGTACCGATTCAGGCATAATAACACTACTGTCAATGACAGAGATGGGAAGATGAAGGAGAGAGGGCCAAAGCATTGATGGAAAAGCATTCAAGGGGCTCTTTAGCAAGGTCCGATAGAGAAGCACGACTTCAAGAGAAGGAAAGGAGGAAACTTTTGAAGGAAAGCAGGTACGGATCTTTTTCTCTAGAATATGGGTAGAAAATCCTGGGTAATTTCCAGATACTATCATGGTAACACCGTAGTAAATGATGCTCAGGTTGAGTGTCGTCTGGAAAAATCAGTAGACAAATTTTGCTGCACTGTTGCTCTGAAAGGATATTGTGTTGGATCTCAAAAGTATTTTGCTTTTATGCTGCCCCAGGACTTCCAAAAAACATAACATTAAGAAGAACGGGGTTCTGCCATTGTCAATCTCAACCTCAAAAGCAGGTAATGAAGCGGGGCAATTAAGAGGATCATCTATTGCCGCTATTGGGCAGCCAACAGTTCGGCCTATACAGATGAGTTCAACAGAAAACCGTCGAAGTAGAGACCAGTTTCAAGAGAAATGTGCGGACTCGCAGAACAGTTTGAGCTCTATGAATAGAACTAAGCATGAATTTTGGCATTCTCGGAATGATGCTAATTTGGGCACTCAGAGGCCTAATCATAATTTTTCAAATGTAAAGGGAGCAATGCAAGTACAACGCCGGGGAAGTAATGGAGACAGTAGCTTATGTGTGGGGCCAAATTCTGCCCACGAAGGTTTGACTGCATTCAGGTTACCACACTGGGTTCATGAGAGGCAGCCGTTGGCAATTGGGAATCAGCATCCAAGGAAATCCAAGGGAGGAGCTGAGCAAGGCCTCAGGAAGCCACAACGTTGCCGCTATTTTGAGCAAGGAAGATGCTATTTTGGGGACAACTGCAAGTTTTTGCATGAGCATGGAGAACATGGGCAAATGTTATAGGGGAAAAGAGGAAATATTATTTTTTGGTTTCCAAGCCAACTTGGAAAATGTAGAGCAGTTCGGATTTTGTAAATCAGTTTGCTATCCAAGCACATCCTCTGCAGCAAATCGGGGTTTGAGATTGTCTTGAAATTTGTTCTCCATTTTTAACTTGTCTATCTACTAAACTTGTCTTTGTCCCAAATCCTAGGAGTGTTAAATCCTGGCCTAGCTTAAGACCATGGCTTCCCTTATTAAATTCTTCTTCAAAAATAGTATTTTAACGTGCCTTACTGGAACCTATTCGATCGAAAGTGTGGCTCCAAATGTTGGACAGGATACTTTTTCTCACATGCGAAACCTTATCCGGATTAACAAACACGCCGTTACGTTCCAAAATTGTACCGGTGGAGAATGATTTCCCGGCTTAAGGGAAAGATGAGGACCCATCGCCTGAGTCCGAGGATTTTACTTCAAAATAGACCGAAACATGCCTATTCAGGATCTGCATGAATCATGTGGCCTAAGCAAGTTTATCTCTCAACCCAAAGTAATAATTGTCGAGGAGTAAACGAGTTTGATCAAAGCTTCTTGGGTCTTATAGACCTTATGATGCAAGATCTTCTTCTTCTTCTTCTTTTTTTTAATCTTTTCTTTCGGGTGACTGCCCATGAAATTAAAAGAAGTCCACCCATTCATATATCTGAAATTTCCTTCTTGTGACAACTCGCCACACCCAAACCCCCAGGAACAAAAGGAGGCTCTGATCCTATCAATGAGTTGAGAATAGCGACTTCTTCAAGACTTTAATTTGAAAGCAATAGATCGGCAAAGAGGCGAAAAATATCTAAAGCTGGCAATTAGAATAACAAATGCTAACATAAGGCATCAAGGATCTTGGTTGACCCACAGATTGCTCTGCGAAGGGTGATTTTTCCCCTTTTGCGGTATGTCAATGCAAGAGCCTATAATTATACAAGACCCACTGAATAAAAAAAAAAGAATAGTGGTTGAAAAATTGTGCGCTCTGAAAATAAAATTCTTTTCATGTTAAGATAACCAGCAGCAGAAAAGGCAATCCATCTTTTGTCCGCCTACAAGTTGAGCATAGACCTAGTCCACCGGAAATTGTCTATACCTTCTCAAGTTCACAGTTGATTTTGTCGAATTGGTCCTTCAAGTCCTTCCTCCACCCTTGGATCAATCTCTCCTGTTTCTTGATGAGCTCGGTCTTTATTTTTAGTTCTTCCTTCATCATAGCTATCTCCTGTTTTCGTAGAGGAATTAAGTTTGCAAATGCCATCAAACAACTCCAAACATAAAAAGCAAACCTTTTACTATTGTCCCAGCTATTTCATTAGCATTACCTTCATAAGCTTTTCAGCCTCGGTTGGCTGATCCTCACGCTGAAGAGTGATAAAGTAAACTTGAAGTTTTTTGGCAGCATCCATAAAATCTCTAGCATGCCTCTCAACATCAACTAAAACAGCAGAAGCACTTTCTCAGTAACCAGGCATTCACAACACTTAACCAGCAAAGAGTTTGGCATGGGTTGGGTTGGGAAGGGGGCAGCAGCAATTGCGCTCAGGGATAGGCAACCAAGAGTACTAATGCCTTTCAAAAATAGCTAGCAGAACACCTTTGTTTAGCAGGGCTTTTTGTTTACTGAAGCATGAGTGATGAATGAGAGATTAATTAGAAATGCTTACACTTATCTTATTCTCTTTTTGATAACAAACGGTACTTTACTGATATGAAATCTGAACAGTTGGAATTACACAAACAGAAACATATTCTCAGCCTACTATACGTGTGGGGCAAGTTAACAAATGAAACAACTGCATTTGTATATTAGCGCACTGAGGCATATACAATGAGCATGATATTGGACAAGCAACAACTCAGACATAACTAAGATTTAAAATGCTGATAAAAACACAAAAAAGCTTATTCAGCCCAGAAAGTCTAGAGATATCATGATCACTTTTTGGTCTCCCAGTGGCACCAAACAAACACTCCGTTACAAGTTAACCGCACTGTCCCTTTTGAATCCAATGAAAAAACAGCACGAGAATGCTGTCCCGAAACCAGATGTTAAGGATCTTTCATTCCTCAAGCTTCCTCCATGCATGATTCAAACAAGAACACTTTTTACACCGACTGATATTACCAAGCATATTCCACTTGAGACTTGCAATAACCCAAGGGTCGTCCATAGAGGTCAAGTTCCTCCAACAGACTGTCTCAAACTATACAACTACAGGGAAACTGGCAGCTTATAAAGTGTAAGATTTTATAGTTTAGAAACACTAGAAAGGCAACTCATTAAAACTACTTTTGAGTTCAATTGCAAGAGAAAGCCTACAGCATATGCTCTTCAGGTTTAGAATCCTGACAACCAGCTCCATCATGATATGTCCAAATAAAACTTCAGAGTTTACAGAACATCACATGCTCAAGTCCTTGCTAGGTATGATCAACAAATCATCTCTTGTTCTCTCCTCTTGGGGCTATTGATGTGTCTCATGGTGGTAAAGAAAATACCATGTCCCCTTCTGCCTGCCCCCACCCACCATTACAGATGGAAACATAGCTGTGGATATGTTTATTGTGCTGGTTATTTGACTGACATATGGGATTCTCAAAATATTTATAATAATGGCTTCTTTATCTGATTATACATAGTTTTCATCACTTGAACTACTCTAAATGCAGACATTCCTCTTAGGCCTAACTGAGATGCACTTTTGGAGAACCATCAACTAGAATCTTAATCAATAAAAAGCTAAACCTCATCCTACTTTAATTTTTATTTTCGCAAGAACCAACTGTAACTGCACTGATGACCTAGTAATAGACTGACATTATGGGAAATTACAGATTAACAGCATTCTTATGAATATAACCGATGGAAAAATTCAAAAGGAGGGAACACCAACATATGAACATAAACGAATGAAATCATTTTTCATCAAGCAATGAAAACAGCCAAAATATGAATAGTCCTGGTTTGGTAATGCATTTGGAGCAATCTCAAGTGGCAGAACGAAGATTATAGCACAACAAGCATTCCCCACCCTGGGGGAAAGATTAATTTAGAGATTAAGCAATGACAAACTTTGATGTGAAGGATGTTGAGAGCGGTCTATAGCCTGAAGCTCTCTTGCTGGCAGGCATGGCAGCAAAGCTTCCTCCAGTGCAGTAACACAAGCCAGCATATCTACCTTTGGAAACTGCGGAGATTGCAGCTGGGGATCAACTTGATGCTGCTGATCGAGGGCTTGTCTCTCAGACATTTAGTTTCCTAAATGTAAAAGGTAAGAGAGTCATGAATATGGACTTCTTGGAGTATGAGGAGAAAAATTCAATGAAACTTTCCAATGAAGTTGGAGGTCAACTGTAGTGAGGGTCACAAAGAATTCCTGCACATTTAGCTAATTCGGTCCTGTAACTCAGAATAAAAGTTAAAAGTATAACCCAAATTGATGGCTTATTAAAACCCTCATTTGGATATTAGTAAGATATTTTCACAGAAAAATAATCTTATTTTTGTTCAAACGAAGTGCTAACTTTTTAAACAATCAGACGAACCGTTCTTCCCTAATTCAACAGAAATACCAAGGGACGCCTCTTATGTAAGCGGCTTTGTCCTTGTCCAACATTCGTGGACCCTCCAATACAAAGACCTAACATTAAAAGAAAACCGAAAGATGATGAAAGAAATATTTTACAGTAAATTAACTTCCGCATGAATATGTTTTCACATCAATTAGCTGGTGCAGCCAACCCTAGCCAAATCTCTTTTTTCAACCCTGTACACTATATCTGCCCGTCTAAATCAAGGTTTAAAAGATTTTTATACTTGGATTGCATATTAGACCTTCCCACCCATTTTTTACACAACGATATTTACCTTATGGTAGAAAAATTGATCACAGTTAGAAAAATTTCAGCAAATGCTTAATAGTGTTCTTTCCCAAATTGCGAAAAAGGAAAAGGAACAATTGTTACCGTGGACACAAAATCTTTCATAACATTAAAATCTCAACAAATCTGAGGGTCCAATTCAGTAACAGTTCACGTAATAATAACAGCAACTCACAACCTCACAAAGAGGTGTAACAATTAAGTTGCTCATCACATCAATTCGACGTCGCCTCTCGTAACTAACTCGGCTTGCCTTCTCATCCGCGCCACCAAGTACAGGCGAGACCATGATACACCTCACAACACTAAAAATCTCAGCATCCGGCAAACCTAACGCGAGACACACTTCATCCAATCCTCGGAAGACTACACCCTTCCAAAATCAAAGTAAAGGAAAAGGCACCACAATACCAGGACAAACTGGGAGACTCAACAACACTGAAAATTTGGTTTATGCATAAATGGAACAATAAAAAATGGGAACCAAAGTAAATCAGGAATACCGCACAGCTGACTAGTCAACTCTGTTGTGTGTGTGAATTAACCAAATTTGAGAACATGGGCTAGCATAAAAATCGCGAATTGATTGATACTGAATGAAAAAGAAGAACTTGAACTGCAATGAGAGACAATACCTCGGATGGGTTTTCTTCAAGCTCGAAAAATGTGAAGAAATTTGCAGACTTTCGAGCTCCAACACAGAAAAAGAATGAGGGATTGTATGCGAAACCGGCTCAATCGCAAGCGAAGATGCGGTATGCAAGAATGGATTGTATTGAAAAGGGGTGTTCCTGCGTGAGACGAAGAGAGAGAGAGAGAGAGAGAGAGAGAGAGAGAGAGAGAGAGAGAGAGAGAGAGAGAGAGAGAGAGAGAGAGAGAGATGCGCTGCTAGGAATGGAACTTTGTCTGAGGCTCTTTGCCTCTGATAGAGGGAGGAACTAGTTTTCTGGTTTCACTCGATTCTTTCGCATGTGCAGGCTGCGGATGTCTGCGTACTTGTAATAAATTCCTCCTTAATTTTTTTTACTCAACACGAAATTATATAGATTTACACTATAATTTAGAAAGGACATCCTAAGGGTAGGCGTGTCAATGGGTCGGGTCGGGTTTTCATGATACCCAAACCTACTTGAAACAATGAATATATGTGCTTAGCCCGACCCGAAACAAGACCTGAACATGATATAGCTACACAATCGGGTCGGGTTCGGTTCGGGTCGGGTCGGATCGGGTTCGTGTTTAGAGGTTTACTAATCATTTCTTGTGGTCGATTCATTTTCTCATTTCTTGAGGAAAGAGTTTGACAAATGAATATACAGCAAAAAATTCTGTTGTCTCTCTCCCCAGAAATCTCTATGCTTTCCTACTCACAGAAGAAAAACCCAATTCCTCATACAAATCAGCTTGGAACGCGTGACAAACATACAAACCAGCTTCCAGCAAAACCCAATTCCTCTTTTAAATTTCATTGTAAGAAGAACAAACTGTCTGGATTGGCTACTCTACAAGGAGCGACTCAGAAAGCTGTCATGGATGCAATTTTTTGCAGAGGTCTGTTACATGCTGATCATGCCACAAATAAAGATACCAATTCAAGTAACTCAGTTCCAAGATATATCACCAAAATGCAGCCAACTAAAGATTGAACATAGAAGAAATAAAGAAGAAAACACATATAAAAGCTCCAACATTTCAAGAGCCATAGTAGTTACCAGCTTGAACTTAGATTCTGCAATCGGCTTTTCTTTAATCGGGGAGAGATCGTGGTGCGACTCCCACACGTTCTTCTTGAAAGCCGATTTAACCTACAACAAATACATAGCAGAACAGATTCTAAGATCAAACAAACCTAAGTCTACTCAAAATCTGTCTGGATTGGCTAATCTACAACAAACCTGACACGTGTTAGTCCAAATTAGAGTTAATCTACTCGAAATCTGTCTGGATTGGCTAACCTAAGTCTACAGTAAGTATTGCAACCATCAGATTCCAAGATCAGCCAAATACATAGCAGAACAGATTTGGGTCACTGAACTTTGATTGCAACAACCCAAAGAATTATGACTCATGAATGCATCAAAATACCGACTGTTGTAAGTGCTAAAAGGTGTATTATTAGACACAAATGAGGCTATGAGTGGATGTGCTGCATATGCTACTCCCACTACCTCAGTGACTCAATAGTTGGCAAGACATAGAGACATCCTTCATGAGTTTACCCAGGTTTCCTTTGTTTTATGCTCTTCCAACATCACATTGGTGAGCATTACATGCCATAAGATGTGTGATGAGTGTGACTAAGATATACTACAAACTTGGACCAGGTGGTAGACCTTGTAGCAGCAAGAACAGCAAAATTTGAGCATCCCAACTAAAAGAGTGTCTCCATCAATTCAGCTATATAAAATCATCATAGATCAAGTGACCTTCCATAACAAAGGCTGGAAAATCTACCTACTTGCACAAACCTAACCATAAATGTAGATAGATTGGGAGTCGCAAAGAAATTATGAGCTACTAGTGTCGCAACCTTTAATGCAAAGCTCTCGAAAATTGAATGCCATATGTGCTCATCTCGTCAAACAGAAAGCTCTCTTCATGCTTAATTTTACTTAGAACCTTAATACATATCACATGAATCATTAGCATTTCTATATCCTACAGTAAACCACCATTCAGCTCCTCTGACAAGAGCAATCATCTCTTTTACAACCCATCACGCCTGCAACAAGCTTGCCTCTAGTGTAGACTACAACCCACATTCTCATGAACCTAGTTTGTAACGCTAGCACCAGGTGGCATTAGAGACTCCATACAAAAACAGGCGCTACGATCATCACCAATAACATGGTATAACGGCAACCGACTGAAAGGAAGCACCCGTTATAGAAGAACAGTCAGGTGAAAACCGATGGTAGACACAAAGCAAAAGGCAAAACAATGGAAAAAAGACCAAACATTTCAAGATTGCCTTCTTAGGAAATTCACGACGTGCTTTAAGAATCTTACAATTAGGAAGCACACGCGGGCATCAAATGTTTGTTGGACAACCATGTTAGCTTCACTTCAAAAGAAAAAAAATATCTGTAGAATTTAGCTTTTCCAAATTCCAAACGCGTTAGTTCTATTGAGGCATTTCGTCGAGCAGGTCGTAGCAAAGCTCGCAACTATTTCATATGGAAAGAAAAAAGCGCGTAAAAACCATGAAACAGCTCGATTTTCCCAACACAGAACTACGCAACCAACCGTATCATCAGATCAATGGAAGATGGAAATGCCCCAAGTCCCAGATCACCGCATTACCCAAAAAAAAAAAAAAAACTTGGACCGCTTCAGAACAGTGCGAAAATACATACCTGGAGGTGATGATTTCACCGGAAGAGAGAAATCGTCACTTGTGGGTGGGGCCAGGGGCAGCGGGTTAGGAGGGTCAATCGTCGAGGAGCTTCCGGAGGCGAGACTTGACGAAGTCGCTGCGAGCTTTGGCGCGGGTTTGCTGAGAAGCGATGTTGGCGTAGGAGAGGTGGATGCCGGGCCGCAATCAGGGTGGCATCAGCGGCGAAGACGCCGATCGTCGCCGCCAGTTGCCTCCGCGTCGCACTACTCGATCGCCAGTTGCAGATCCGGAGCTCTCGAAGAAGATGATAGGGTTTCGGGAGGGCTTGCGAGCAAGAAGATCAAATGGTTTTTGTTTGTTTTTCGGGCGGGCTTGTTTCCAAAAGGCTAAAGCATTGTTTCTATTATTACCCAAATAAGTTAAACTCCAACCCGATTCAATACAAAAATTTTATATTTGGATCAAGTCGGATCATGTTTCAGCGGGTTCTTTTGACATCCCTAGTATCCGGTGTCTAGTTTTGTATTGAAATGCAAAGGTGAAGCTCTCTCTTTAATACAAAGTACGGTGTATTACGAATTGCTGGGTAAAGATAGCATGAGCTTATCAATTGTTAAATTACAGCTAATCTTGGTATGGTTCATAGCTTATGTCCGAAAACTGCGTTTCCGATCCCATCATACACATTTCTTGTGAAGCTGTGAGAGTATGAATATCAAGAAATGTTGCTGTAATGGGCTGCTCATAACCTGTTATTTTACTTTTTTGGTTAGTTGAACATAAAGAATAGCAGCTCCGGGTGTGTGGGTGGCAGTCCAATGATGCTACAAAATAGCTTCCTTTCTATTTCTGTGTCATATCCAGACTGAAAAAGGGGGTTTATGCAGGCGATGCATGCACAGGTGATGTTGTCATGTTCCGACAGAATGTCTATGAACTGTAAGCTCTCTGTCCAGGCAACTCATACTGAAGTGTTCATTAGGATTGTGCACAGTTGAAGCTAAGTCGTAGAAGCTTTAATTTCAACTAGTATTCATTTGAAAATTCTCTAGTTTAATTAAGATACTGAAGTACATAAGCCTTACAATTCTTTTTAGTTTTTAATGTGGTTCATAATTTGAGTCTCCATGTATCTGAAATATGTCAGTCATTGAAGGGCCTGTTTTTGTCCATGTACCCTGATAAGTTATTCTATCTTAACCTATGTCTTAACTAGAATATAAACATTCCTCATCTAATAAAACTTTTCTGGAAAAAAATACCAATAAGAAAGAGTTTGGATAGTAATATTTCTGGTCATTGTACTTGGCCCTTTGGGTTTCCCCTGGTGTTAGATTGAAATCAGCAAAGTTGGTTTAATAGCAAGTGTGGATGTATTTAGGTTTAATAGCCAGTATGGATATATTCCTAAATTTTGTGATCCATTTAATTTGACCATACCATTATTGGTTACTCTAAACCTTACATTTGCTGCATATCAGACAAAAGGGACTGTGTAACTTCTTGCTATGGCATCCGGTCTGCTTTTGTGATTATGACTGCCTAGTGAAAACTGAAATTGATATATATGTGTATAACCTCTGTTGGTTTCAAAGTCTACCTTGACCTAGTTTTGGGCTCTCAAACCCATTCCGACAGGACAAATAATAGGAGACACACTCTATTAGCTTTATCTGTCCTATTTTCGAGAAACTTCATATTTTCCATGAGATTCCTCTCGAAAAGTTATGCAGAATTAAAATTAATATTACCCAAAAAAGTTGTTGGAGCAATCTTTGGCTCAAGTTATATAATCTTACAAAATTGAACCGGTGGTTCTGTTTTATGATCTGCCAAAGTTGTCCATTTTTGTTCCAGCCTTGCTTAAGTGGAAATACTCGTATGGTTTGTACCCTCTATTTTGCATTGCCTCCTCAGTTATTGACTTATTATTGGTACTTCCTTTCTCAGATTTAACATAGCATCTCGGAGTGCCAGTGGTCCTCCATGTGGAAAGAGAATTGTAGCAGGCCGTATTGTCAAAGAAAGCTATGGTGCTGCTAAGCAACAGCATACTTTCACTGTGAGTTTCTGCATACGAGACGTGATATATAATTTCAGCGAACTCAAGCTTTTCCACTTGACTTTTGATTAAGATTAATCATATCATTGTAGACTAGTAAAAAGGAAATTAACTGCCCAGTATGATATGATGGTTTGATCCCAGTGCAATGGGATTTTGGCATTAGGTTGAGCTCCATAACACCACCGGAGTTGAATCAGAAAGTTGTGAGCTTGCTTAACACATCAACTGATCAAAGGACATTAGAAAGTTCTCATCTCACTCCAAAATCAATATAGACTCATTGGTTTATATAGTGAATCTGTTTGTCTCCACTGAGCATTTCCTATTGTCTACAGAATTATTCTCTAATGTGAAATCATTGGCTGTGTATTTCTTGCGTTAGTGTGTCTTTTAATTCATCCATTCAGTAAATCATCTCGTGGACTATAGGCTTTTGTTGAAGGATGTTTTATTTTTCCATTAGTTATTTATATGTCAAAGTATGAGATTACTTCTTTCCCTTTCATCTCCTTTTTGTGCTGTTTAAAAGCTTTTGGACTCATTGATCAGATAGAGGTTCTCTGGAGCAAAGGAGAGAAACCACTGCCTCCCCTTCATCCCCTGCTTTTCAAGGGCCGAAATCTTTACCGTTACAACACTGTGAGACAGGTTCGAAGTATATGGGAGATTTCTCTGATTACATGCTTATAGTGTACCGATTCAGGCATAATAACACTACTGTCAATGACAGAGATGGGAAGATGAAGGAGAGAGGGCCAAAGCATTGATGGAAAAGCATTCAAGGGGCTCTTTAGCAAGGTCCCATAGAGAAGCACGACTCCAAGAGAAGGAAAGGAGGAAACTTTTGAAGGAAAGCAGGTACGGATCTTTTTCTCTAGAATATGGGTAGAAAATCCTGGGTAATTCCCGGATACTATCATGGTAACACCATAGTAAATGATGCTCAGGTTGAGTGTCGTCTGGAAAAATCAGTAGACAAATTTTGCTGCACTGTTGCTCTGAAAGGATATTGTGTTGGATCTCAAAAGTATTTTGCTTTTATGCTGCCCCAGGACTTCCAAAAAAACATAACATTAAGAAGAACGGGGTTCTGCCATTGTCAATCTCAACCTCAAAAGCAGGTAATGAAGCGGGGCAATTAAGAGGATCATCTATTGCCGCTATTGGGCAGCCTAACAGTTTGGCCTATACAGATGAGTTCAACAGAAAACCATCATCAAAGTAGAGACCAGTTTCAAGAGAAAAGTGCGGACTCACAGAACAGTTTGAGCTCTATGAATAGAACTAAGCATGAATTTTGGCATTCTCGGAACGATGCTAATTTGGGCAATCAGAGGCCTAATCGTAATTTTTCAAATGTAAATGGAGCAATGCAAGTACAATGCTGGGGAAGTAATGGAGAGAGTAGCTTCTGTGTGGGGCCAAATTCTGCCCACGAAGGTTTGACTGCATTCACGTTACCACACTGGGTTCATGAGAGGCAGCCGTTGGCAATTGCGAATCAGCATCCAAGGAACTCCAAGGGAGGAGCAGAGCAAGGCCTCAGGAAGCCACACCGTTGCTGCTATTTTGAGCAAGGAAGATGCTATTTTGGGGACAACTGCAAGTTTTTGCATGAGCATGGAGAACATGGACAAATGTTATAGGGGAAAAGAGGAAATATTATTTTTTGGTTTCCAAGCCAACTTGGAAAATGTAGAGCAGTTCGGATTTTGTAAATCAGTTTGCTATCCAAGCGCATCCTCTCAAGCAAATCCGGGTTTGAGATTGACTTGAAATTTGTTCTCCATTTTTAACTGGTCTATCTACTAAACTTGTCTTTATCCCAAATCCTGGGAGTGGCAAATCCTGGCATGGCTTAAGACCATTGCCTCCCTTACTAAATTCTTCTTCAAAAATAGTATTTTAACATGCCTTACTGGAACCTATTCGATCGAAAGTGTGGCTCCAAATGTTGGACATGATACTTTTTATCATATGCGAAACCTTATCCGGATTAACAAACACGCCGTTACATTCCAAAATTGTCCCGGTGGAGAATAATTTCCCAGCTTAAGGGAAAGATGAGGACCCATCGCCTGAGTCCGAGGATTTTACTTCAAAATAGACCGAAACATGCCTATTCAGGATCTGCATGAATCATGTGGCCCAAGCAAGCTTATCTCTCAACCCAAAGTAATAATTGTCGAGGAGTAAACGAGTTTGATCAAAGCTTGGGTCTTATAGACCTTATGATGCAAGATGTTCTTCTTGTTTTTTTTAATCTTTTCTTTCGGGTGACTGCCCATGAAATTAAAAGAAGTCCACCCATTCATATATCTGAAATTTCCTTCTTGTGACAACTCGCCACACCCAAACCCCAGGAAGAAAAGGAGGCTCTGATCCTATCAATGAGTTGCGAATAGCGACTTCTTCAAGACTTTAATTTGAAAGCAATAGATGGGCAAAGAGGCGAAAAAATATCTAAAGCTGGCAATTAGAATAACAAATGCTAACATAAGGCATCAAGGATCTTGGTTGACCCACAGATTGCTCTATGAAGGGTGATTTTTCCCCTTTTGCGGTATGTCAATGCAAGAGCCTATAATTATACAAGACCCACTGAATAAAAAAAAAAATAATAGTGGTTGAAAAATTGTGCGCTCTGAGAATAAAATTCTTTTCATGTTAAGATAACCAGCAGCAGAAAAGGCAATCCATCTTTTGTCCGCCTACAAGTTGAGCATAGACCTAGTCCACCGGAAATTGTCTATACCTTCTCAAGTTCACAGTTGATTTTGTCGAATTGGTCCTTCAAGTCCTTCCTCCACCCTTGGATCAGTCTCTCCTGCTTCTTGATGAGCTCAGTCTTTATTTTTAGTTCTTCCTTCATCATAGCTATCTCCTGTTTTCGTAGAGGAATTAAGTTTGCAAATGCCATGAAATAACTCCAAACATAAAAAGCAAACCTTTTACTATTGTCCCAGCTATTTCATTAGCATTACCTTCATAAGCTTTTCAGCCTCGGTTGGCTGATCCTCACGCTGAAGAGTGATAAAGTAAACTTGAAGTTTTTTGGCAGCATCCATAAAATCTCTAGCATGCCTCTCAACATCAACTAAAACAGCAGAAGCACTTTCTCAGTAACCAGGCATTCGCAACACTTAACCAGCAAAGAGTTTGGCATGGGTTGGGTTGGGAAGGGGGCAGAAGCAATTGCGCTCAGGGATAGGCAACCAAGAGTACTAATGCCTTTCAAAAATAGCTAGCAGAACACCTTTGTTTAGCAGGGCTTTTTGTTTACTGAAGCATGAGTGATGAATGAGAGATTAATTAGAAATGCTTACACTTATCTTATTCTCTTTTTGATAACAAACGGTACTTTACTGATATGAAATCTGAACAGTTGGAATTACACAAACAGAAACATTTTCTACATGAGGGGCAAGTTAACAAATGAAACAACTACACTTAGATTATGTTAGTGCACTAAGGCATATCCAATGAGCATGATATTGGACAAGCAACAACTCAGACATAACTTAGATTTAAAATGCTGATAAAAACATAAAAAAGCTTATTCAGCCCAGAAGGTCTAGAGATATCATGATCACTTTTTGGTCTCCCAGTGGCACCAAACAAACACTCCGTTACAAGTTAAGCACTGTCCCTTTTGAATCCAATGAAAAAACAGCACGAGAATGCTGTCCCGAAACCAGATGTTAAGGATCTTTCATTCCTCAAGCTTCCTCCATGCATGATTCAAACAAGAACACTTTCCACATACCGACTAATATTACCAAGCATATTCCACTTGAGACTTGCAATAACCCAAGGGTCCTCCATAGAGGTCAAGTTCCTCCAACAGATTGTCTCAAACTATACAACTACAGGGAAACTCGCAGCTTATGAAGCATATGATTTTATAGTTTAGAAACACTAGAAAGGCAACTCATTCAAACTACTTTTGAGTTCAATTGCAAGAGAAAGCCTACAGCATATGCTCTTCAGGTTTAGAATCCAGATAACCAGCTCCATCATGATATGTCTAAATAAAACTTCAGAGGTTTACAGAACATCACAAGCTCAAGTCCTTGATAGGTATGATCGACCAATGATCTCTTGTTCTCTCCTCTTAGGGCTACTGATGTGTCTCATGGTGGTGAAGAAACTACCATGTCCCCTTCTGCCTGCCCCCACCCACCATTACAGATGGATACATAGCTGTGGATATGTTTATCGTGCTGGTTATTTGACTGACATATGGGATTCTCAAAATATTTATAATAATGGCTTCTTTATCTGATTATACATAGTTTTCATCACTTGAACTACTATAGATGCAGACATTCCTCTTAGGCCTAACTGAGATGCACTTTTGGAGAACCATCAACTAGAATCTTAATCAATAAAAAGCTAAACCTCATCCTACTCAGCGAGTCAGAACTAGATATGTAATCACAATTTTATTTTCACAAGAACCAACTGTAACTGCACTTATGACCTAGTAATAGACTGACATTATGGGAAATTACAGATTAACAACATTCTTATGAATATAACCGATGGAAAAATTCAAAAGGAGGGAACACCAAGATATGAACATAAACGTATGAAATCATTTTTCATCAAGCAATGACGACAGCCAAAATATGAATAGTCCTGGTTTGGTAATGCATTTGGAGCAATCTCAAGTGGCAGAACGAAGATTATAGCACACCAAGCATTCCCCACCCTGGGGAAAGATTAGATAAGAGATTAAGCAATGACAAACTTTGATGTGAAGGATGTTGAGATCGGTCTATAGCCTGAAGCTCTCTTGCTGGCAGGCATGGCAGCAAAGCTTCCTCCAGTGCAGTGACACAAGCCAGCATATCTTCCTTTGGAGACTGTGGAGATTGCAGCTGGGGATCAACTTGATGCTGCTGATCGAGGGCTTGTCTCTCAGACATTTAGTTTCCTAAATGTAAAAGGTAAGAGAGTCTTGAACATGGACTTCTTGGAGTATGAGGAGAAAAATTCAATGAAACTTTCCAATGAAGTTGGAGGTCAACTGTAGTGAGGGTCACAAAGAATTCCTGCACATTTAGCTAATTCGGTCTTGTAACTCAGAATAAAAGGTAAAAGTACAACCCAAATTGATGGCTTATTAAAACCCTCATTTGGATATTCAGTAAGATATTTTCACAGAAAAATAATGTGGTTTTTGTTCAAAAGAAGTGCTAACTTTTTAAACAATCAGACGAACTGTTCTTCCCTAATTCAACAGAAATACCAAGGGACGCCTCTTATGTAAGCGGCTTTGTCCTTGTCCAACATTCGTGGACCCTCCAATACAAAGACCTAACATTAAAAGAAAACCGAAAGAAGAGGAAAGAAATATTTTAGAGTAAATTAACTTCCGCATGAATATGTTTTCACATCAATTAGCTGGTGCAGCCAACCCCAGCCAAATCTCTTTTTTCAACCCTGTACACTATATCTGCCCATCTAAATCAAGGTTTAAAAGATTTTTATACTTGGATTGCATATTAGACCTTCCCACCCATTTTTTACACAATAATATTTACCTTATGTTTTACCTGAAGTCACCACGAATAACACTATTGATCACTGGTAGAAAAATTTCGGCAAATGCTCAATAGTGTTCTTTCCCAAGTTGCGAAAACGGAAAAGGAACAATTGTTATCGTGGACACAAAATCTTTCATAACATTAAAATCTCAACAAATCTGAGGGTCCAATTCAGTAACAGTACACGTAATAATAACAGCAATTCACAACCTCACAAAGAGGTGTAACAATTCAGTTGCTCATCATATCAATTCGACGTCGCCTCTCATAACTAACTCGGCTTGCCTTCTCATCCGCGCCACCAAGTACAGGCGAGACCATGATACACCTCACAACAGTAAAAATCTCAGCATCCGACAAACCTATCGCGAGACACACTTCATCCAATCCTCGGAAGAGTACACCCTTCCAAAATCAAAGTAAAGGAAAAGGCACCACAATACCAGGACAAACTGGGAGACTCAACAACACTGCAAGCTTTGTTTATGCATAAATGGAACAATAAAAAATGGGAACCAAAGTAAATCAGGAACACCGCGCAGCTGACTAGTAAACTCTGTTGTGTGTGTGAATTAACCAAATTTGAGAACATGGGCGAGCATAAAAATCGCGGCTTGATTCCTACTGAATGAAAAGACGAACTTGAACTGCGACGAGAGACAATACCTCGGATGGGTTTTCTTCAAGCTTGAAAAATGTGAAGAAATTCGCAGACTTTCGAGCTCCAACGCCGAAAAAGAACGAGGGATTGCACACGAAACCGGCTCAATCGCAAACGAAGATGCGGTATGCAAGAACGGACTGTATTGAAAAGGGGGTGTTCCTGCGTGAGACGAAGAGAGAGAGAGATGCGCGCGCTAGGAATGTAACTTTGTCCGAGGCTCTGCCTCTGATAGAGGAAGGAACTGGTTTTCTGGTTTCGCTCGATTCTTTCACATGTGCAGGCTGCGGATGTCTGCGCACTTGCAATAAATTTCTCCTTAAACTTTTTTACTCAACACGAAATTATATAGGTATACAATATAATTTTAAAAGGATATCCTAAGCGCACCACATTTTAATCTACGGATGCCGAAAATGCGATACCCACAAAGGATAAAATAGCTAAAATATTATAAAAGAAGTGTATTATTAAAAGAGGAAGTGGAAAAAGGCGCGATAAAAAAAAAAATTTAGAAAAAGACAACGATAGTGGGCAGCTCTTCTTTAATTGGACGAGGCCACTAGTAATCACTAATTGGTGGAAATCCTCGACAGTGACCCAGGCATATGAGTCATCGTCTTTCGTAGCAGTCGTTATCATTCTTTGTAGAGAGTCCAGTCTGAGTCTACTACCTCGCATCGCTCAACTCGTCAGTGTCCCACATCGAGTTTCGTCCTTCAACCCGAGATTTTGCTCCGATCGTGTGAAATACCTGAGGTTCGTTGTTGCTTCTCCTGCGAAACGTCGTGCCATTTTGATCGTCTCTCTCCTTTGATTCGAGTGCGCAGAGTAACTCCTCTGCTCTGCCACTTTTTTGGGCATCCGTAGCGTCTGCGGTGCAGAAAGATTTTTTTTTTTTGTGCGCATGCGGTCATGACCGGCGAAAATTCATTGACCCGCTGTCATGTAGTTGTTTGTGGTAAAGGCTTATGTGGGTGGTTGGGCTAGCGCAAGATACTGAAATGTTTGGGCTGACTCGTTCTCGAGATCGTCGTAGCGTGCTGATAGGTCCAGGTTCAGCTATGTGTGACTTTACGAGTCACCCGAGCTTCAGAGGAGCGGCAAGCATGTTGATGAAGTATGGTGCCATGTGCGAAATGACTTGGGTTGATTACTGGCAGAATATGAAAAGGACTTGATTCTGTTCTAAATTTACGATCGCCATTCCATATTTTTCGTTCTTCCGTTTAGATTTAGTATGAATTCGTGTGGGCACCGTTAAGTTGCAGATATGCCGTTAGTTCACAGTAAGGGTATGCAATGGACTAGCGACATACTTTGAAGTAAGATGATATGAATTTGCTACTTACGTCGGTATTTGTTAATAAGTTGCATCTTGATTCCAGGACCATATATGAAGGGAAGATCATTTGTAGGACTATTGTTGTGGTCACCTTGTTGTCGACAATCAAAATTCGTGTAGTCACATGTAGGAGAAATTGTTAAGCTGTTGAGTTAGTAACACTTAATATTTTCACTCAGGAAACATGGCCGAGGATCCTGTCAACGTGAATGAGTATCAAGAATTGGCTAGGCAAGCCCTTCCAAAAATGTACTATGATTTTTATGCGGGGGAGCGGAAGACCAGTATACACTTAAAGAGAATGTGGAAGCATTTCGCAGAATAACGTAATGCCTAATGAATGCTGGTCAGATTAAAATCTGCAGCAGCCATATTATGTTGTGTGTTAGTTCTCAACACAGTGAATGTTTTAGTTGAAGATATAATTTCTTGTATTTCTGGCAGGTTTAGGCCGAGAATCCTCATAGATGTGAGCAAAATTAGTTTGTCGACTACTATATTGGGCTATCACGTTTCTGCCCCCATTATGATTGCTCCAACTGCTATGCATAAGTTAGCACATCCTGAAGGTGTGAAACCTGAATTTTCTTGGAGGAGCTCTTTCACAGGTTTCCTTGTTTTGATTTTAATGATGCAATTTTTCATCTTTTAGGAGAGGTTGCTACCGCAAGAGCAGCTGCTGCATCTAATGTCATCATGGTAATAGATTACCAAATATTTTTTATATTAAATTTGCTGCTATAACATACTCAATTCCCCTTTTTACCCTAGATTCTTTCATATTCGTCTATGTGCACTGTGGAAGAGGTTGCGTCCAGCTGTGATGCCATTCGATTCTTTCAATTATATGTAAGCATCCACTTCATTAAGAATCTCCAGTTTTCTTGACTTTGTACATTCTCCATTAAGATTTCATCTCATTAATCAATGCATCTCCTTATGTAGGTATACAAGAGACGGGATATTACGGCTCAGCTAGTACAAAGAGCTGAAAGAAGTGGATACAAAGCTCTTGTTCTTACTGTCGATGTTCCCAGACTCGGCAGAAGGGAGGCAGACATAAAGAACAAGTAAAATGCTTTCCTCTCCCTCTCTCGCTTCCCCACCCCTCTTGGGGCAGGGATATCATGGTCATAAAACAAAGTTCGGTATAGTTAAACTCTCTCTCTCTCTCTCTCTCTATGACAGAATGATAGCGCCTCAGTTGAAGAATTTTGAAGGTCTATTCTCAACTCAAGTTGTCTCTGTGAGTGAATGATTTCTTTTCTATTTGAGGATCTGACAATAGCAATATATTTTTACCTATTCAATGGAGATGCATGCATGAGGAGATATCTATGTTCCTAATATCTCATCGACCAGTCTCCTTTGATGGCATGGAGGCTGTTTTCGTCATTATCTTCGTACCCTGCTATATGCTGCTCTATCTTTTTGGAGTCTGTAACTCTCGTTGACATTAGCAAGGTAGCAAAACAGAAAGAAATGCTCACTATGGCATCGATCTTTGGGGATATCATGGTATTAGGCTCAGCCCAGTGGAGATTCATTCCATGAGCTCTGTCCTTTTCTCATGCAGAGCTGCCCTTGGGGCAAAGAGTATTGTGTTCGTTGGCGCTCTTTTCTCTATTACTGTTCCGTTTGATTATATCTGTGTCTGGAGTGGTTTTTTTATAGTTCATTTGCTTGGAGAACACAATTTTTTACCATTGTATCTTGGGGTGAAGAAACAAAGGGTTCGGATAACATCAGGCCAAAGAAAATGTATGGTCAATACTTGACCAATGAAGACGTTTTTGCTGCCTAAATAACCTCTAGAGAGATATGTCAAATTTTTATAGTTTGTTAAATGCAGAAATTGGGCATAACATCTCCCTGACTCACGCACCCCTTTTCCTTTGCCTCCACTGCAATTTGCAGGATGAGGGTTCAAACTTCAAAGCTTATGCTGATTCAACTTTGGATGCTTCTTTGAGTTGGAAGGTGAACCTTCATACCATCATAAATTACCTTTGTAATTAATCCTTGAAATTTTTTCTGGGCAATGTTTCAACAAAAGAATCGCGTTTTCTGAATGAATGAGATGTGTGAGGTCGTGTCATCCAGTGTAGAAATAGTTTTGATAGCCATCTTACATGAATTTTTTCATTCAATTTTAAACTTGTCATCATGACCTATGAATGATGACTGGATCTTTATAATGTCTCTATTTGCTTTATTTGGTATCTTGGTTGTCGCGTAACTAGATTACATTTCTTCAGGACATTGGATGGTTGAGATCAATTACAAAATTGCCGATTCTGATCAAGGGAGTTCTTACACACGAAGATGGTAAGATCTTGGATTGTATTCTAAAAGAAAAGCAGTTGAGGATTCATCTGAAGACCGCTTTGTGCATTAATTTGAACCATTGCTTACTTAGCATATTCATTGCTTGGACCAGTGTTCCAGAACTAGATCAGAGATTGGGCCGAATTGCTGTCCCATACCAGGTTGAACTAATCAAAAACGGCAAAAAAATGTGGCTAAAACCTTCTGGTTTGGTTTTACAAGGGCTAGCTTAAACGAGAAGTTTTATTTTAAGATGGCTTATGACCTGGAAATATCTGTACTTCAAGGATCCTTATTATTTTATCCCAGAGTTGAGAAGATATTGCCTTGAACTTCGTTATCTGCTTCAAATCAATCTGTCAACCAATTTTCAGTTAGTGGCCATAAGTAGCAACTGACAAGGCCATCTATCTTTGAGCTAATATGGCATCGAGCTAATATGGCATCGATTCTTTTAATAAATAAAAATTTTAACCACATTTGCCTACATGACCAAAGGGATCATTGTATTTAAAAGGAAAGTCAAGAATGACGGCTTGAGAACTTGTCAACTGTGCCATAATCTATTTTTGCATTCTTATTTGTGCTAGATTTGATGGAATTTTTTCGGGTTTTTTTATTAGTGCAGAATCGTGTCTGTGCTGTTGTTTTATTTTATATGAGGTCTATAGTGAGCACCACGTCATTGCCAGTTCATCACCGTATAAACAGTTCCATCAGTATTATACAATACATTGACACCATAGCGAACAGTTTGGTATGATTTAATTAACATTGAAGGTCAGGATAGTGTGACAAGCAGTTCGAGGCTTAATGTAGAACTGAAAAAAATCCGTCAAGCGCAGGAGAATTTTGTGATAACTTAGGGTATGATTGTATATCTAGTTTGTAGAGTCTGAACCTCTAGCATTAAACTTTGAAGATTCTTTGGTTCATCTTGAAAGGAAACAACATTATGCCTCAGTTTGGTAGTTCAAACACCATAGTTATTCTGTTGGGGAAGTCATATGAGTAAGGAATTTTGATGGTAATGGGATATTTTATCTTAATTTTGTCATCGCTGCTATCAAGACCTTGTGTTCTCTGATATTGGATTGAAGCATCTTATTCATCTATTGACATTTCATATTGCTTCTCAGTATACTGTATCTGTTGTTACTACTATTGGTTGTTGCATACTCGACAACCTGATCAACAAGCTTGTATGCCCTCATTGGCAGCAATTAAGGCAGTGGAAGCAGGTGCAGCAGGAATAATTGTCTCGAATCATGGAGCTCGACAGCTAGATTATAGTCCAGCCACGATATCAGTTCTGGAAGAGGTGCATATTTTTACTGACTCCTTTGTCTGGCAGGTTTAATAATAGAGTCTAGAATTTGGAGCATTTGTAAACACTGGATAAGAGTAAATGCACCCTGTTTTGATTCCTGAATATAAAGCCCAGTGGCATTCTGTTTCCCTCTATTTTTACAAATGCATGAAAGCTTGTGCTGCAGCAAGTCATCTATATCAAACAGCATTTTGGTCATGACCGTTTTTAAATCTTCGTTTGTAGATTGTTCATGCAGTCAAAGGGAAAGTCCCTGTTTTTGTTGATGGAGGAGTGCGGCGAGGAACAGATGTTTTCAAGGCATTGGCCCTCGGGGCACAAGCAGTTCTGGTACAATCTTTTAATTAGTTTGGCACATTCCTGATATTTCTCGATGTGGACTATGTGCTATATTAGTAAGGGGTATTGTAACAAACCCTTGAGGCATTTGCGTAATAATATCGTGCCAAGTTAGTAGAAGCTATCTTTTCGCATTACCAAAACACCTGAATCACAAATGAACAAGTGCCCTAGGACGAATGTTGACATTCTCTTAATAGCAGTCTTCTTGCTACAGATAGGAAGGCCTGTAGTATATGGGTTGGCAGCAAAAGGGGAAAGTGGAGTTAGAAGGGTCACTGAGATGCTGAAGGATGAGCTCGAGCTCACGATGGCACTATCTGGATGTCCCACCATAAAGGATATCACCAGGGGCCATGTGATAACAGATCGTGAGAGACTTCGTTCCTCTCTCTAAATTCGCGCTGCAGCATCTATGAAGATAAGATTCACATAGGTAAATAAACGATACCCTTGTTGTATCATCGCTTGTAGTTTGCGATGTTATGTACATAGTTGTCATGTTCCATGATCAAAAATAAAATTGGAGTCAGAGTCAGAGCATCAGTATAGATTTGTGATAGTCAAAGCTGGTTTTTTCTTGGTTCATCAGTAGATGTTAATGTCAAATGGTACGTTTGAGCATCAAATTTGAAGCATAAAATCCTTGTAAGACATGTAGTTGATCTGCCTCTTTTGACTCTACTACCTTCCAATCAACTTTGTCAAGTCAGTATCATCACGAATGCCCCTCTAAATGATGCGAAAGAACAGTGCTTCCCACCAGCAGAAGGCTGGGTAAAATTAATTACAGACATGAGTGCTTTTCGGAAGTGATTAATGGATTGGATGCTCCTGTGTTTGTGCAAGTCCTGAGAGCACATTTTTGCCCCTAGTCATCCTCTACTATCCTCCTGCAGCCTGGGGACTGTGTTTATTAGCTGCTACTTCTACCTCGTAGCCCAAGCCAGCAGGTAATAGCGATTATTCCTGCATGTACTCCAATGAAATTTAATTTTAGCCTTTTATTCCAACACGAGGTTCAAGAACATTGACAAACCAGATTATACATTGTCCCGCAGAATCTGGTAAGAGGTTCCAAGTCATATACATTTCCCCAGAGCCAAAATTGGAACCCAGATAAAGAAAATGAAATGAGTGAAGTTCATCTCCCTCTAATCACTGGCCAATGGTTGTGCATCAGTCTACTTCTGCTCTTGTTTGCGGAATGGATCCTACAGATGCAGTATAGCTCAGACCGTAAAGAATCCACACAGACGTGGTGATGTTACGTTACTGCATGTCAAATAAGAAAGAAATTTTTATCAAAAACATCTTTAAGTGGAGACAAAATGCAAAGCGTGCAATATCATTTCACAAGCTCAGACTATTCTAGCTTTAAACAAACAGGATAGCGCACGTATGGTTTCACTTTTCACGATTAAATAGACTTACTACCTCTGGGCAGTTAGATGAACCTTAATCAGATATGTGGCTCAGGCATTACCGATTTACAACATGTCAACTTTTCATTGTCCAGTTTCTGTATGTTGTACAATAGATGCTGTGGTTAGAAAGTTTCGTTAGAACATCCCTCTTGACTCAGGAGAAAACCCAGTTCCTAGCTCTAAAACCATGGCCGTGTTTGCTACGTAAACTCAGTTGGAGGATGATGGTGCAAACAAAGTCCGGGGTTAAGTTGTAAACATCCCAGGCCATTGGCCACGGAGATCTATTTTGTACAGCCCAGAATCTTTCACAAACGGATGATCCCACCAGCAGATACTTGCTTGGAGAAAGATTCTGGATGATAGAAAGCATTTGGGTTCCGTATGTTCTAGTGGATTCATCTTATGCAAGGATAAAGATTCGAAAAGTTGGTTATCTGACTCGACCTCATATTTATTATACCATTGGTGATGGAAAATGTACTTGACTACGGCATAATGAGCAGGATCATTTCAGTGCTCTAGGTTGTACAAGGTAGCGCGACATCTTATTCAGGGTTTGTTGTGGCAAGCCGATTAGCCGATCCAACAAGAGGGATACATTGTTATTGCCTGCAGCTATAAGTGTGGAAATCGGTGAAGATTCAGACCAAATAACAGCTGATGACGGACCAGTTGCAGCATTGATGCTCCTAATTGGTCCGCAGCCAAACTAATCCCTGATGCAATCGAGCTCCATGTCAGTGTCCACGGATTACTACATTCAACACACTAAACCCCGAGTAACACTGGACGCCCCTCTCGAGGAAAAGAGGGCATTGGCTTGAGTCTTAAACACTCCTGTTTGTATTTCCATTATTGATGATAAATTGAAAGGTCAACACACCAAAATGAAAAGGCCTTGAGAATAACTACCAAGACAGATCAAAAACACCTTTTGGACTTCTTGATAATTGTCACACCGCTATTAGCTCACGTAAAGCCAATGAGTTGTCAAATGAGTGGGTCGAGTCGGATCGAAAATGGTCCAACCTAAATAGATCCATTTAACTCGTTTTGATCCATTCAAATCAAATGACCCATACTTGACTCGACTTATATTACTAAAACGCATTTATATTTAATTCAATCTATGAAGATTCACATCCAAACTGAGATGAGAGTGCGGAATGAGAGAGCACGGGATTAAGTGAGGGCGAGAGAGATGATTCGAGTTTAGATAAGTTGTAAACCCATTTACGACCCATTTAACACCCATATTATGTTTACACCCATTTACAACGCATTGATTGATATATGGTTTAAGAAATGAGTTTATGATCTATTTTGATAGTTTTACGCCGAACCAACCGCAAATGGTAATGGACTTATGATGCAGGTTCCTATTCTTACAATGTCATGACTCCTGAGTTTGAACTTGTTTGTGATGGCGGTCCAAGGACTTTTCACTCCGATGGGTGAGATTTTAGATCTCCAGCACCTCCGGTGGGATTATGGTGATGGAGCTTCTCCACGATGGAGCTAGTAAGCAGTCTTTGACGGCTCTAGCTACGTAAACAGATCATATTTGGTGTAGAGTTAAAGACCTCTCTGCAATCTTAAATTCGCAAAATTCCATAACAGCAGATGGGTAGGAATCACGTTGGCCAAAAAACTGAATGTCATGGAACGATACGTCAAGTTGGCAAAGAGAATTTTGAACAACGCGAATAATGCATTATTTCACTTTCTTTTGCTTCAAGTTCGAATACTCGATTCACAGTAAATAGTATCGTACAAATTCGATTATAGAAGATCTAAATGAGACCTACTATCGATAATATCGTGTAAGATTGCGATCGATGCACTCCATGATGAATCGCGTCTATAATAGATTGAGTCATAAATTTGATAGAGAAATATAGTTTAACTTGTTTAATTGAGAACATACTTATTCACAACATATTGTATATCCATAATTGTATATTGATAAGAGGTTTTCCTTTCCCTTTCGGCAGCCCTCTCGTGACAATTTGCACCTTTATTAGCTTATGACATCCACTTTTACATTGATTTGACTACATTATCTCTCACGGTCTCACTCTTGAAAGTTTGGGGTTTTGGTGTCAAAAAAAAAAGTTATTTCTTTGAGTTTTTTTTTTGATACGAATTAATATAGGTTTTCCTTATGCCTATTTGCACCCCTTATCAGCTTCTGACATCCACTTTTACATTAATTTGACTACATTATCCCTCACGGGTCTCACTCTTGATTAAAAATTATTTCTTACTTTTTTTTTCTTCTATTTCAATTTTACTAAAATGAAAATATTCGTACTCCTCTCAGACAACATTTATTAAATTAAATAAGGGGCCCATTTTTTTATTTAAGATTATTGCTTGCCTTCTTTTATTTTTTTTTTAATTTTTGGTTTTTCCTTTTCTTTCTCCATTTATAGCAAAATTGGTGTACCTCTTTTCCCAAAAATAGTTTATTTGGTAGATAACTAACTAATTATTGTGTTTCCAACAAAAAAAAAACTAAGTTAATGAGTTGTCTATTTCTTTTTTTTTTTGTACTGAGAAACTATTACTCAAAAAACAACTTAAGCATAAGTAAGAGTGAAAAAAATAATTTACAATTATAATTTTAATATGCTTCATTGCGTTGTAGTTCATGTATTTTAACCGCTCAACTTTTATTTTATTCGGTGAATGTAATAATCTAATTTTTAATTATCTATCATGTGATGCATTTAATATTTTGAGTGATCATGATCCGTTCTTCTTTTTATAAGAAAACACTCTAAAAGGCCAATCAATCAAAGGAGGCCTGGTCTTTCTTTTGACTTGTGGTAGGAATATTATGTCCATTACGATAATTACCTTTCATATCACCACTAAGAAGAACATATTCGTCTCTCTTTGACCTTTTTATATAAACAAAATAACCTTAAGCAAGAAGATACGTCCGCACACTTCTCAAAAGATCTTCTCGTGTTAGAAAATTACCCGGTAAAGTTTCAAATGAACTTGTTGAGATGATCGATTGCTATTTTCACCATTCGTACTTTGATCATCAATAGATACATTTAAGCAGAAAATAATATTATCTTTCCATCTTACCAAAAAAAAATATTATCTTTCCATAGTGACTGTACAACAAAAAACAATACAATCAAAGATGAATAAATTGTGGATAATGCAAACATCAACCAAAATATTCCGTCTTTGAGTAAATTCTCGTAAATTTGTACCAAGAATGGAAGTCGAAAAATTCACAACCATGAAAATAATCTAGGGGAAGTAAAGTATACAATTTGCAGATAAACTAATCTTTCTTTATTCTAATACATGAGTAGTGCTTGCTCAGATTGTAATGTTGGAAATAAGTTCAGAAGAGGATAAATACCAAGGAAATGTAACGGGGGCGGAAGAAGTGGCTTCCATGAAAAAAAACATGTTATTTGGAAGGGACGTTTTCGTCTTTTAATAAAATTGAAAAAACGAAGGAAGAATAAACATAAGAAATGATTTTAAATATAGAATGGGACGTGCATGAATTATCCTCATTCATAGCTTCATTATAATATTATATTGAAGATAGTCCCAGTCAACTGCCTCGTGTCGCTCAACTCATCGCTGTCCTAAATCGAGTTTCGTCCTCCAACTGGAGATTTTGCTCCCGATCGTGTGAAAAAACCCAAGGTTCGATCTTGCTTATCCTGCGAAACATCGTGCCATTTCGATCGTCTCTCTTCTTTGATTTGAGTGCGCAGAGTGACTCGTCTGCTCTGCACTTTCTTGAGCATCCGTAGCGTCTGCGATGCGGAAAGATCGCATTTTTTTTTTTGGTGCGCATGCGGTCATGACTGGCGAAAAATTCATTGATCCGTCGTCATGTGGGAGCTTGTGATAAAGGTTCATGTGGGTGGTTGGGCTTGCGCAAGATCCTGAAATGGTTGCGCCGACTCGTTCTCGAGATCGTCGGAGCGTGCTGATAGGTTCAAGGTTCGGCTATGTGTGACTTCATGAGTCACCCGAGCTTTAGAGGAACGGCGCGCGTGTTGATGAAGTATGGTGCCGTGTGCAAAATGACTTGGGTTGATTACTGTCAGAATATGACAAGGACTTGATTCTGTTCTAAATTTATGAGCCGCGTGTGGCTTTGATGTTGATTGCGTTTTGATATGTTTGCGTGCTGTACTTTCAGCTGTAGATACGGCGAGGGATGTCGGTGCATTACGATCGCCATTCCATACTTTTCGCTCTTCTGTTTAGATTTAGCGTGAATTCGTGCAGGCACGTTCAAGTTGCAGATATGCTGTTAGTTTATGGTAAATTGTTTTAGATCTTTTGTAGGTTCATTTGTGTGATGTGTTATTTTGCGTGCTCTTAGTGAGGGTATGCAATGGACTAGTGACATACTTTGAAGTAAGATGATATGATTTTGCTAGTTACGTCGGTATTTGTTTATAAGTTGCATCTTGATTCTAGGACCATATATGAAGGGAAGAGTATTTGTAGGGCTATTGTTGTGGTAACCTTTTTGTTGACAATCAAAATTCGCGGAGTGACATGTAGGAGAAATTGTTAAGCTGTTGAGTTAATAACACTTTATATTTTCATTCAGGAAACATGGCCGGGGATCCTGTCAACATGAATGAGTATCAAGAATTGGCTAGGCAAGCCCTTCCGAAAATGCACTATGATTTTTGCAGGTGGAGCGGAAGACCAGTATACACTTAGAGAAAATGTGGAAGCATTTCGCAGAATAGCGTAATGCCTAATGATTGCTGGTCAGATTAAAATCTACACCAACCATATTATGTTATTTGTTAATTCTCAACACACGTATTTCTGGCAGGTTTAGGCTGAGAATCCTCATAGATGTGAGCAAAATTAGTTTGTCGACTACTATATTGGGCTATAACGTTGCTGCCCCCATTATGATTGCTCCAACTGCTTTGCATAAGTTAGCACATCCTGAAGGTGTGAAACCTGAATTTTCTTGGAGGAGCTCTTTCACACGTTTGCTTGTTTTGATTTTAGTGATGCAATTTTTCATCTTCCAGGAGAGGTTGCTACCGCAAGAGCAGCTGCTGCATGTAGTGTCATCATGGTGATATATTACCAAATATTTTTTTATGTTAATTTTTCTGCTATAACATACTCAATTCAACTTTTTACTCTAGATTCTTTCATATATGTCTATGTGCACTGTGGAAGAGGTCGCGTCCAGCTGTGATGCCATTCGATTCTTTCAAATATATGTAAGCATCTATTTGATTAAGAATCTCCAGTTTTCTTGGCTTTGTACATTCTCCATTAAGATTTCATCTCCATAATGAGTGCGTCTCTTATGCAGGTATACAAGAGACGGGATATTACAGCTCCGCTTGTACAAAGAGCTGAAAGAAGTGGATACAAAGCAATTGTTCTTACTGTCGATGTTCCCAGACTTGGCAGAAGGGAGGCAGACATAAAGAACAAGTAAAATGCTTTCCTCTCCCTCTCTTGCTCCCCCACCCCTGTTGGGGCATGGATATTGTTGACACCTAAATTTCGACCGACCATTTAATAATAATTTACATCGAAAATTAGGGATTAAATTTTAACCTCTAAACAAAAATATTAAAATTGTATAGCATATAGTTTAAATTCATATAGGTTAGTTGCATTCCGCATCGGACTGGCGGTGGCAAGAAAGCTGAAAATTCATCTCGTAAACCGAGCTCGAGCACTCGGCTCACTCAAGGGATTGGGTGGCCAAAATTCATAAGTCTAAAAGGCTTTGGTTGTTTTAATTTGAGCTTAGATCAGCCTGAATTAATTTAGCTCATTTGGAATTAAAATAAAATTAAATGATAAAGCCTAAGTCTAAGCTCATTAGGACTAGGAAGCCCGGTCAATTAACCTAGGGTTGCAATATAAATATGTTATTATACCCTTCAACGAAGAGGGGGTTCCCACAATTTTCAGAGATCAGAATTTTCAGAGAGAGCACGAGAGATACACTTGAGGTCAAGAGAGATAGTCGGTGGCGCACGTGCACAACCGCCACGTCGGCGTCGCCTCTCCGCTGTGTCCACGCTTCCTGCCGCTTCCGCCCAACATGAGTTGCTGCTCAACCATGTCGCTGTCGTAGCTCCTGCCGATGCTGCTGTCCGTCACCCGTTGCTCTCTGCTTGCGCCCTAGTCGCACCTCTCCTTGTCTCGCCAAGCATCGACGACTATCCGGAGTGACACGTTGGAGGCACAAGAGGAAGACCGCTCTCCCAAATCACGATCTTCACGACCCACGTTGAAAGAGATCCACGCCTTCAGACCTTCCCCATCATGACCCCACTTTGAGTTTTTGTTTTTTCTCTTGATCATCCACTAAACGTGAAGAAAATTTGCAAGGGAGAAGCTGGCAAGCACAACACCCATTCACATACAATTTCTTCAGCGAGTTTGTAAATCGAGATGACCAGCTGACCGAGTATCACCGCGAAGCGTCCCAAGCCGTGAGTCTCTCGAGTCACCGCCGTGACAGTCATTGAGCCAAGTGTCCCTACCGTGTCGAGCACGACCACGAGCGCCATCGCCAACCACATCGTCGAGCCCTAGTCACGAAACGCCGTTGGCCCTGATCTGCGATCCCGAGTCTGATCTTGAGACGATTCAAATTTGGAAGTTAACCGCGAAATTAGGTAAGATTATTCGAATATTTCTTTTAAATATTTAATTTCC
Organism: Syzygium grande; assembly: GCA_024733475.1. Classification (NCBI taxonomy): domain Eukaryota; kingdom Viridiplantae; phylum Streptophyta; class Magnoliopsida; order Myrtales; family Myrtaceae; genus Syzygium; species Syzygium grande. Next base: position 41,705,621 of record JAMXDD010000006.1, read on the forward strand.
TAGTTTTCGGATAATTTAGATATTTCGTAAATATTTTGGTGGATAGTTATATATCTTAGGATAATTTTGTGATATCCGCAATATTCGAAAACACCCAAAATTAAGAATCATTCCTAATTTAGCAACGTATCTGAACGACTATCCGACCTTATCCTAAGGTACGATATGCAGCAATACGGAAAATCGTTATCTTATCCATAATCACTTGGATACGATAATAGATTTTATTTACTTTCCAAATTTGAACAGTCAGCTTTCCGTCGATATCTATAACCCTATAGATATGACCGTTAGTTTGATTTCTTTGCATTATCTGAATTTGAAGAATCTTGCGGATTGCGTGCATTGTTTGAACGTGATTGTTATCTTCGTTTGATTGTTTTCCTTTTAAATAAAGAAAATCCAAAAATTTATTAGTTAGATTTAAATTAGAAATTTTGCATGCTTAGGGAATCTTAAATATATCCAAAAGAATAAAATAATTATTTGATTTAAATTGGGATTTAGGGTAGCATATTTCCTTGTTTAAATTAGAGATTGTTTTAATCTTAGTGGATTATTTAAGATATTTAATAATTTCGGAATTTTAATAAAAATCCCAAAAAAGAATCATTTTAGGATAGATCAAGCCATTTTCTCTAGGATAGATTGCATGTTAATTTGAGTAATTTTTAATTCCGACTTTCATTTGAAAATACCAAAAATAAATCATTTGTCCGTCATTAGGATTAGGTCATGTCGTCGTATGACATATAGTTTGCATGTTAGGCTGCATTAATCGCATGTTAATTTTTGCACGTCATTACATATAGGTTAGCTTCCATTTAAATAAGTGAAAATCCTAAAAAATATTGAGTGAACTGCTTATTAATTAGAAATCATATTAGGATTATTGATGTGATTTTCTAACTAACAATGTAGATACTTACGTTGCTTCAAGGTAAGTAATTCTCCAAATCTTGCAATTTATTTAATGTTTTGATTATTGGGTGTTACTTTAGTGGTTTGCGCATCCGCATGATCACCTCATATGCTAGTGACTAAGTTAAAATGAATCCAAACTGTTTGCCAAAACATTTTTTGAAAAGAAAAGGTACCGAAAGGGCGTTAGAAGGACCACATAATGGAAGTGAACTGTTAAGAGAATAGTTGATTTAGCAGGAATTGAGGAGAGAGAAGGGGAAAGAAGGAAGAGAGGTAGGAACATAATTGTAATTGCTTCCCTTTAGTGTAATCTAATGGCCCTTTAAATAGCCGAGTACACATGGATATCAATTATAAATGGAAACTAATTAATGGCAATCTTTAAAAATAGAAACTAATTGATGGCTATCCTTATTAATGCTGATTATTATCCTCGTCATAAATGGAATGTGATTCTCCTTAGTCTTGTTTAGGCATGTTCTTGCGCCGTGAATATACTTGCAATCCTTGGGACGTAACATTCCTTCCCCCATAGAGAGACGACTTGTCCTCAAGTCGAATATTATCCAAAAGGTGCTCATCCTCCCGACTGGAGTCATCGGGCACGAGGTCCTACCATTGAACTAACACTTGTGAGACCAGCTTAGAATCCTTCATAATAACTCGTTAACCCAAAATTGCTAGTGGCTTGTGAATGGGTTAGTGATCAACAACTGCCTCTGGGAGTGGGTGCACTCTAGTGGAGTGTGAGGCCATATACGGTTTGAGTAGTGAACAATGAAAAATTGGGTGTATGCGACTGGAAGTTGGCAAGGAAAGTCCATAAGCCACTTGTCCCACGCGTTCCTCCACAGGGAACGGACCATAGTAGCGAAGTCCAAGTTTGTGGGCTGAGACTTTGGAGCTGACAGCTGGCGATAAGGATGAGGACGAAGAAGCACCATGTCGCCTGGTTTGAAAAATATATTAGTGCGATGCTTATCTGCCTGGGCTTTCATGACCGCCTGAGCTTTGGATAAATTGGCATGTAACTGAGACAAAATTATATCACGTGAGTGCAAGTCATGATCGATGCTTCGACAGCACTGGTGCTTGCACAATAGGCCACGAGGGAGGGAGGTTTTCTGCCGAATGTCACCTCGAAGGGCGTCATACCCGTAGAAGCCTGGAACGTGGTGTTGTAGTGGTACTCCACCCAGCTAAGTATCTTGGACCACTTGGAGGGTTGATCATGAACAAATGAACGAAGGAACTGTTCAATGCAGCGATTGACACGCTCTGTTTATCCGTCCGATTACGGGTGGTAAGCGGATGAGAAGTGCAGCTTTGTTCCCTAGAGTTTAAACAACTCCTTCCAAAAGGCACTTTGAAAAATGGGGTCACGATCAGAAATAATGGAGTGAGGTATGCCGTGTAGCTTACCCACTGTAGTCCAGAAAACTTGGGCCACCTTTGTGGCAGTGTAATGTGGTGGCAAAGAAGCGAGGTGGGCCCTCTTGGAAAAACGATCAACAACCACTAATATGGCTGTATACCCGGCAGATGGTGGTAAATGTGTGATGAAATCCATAAAGAGATCGGTCCATAATGAGTTGGGTGATGTAATGGGTTGAAGTAATCCATAGGGGTGATGGTTGGTGGGTTTGCACTTTTGGCAAACATTGCATGCTTGGACGAACTTGGCTATGTCCTTGCGCATGCCGTCCCACTGAAAATGCGCAGAGATGTGTTGTAAGGTCTGTTGTATCCTAGAGTGACCACCATGTAAGCTAGAGTGATAATCTGACAAAAGGAAGGGCACAAGGGAGGAGTCTGCTGGCAAGAACAAGCGGCCACGGTGACGGAGCAAACCTGATGAGTAAGACCACCCGGGCTGGGAGTCAGGTGCACGTTGGAGGTCGTCAATGATGCTCTTTATACGCTGGTTTAGCAGCAACTCGGCACGAAAGGTGTCAAGGTTAGTATTCACAGGACGAGATAGTGTCAAAAGTGCGCTCTCGTGGTTATCGTCATCATAAACCCTTGACAAGGCATCTGCCGCTTTCGTTTTCTTGCCCGGCTTGTACTCAATAGAGTAGTCAAAGTCGATCAATTTCGAGAGGAACTGCTGTTGTTCTGGTGTCTGGATGGTTTGTTTAAGAAGATGGTGCAGCGGCCTATGATCTGTCCGGATAATGAAGTGAGCACCGAGCAGATATTGACGCCACTTCTAAACGGTAGACTGTATTGCGAACAACTCACGCACATAAGTTGACTTGCTGTGCATGATGGGAGAAAGTTTGCGACTGTAGAAGGCTAGCGGGTGTTCAGATTGCATCAATACCGCGCCAATTCCTACGCCGCTAGCATCAGTCTCCACAACAAAGGGAATGGAAAAATCAGGTAGTGCTAATACCGGGGCATGACTCAAGGCTTCTTTGAGGGAGTTGAAGGCGTGCTCGGCTTGTGCGCACTATGCGAATCCATCCTTGGTGAGGAGGTCCGTCAGGGGGGTGGCTAACGTCGCGTAGTGGCGGATGAAACGACGATAATAGCCGGTCAACCCCAAAAAGCCACAAACTTGCTTGGGCGTTGTTGGGAGTGGCCAGCCTCGAACCGCTTCAAGCTTGGCAGGATCAGCGGATACACCATGCGCTGAAACAATATGTCCAAGGAATTCGACAGTGGGTGTGGCGAAGTTGCACTTCGAGTGTTTGATTGCCAAGTGGTGGTGACGCAGAGTGGCAAATACTTGTCGGAGATGATCAAGATGAAAGGCTAAATCCTTGCTATAAACAAGAATATCGGCGAAGAATATAACAACGAAACGACGAAGAAACAGTCGGAATACTTCATTCATTAACGCCTAAAAGGTGGATGGTGCGTTGGTGAGTCCAAAGGGCATTACCAGGAACTCGAAGTGGCTGCGGTGAGTCCTAAAGGCTGTTTTGTGAATGTCAAAGGGATCCATCCAAATCTGATGATATCCGGAGCGCAAATCCAATTTGGAGAAAATGATAGCGCCGTGCAATTCGTCTAATAGCTCATCAACCGTTGGAATGGGGAATCGATCTCGAATAGTGGCAGCATTAAGTTCCTTGTAATCGACGCAGAAGCACCAAGAACCATCCTTCTTTTTGACCAAGAGGACTGGCGAACTGAAGGCTGAGCGACTAGGGCGAATGAGTCCATCCCGGAGGAGTTCCGTGACTAGGCGTTCAATCTCATGTTTTTGGTAGTGTGGATAACGGTAAGGTCGGACATTGATTGCCTCGGTGCCCGTTTTGAGGGGAATGCAGTGGTCGACGTCACGCGCCAGTGGAAGGCCGATTGGTTCGGCAAATAGGTCGTCGTACTCCGCAAGAAGGGTTTGTACTGACAACGGAATGTCAGCATCCACGTCTGTTGGAGATTGGTCTGATGAAGAGGCGGATAAGCACATGTAGCCTGCGCTTATGCCGTCAGCCGCCATGAGTTTGAAAAGGCCTGAGGATGAGACCGAGAGTGCGCAAAGAGAGGAGTCACCTTGCAGCCGCACTAGTTGGCCATGGTGCTGGAATTCCATTGTCATGTTGGCGTGGTCTGTTACGACTGGCCCCAAAGTTTCTAGCCATTGGATGCCCAAAACAATATCAGTGCCCTGTAGGTCAAGAATAAACTAGTCTATGGTAAATAAATGGGTCTGAAGCAGTATGGGCACATCGCGACATATGGCCATGCATCGTAGGGTATCACCATTGCCAACCAACACCTGGAAGGGAGTGATTGGTGATAGCGGCAGGGCAAGGAACTTGGACATACCCGTAGAGAGGAAGTTATGTGTGCTTTCTCCATCAACTAGTACTTGAACTGACCGACCTCGCACTGTTCCTGTCATACGCATGGATTTGGCCGAACGTTGGCCCAGGAGAGCATTGAGGCTAACTTCGAGTTCAGGTGGAGTAGTTTGGATGGCCTCACTTTCGATTGGCAGCGAGACGTCGTCCGAGTCGTCAAAGCCCTCCAAATATAAAAGGGTCGGACGCCCTTTACAACTATGCCCGCGGACAAATTTTTCGTCACAGTTGAAGCATAGACCTTTGTCACGTCGTACTTGCATCTCTTTTGCGGACAGATGTTTAACACGAAGCCGTGGAAGCGGTGGTTGTGCGGTTGCAGATGCGGACGGGTGGGGTGATGCGAAAGGATGCGAGAAAAATGATCGGTTGCGCGGTTCACTGAACTGGGCCTCGTACATGCGTGCTAATGCGAAGGCATCGTGCAAGTCCACTGGCCGGTGAGCTTGGATGGCCATGCGCACCCGGAGTTGCAGGCCGGAAATAAACAAACTACGTAAGTGTGCCGGTGAGAGTCCACGTACCTTGCTTGAAAGATTTTTGAAGGTGGCCTGGTAATCAAGTACGGAACCCGTTTGCGATAACTTGGCAAGGAGAGCCGTTGCATCTTCATATTCAGAGGGGCCAAAGCGATGATGGATAACACGGGTAAATGCATCCCAATCCGGCAAAAGATTTTCAGCAGCCAATCCTTGATACCAAGTGGCGGCGGGAGCATCGAGGTGCATTGCCGCTAGTAGTAGGCGATTCTCGGGGTGAGTGTGATAATATTGAAAAAATGGCTTACATTGAAAAGCCAAACAGACGGATCACCAAGAGAAATGCGGAAATATGAGACGTGGTGTCGGGGGCTGGGTTGGCCTCTCATCCGTATGGGTGGGTTTCAGTGGGCCACTCCCGGAATGCTGGACTTTATAGGATTGGATGAGGTGGGTGGTGGTGATGGTTCTGTTCGGAGGATAGCTGTGAGATGTTGGTCACGTTTATCTAGGAGAGTCATGAGGCTCTCGATAGTCAGTTGATTGGCTATAGAGGCAATGAGATCTTGTTGTAATTGTTCGACAACTCCAGCAGTTTCATTGGCTAGTTATTGCACCGCTTGCAATTGGGTCTCCTGTTCTTGAGAACGAGTTGCAGGCATGGTGGAGGTGTGAGTCGACGAGAGCACCAAATTGTTAAGAGAATAGTTGATTTAGCAGAAATTGAGGAGAGAGAAGGGGAAAGAAGGAAGAGAGGTAGGAACAGAATTGTAATTGCTTCCCTTTAGTGTAATCTAATGGCCCTTTAAATAGCCAAGTACACATATGGATATCAATTATAAATGGAAATTTATTGATGGCAATCTTTAAAGATAGAAACTAATTGATAGCTATCCTTATTAATGCTGATTACTATCCTAGTCATAAATGGAATGTGATTTTCCTTAGTCTTGTTTAGGCATGTTCTTGCGCTGTGAATATACTTACAATCCTTGGGGCGTAACATGAACGGCTTGAGAACTTGGCTTCTTAGCCTCGTATGGCATACTTTCTGCCAAGAGGACATTTATTTCTACGGACTATGTTTCATCTTGAACACTTGGCTCCATGATGATTCATTTTCCCTACACATGAAGATCGGTTAGATCATTAGCATGATGATTCAGTACAAAATGATCATGAAGGTGCACGCTTTATGTTCATAACTGATTCTTCAATCTACATTTGGCTTGAGGGGGGGGGGGGGTGGGGGGAAATAAATGCAGATCTCCAAGAACAAAAATGTAGACAATGACTTAGAATTTCCTAATGTCGAGCATAAGATAGTTCCAATTTGAAAGTTAAAGGCAGGAAAATTTTACCTGATAATGAGATAGTTTCCAATAATTCACTTTGAGAATCACGTCATTCCTACTGCTCCTCCTGACTTCCTCTACAAAACTCTGCGGCATATTGGTTAAGACAATTTCATTCAGGTTTGGCAAATGCCGAAGTCCATCTGAATTCTTCAATTCACCACATCGCCTGATTTCTAGTTCTTGAAGGAGAGGCATAGCCCTGTCCTGCACGGTCCAGTGCAGAAGTTTGTCAAGCATCCACAGTTTCAATATGCGTAACTTAGGGAATCCACCACTGACACATGTAATCTGAGGTCCCACAAACGAATCAGCAAAAAGCCTAAGGATGCGCAGATCTTGCAACTGCCCCAGCAGTGGCATCGGATCATTCTCCAGTTTTAACATGGACAATGTGAGTTTCCCGAGGCACGATGGGAGCACTGTGGAGAGCTGCCCGGCAGAGATACGCAGTGAACCAAGCAAATACAAATTGCATAGGTTGTGATGTTGAGCCATGGATATCACCTTGAGCTTTGATGGTTTACCAAACTCATCTATCGATCTCAGCTTCAAAGATTGAAGATTAATCAGCTGCTCGATCCACTTAGCTACTGCTCCTAAAGAGTATGGGTGGCACGTGAGTCCCAGTTTCTGGAGATTCACTAATTGATCTAGACCACTGACCACGGCATTGGTGTCACCTACATAGAGCCCCCTCAGAGTATGGAGGTTGGTCAGAGACCCCTTTGATGGCTTGTGGCAAAACACATCAAAGTGCACCTCGTTCATGTAGAAATGCCGGAGGTTCTTTGCCTTCCAAATGGTACTTGGGATAGCAGTGACAATAGTATGCTTCAAATCCAAAGTTTCCAAGCATGGTAGATCGCCTATGGCAGAAGGTATAGAATCCAGAACAGTTGACCTCAAGCCCAGGAACCGTAGAAGCAGCAGATTACACATTGACTCAGGAAGCACAGGCTTGTACACGCCTTCTAAGTCAAGAACCTTCAACAATCCTAAGCCTCGTTTGTGAATGACTTTCTTGAGAAACATACCTATGTGTCGATTGGCCATGCCCCTTGCGGAGTTGAAAGATACGAAAGAGCGGAGACGGTGATCAATGGAAGAATCCAGGGAGTTCTTGACTTCTAAATACTCCATGAGGCGCTGAATTTTATGGTCCTTAGGACGTCCGTTTGGCCTGAAGCTCAAGTTCTCGTGAACGTAAAAAAGACCCGAATCCACTGATTTTGGGAAAAAAAATTCACGTATATCTCCTGGCATTCGGCACATTTTTGGGCATCCATCTAATTTCCACTTTGTGACCTCAATCAAGCTTCTACTAACCAGTATTTTGAAGTATGACTCTGCCAGATCTTCGGGTTCCCACTCCTTCCTTTCTTTGCCAGGCAACCCATCTAGGAAACCCTCAGAAAGCCATAACCACAATAACCTCTGAACCCATACCTCCAATGCTTTTGGAAAGATGCCCAAATAAAGAAAGCAAGCCTTCAACTCAGGAGATAGTTCTTGGTAGCTCAAGGTCAAGATGTCCCAAAATGCTGATTCGTCTTCGCATGAAGATGGGAATTTGTCTATTTTTCTGGGCCATTCACTTGGTTCTGTGTTCGAAAGAATCCCCCCCAGAAGAACAATTCCTAGAGGTGATCCATGACAGAGCTTTGCCATGATCTCGTCCTTGTGCTCAGTTAGGCTGCCTTCATGTTCCTTCATCTGCTTCCACAGCAATTCCCATCTCTCCTCATTAGTTAACTTGCACAGATGCAACGGGAGGTTCCATGGATCGGCCAATTTCATCACTTCATCATTGCAAGAAGTAAGAATCACTCTACTACCGTTTTTTGAGTCCGGAAGGGGAATTGTCAACCGGTGCCAAGCCTCAGCATCCCAAACATCATCCAAAACAATCAAGTACCTCTTATCAATCAGCTCCTTGAAAAGCATATCACCAAGAACGCTATCATGTAATTGGTCCATATCATTTAACCTGTCTGTGCTAACCTGTTCTATTATGCTCATAACAACATTCTTGTACACAAATTCTCCGGATACACAGACCCAAGCACAGCACTCGAAGTGCTTCTTCACATCTACTCTGTCATAAACACGCCTCACCATCGTGGTCTTACCTGAGCCTCCTGAGCCGACAACAGAAATGACTCTTAAAGCTTCTTCTCCTTGTGGGCCCTCAGAAATCATCAACTCAGAGACCATCTTGCCCATGTCTGATATCTGACCAAAAATTCTTGATGCCTTGTCCAAAAGATGAGCAATCGAATCCCAGCAACCAAACCACCCTGCATGCACTAGATAGCGATCCTTTCCTCGGGTCTTGCGAAAGAACTCTGCTTTCTTGATTGTTATGCTCAGAAGAGTGAGAAGGCAAGACCTTGAGATCGTTCAAGAACTTCTTCAACCCTTTGCCCAAGTCCTTTTGGCTCCATAGAGGAGTCAAGTACTGGAACGAACGATGTGTCTCGATGAAGTATCCGCGTGGCCGTTGTGCTCTTTTCAGGAGGAACGTGTCGACGATGTCTTCGGCCTTGTAAATGACGGGCAAGGCCCCAGAGCCGATGACGTCCGTGTCGTCGGAGGAGCTCAGGAGCTGTTGCAGAGCGACGATGGAGGAGTTGATCTTGCGTTTGAGCCTTGGATAGACGATTATCTCGTCGTCTAGCAGATTTTGAAGCTTCTGCTTGAGCAGGACAGCTGCAACTTCTGCAGCCATGGAGTCTGCGTGGGGTTGCGTGGGGTCTGTGTTACGAGGCACGAGCAACGAGACAGTTTTTTGTGCTTTTATTTTAGCCTCCGGGAAAAAAAATTTCTAAGAAGCTATTTTTCAGGAAAATAATATAATTTTTTAATATTTAGCTGAAATCTGAAAAAGACCCAAAAAATATTTTCTATCGTTTAGTATAGAAAATCATGATTTTCCTCAATGCACTACTTTTAATAATTTTTTAATTTCCATTTTTTTAATTATTTTTAATTTTCTTTTTCTTTTATTTCTTTTTTTCCTTTCTTCTCTAGCCGGTCGCTGGCCACAACGAGCTCACCGCGACTTGCAAAGCCTCAAGTTCGCGAGTTGATGGCGAGCGAGCTCACCAGACCGCGACTAGTGAGGCCTCGAGCTTCACCAATCTACGAGGCTCGAGCCTTGTAGCCCTTTGGCGACACTTGAGCGTCGCCGATCTTACGAGCTTGAGCTCACTTATGGCCGGTTGCCGGCCTTCACTGTGGCTAGAAACTAGCCAAAGAAGAAGTAAAAAGAAAAAAGAAAAAAATTAAAAAATAGAATTAAAAAAAAGAAAATAATAAATAATTAAAATGAATTGTGAAAGAAGGAGGAGGAAAAATGATCGAGGAAATCATTTTCCCCACTTTAAAAGGTGTTTTTTCTTAGAGGAAAAATATTTTCTTTGACTTGTTTATTTTTCGTGAACCAAACGTTGGAAAATTCGAAAAATGTTTTCCTGAAAGTTATTTTTCACGAAATGAACAGAGCCTTAATTGAAATAGTTTGTACTATAGATGTCCATTTGTAAAAGGAAAATGCTTGGCTAACTGTGCCGTTAGCTCGGAAAACGGACGGTCAAACCTCAACGAAGCATTATGAGAGACTTGATTAATAGGTTTTCTAGTTTTACTATATAAAAATGCATTTTTCATATAAAAAAGCCATAAGAAGAGAATGATTTTCTTGTCTTATTTAAATAAATAAAACACAATAATAATATTCAAACAATAAGAAATATGTGAAGATCTCAATTGCAACTTTTAAAATAGTGGATATTATTCTCTGGCCAAAGAAAAAGATTATATAGATATTGTTCCCAAAGAAAAAAACTTAATAACTCAACAAAATAGGAATGTTATTATCTTGTATACTTTGAACGTCTGATTATTGTAGGATTTGTAATCGAATAAGTCAAAACTGTGGAAACAAGTTTGTTGTAAAAGGTATTCATTGTCGTCGAATTTTTTTTTTTGTATCTATATATTTTAGACGTATAATTCATTGTCGTCCAAGTTTGGGTCACCGGTGAGTCTTTCTAGAGCAATTTGATTTGAGCGAAAGAAATGAGAAGCCATTTCATTGCACAATGATTTCCTTATTAGTTGCAAAGCCAATGTTTTAAGTATTTTTTCGTCTTTTAAATTTAATAGATCTATATAATGACATTAACGATTTCTTTTTAGTTAGTGATAATATTTTTCTACTTGTAATTATTTATATTTCAGTATTTTAATTTATTTTTTTTGGTAAAGAAATATTTTAATTTATTTTTTCTTTCTTCATATTCAAGAAAATTGATTCTATGGGCTCTTTTATGATTTTGTCTCTCAATTTGAGCTTGCAACAAGGAAACATAGAAGTAAAAAAAAAAAAAAGGAAAACATTTGAGACAAAAATTGAAATTAATTAAGGAAGTCTGCCAGTTTCCTCATAAAATTTTGTGGCCGGCCTTTGACCATCACACCGTCATTCTGCACTGGACGGTCATACCGGCCGCAGCCTTTCTAAAATCCAAGAAATACGAGACATAAAATGTTTTCATCGTGTATTAGGATATTTGGATTTTCATTATACTAATCAGGATAGTCATCATTTCGCTTTTTTAGGTATGAGATAATTAGTTCGTGCATTGAGGAAAGTATACTTTTAAAAGGCACGTTAAGGAAAAGCGCAGTAGACGGTGGCCTTTACAAAAGCATATATTAGAGATTTTGCTATTAGTGATGTAAAAAGAAGTTAAACAACTTATTATTGTAACGCAAAACTTATTGGGTGCCTTTGGTTTGGCTTTGGGGGAAAGTTTTTGGAAAAATGCAAAAACTTTTGAGTTAAAGGAATTTTCCAAAATGTTAAGATAATGAATGTCTAAATACAAGATATATTGCTCAATGAGTAATTTTTGTACTTGGAATGAGTTACTTAACGAAATTTTCACAATGGTAATAAACAAGAACAGTGGGTTTAGACTAGTAGTTAGCCTAGAAATCATTGCATTGATTTTCTACATAAAATACCAAGCTTGATGGAACTTGGACTGCGCAAGACAGGCAGGGTTCAAACTAGGGGTGGCCATCGATTGCGGGTTGAATCGGGAACTGGGGCAAACCTACCCAAATTGACCGGTTCTGAGTGGTTCCCGATTATGAGAGTAAGATTGGAACGACTGAATCAACCGGATTGGACTGGTGGAGCCGCTCAGATTTTTTAATATTTTATTGGCAAACCCTATAAAATCACAATCCTTAAACCCATACCCACATCCCTCAGTCGCCCCTCTCACTCTCAGACTCCCCCACATGATCACCATCGTACAGGACCACTCTGTAATTTACGCAGAGAGAGAGAGAGAGAGAGAGAGAGAGAGAGAGAGAGTTCCCAAAATTTTCCTAAATTCTGTGGGTATTTTCTTTTTGGGTATTGGTGGATTTAAATGCCTTTTAATTGCTCAAGAATTAGTGGAAACGCCCCACGAGTTATGCTGGGACAGAAGATGTGTTAAATTCACGTCCAGCCATGTAGCCAGATTCATCTCCTCCTTCTCTCAATGTTACCACCCACGACTATATTCACACAAGAACAGGTCTCATAAGCTTAAGATTGTTTCTCCATCCAAGTACCCAAAAGGTTGAGTCTTTCGTCTTTAGATGATGAAGCAGAGAGAGAGAAATACTCCAAGGAGCTGGATGTTGCATGAGAGTCGTACAGATCCTTGCAAGGAATAGAAGAAATCAGAAAAAAAATGCCGCTAGTGCTCAAGTTAACCCGAGACTAGTTCCAGGATCAAGTGGGCCGGTTCTCAGTACCACAAACTAAAAATTAACCCTACCCGGTCAGGTTTCAAAGTGAGAACCGACCTATTTTGGAATCGATCAACCTTAGTTCAAACTAACTTTCTGGAATAAAAAGCTTTTTAAATTAATAAAATTGTTTTTTCTAACTAAACATGGCCATCAACGAGATGAAAATTGTTTGCCGAAATCAGCCCACGATCCTTCATGCCAACAAGCCCTCGGTGGGCCAGGCAGCTTGGCACATGATCACCTCTACAGGTCAACCATGCAATGATGGTCAAGTAAATTTCTCTATGCTCCATCAATGAGCCTGATAAAGTTCCTCATTAAATAATCACTTTAATGTTCCTCACATACACATATCACCAACCCAACATCGCATTGTTTCATGGGGCTTGAAATTTACCTACTTGTTAACGTGAGCATCCATGTTATAAAGAAAAAATCTAACATTTGGGGAGATATTATTTCGTCTATTGATTCTGTATCTACTGGTATTCATTCATTGATGAAAAGGACATATCCTTCATGAGTGTTGAATCTTGATGTTGACAAAGATTTAATATCAAATTACACTTCATGATGTGTCATCTCTCTCTCAAAGTGAAGGCAATTGCCTCAAGACACGATCGTGGCCCACTTATAACCTGCAACCTTGGTCATTAATCGATTGCATGGGGATAGGGGGACTACCATAAGCCAGTGAGATTAGTTGGGGATCTAAGGATCTCAAGACTAAGATTATGTCTTCCAGCATAATATGTAAACAGGGAAATTGCTGATGTGGATGGCTTTTGCAATTTCCTTTGTAAATTTTCTGAATTTTTGTTTTACTTTTTTCCTTGCCAAGGCCTCGGCGATCTAAGAAAAAAAGAATTAAAAAAGAGAAAAAATTCAGAAAATTTAAAAAACTTTAAAAAATCATCCATGTTAGAGATGGTCGTGCCACATAGGATAGCTGGTTCTGATTGGATTGCAATATTAGTGATTTCAGGCTAGAATGGGCTGGCAAGACTACATTGAAAAATCATTAAAAGTTTTAAGACTAAATTGGTCAAATTGAAAATTTTATAATTAAATTTGTTTTCATATGATAAATTTAGGACTTTTTGAACAATCTCCTTAATGCAAAAGGAAAAAAAATAAAACAAAAGAAAGGGGGGAGGGGGATTGGGGAAGGGAAGGGGGAATTATACAAACTGTACTTCCAGGGTAGTATGCATTTACCCTCGGACTTTCATTGTGTTATCCCCTAAACTTTTATTTTGTTACAATTGTTAATCATTCATTATTATTATTCACTAGCATGTCCAATACACATGACTTTTAAGGAGTAAAAGTACATTTTTGCCTTTTTTTGTAAGGAAATTTGTATTTTACCCTTAATTGCCATTTTAATGAAAGAAAAATATGAAACAGGAGACAGCTAAATTAACTAAAATACCAATAATAGAAAAAAATATCAACAATAACATTTAACAATAAAAATTTGTTGAAATACGATGAATAGAACCACTTCAATAGAACTTAATAAGATATTCCAAGAAAAGGAATATACACGAATTGATTAGTCATTATATACCTTTAAAATGGTTAATTAATGTTAAAAACTTATTTATTATGAAATATTTAAAAGAATTACAAAAAAAATGATGTCCCCAACTCGTAAAAGGACATAATTAACCAAAATATAAGGTGATCTTTTAAATTATTTTTTATTGATCAATCATTTTAGATTAATCATCCTTTTAAAAATACATAATCAGGATCCGGTTTTTGTAATTTGACATTTTGTTATTGAGGCCTTTTGCATTTGCACTTAATTATGTTTCTTCTTCTTAAAATATCCTATTTGGGAAAATTATCAAAAAAGTTATAAACCTATTGCAATTGTGCCAATTTAGTTTTAAAACTTTTTTTTTAGCCAATTGAGTCCTAAACCTTTTGTATGTATGCCAATTTAGTTCATTCAGCCAATTTTGGCCAGAAATCGCTGGCATGGATGCTGATCATTCTACGTGACGCAGTTGGCGTTGATATGGACATTTTTTAATAATATTTTTTTTGAATTTTATTTATTTATTTTTCCTTTTTTTTCTCTTTCTTTTTTTTATTCCCTTCTTCCTCTAGTTGGTCTCAACCGACTAATGGCGAGGTTGAGCCTCACCTAGCCATGGCAAGGCTTACCCTTGTCGGCCAGAGGAAGAAGGGAAGGAAAAAAAAAGAAAGAGAAAGAAAAGAAAAAAAGGAAAAAGAAAAGGAAAAGAAAATAAATAAAAAATTTGAAAAAATATCAAAATATTATTAAAAATTATCCACATCCCATGTCCGCGATTTCCAACCAAAATTGGCCGGATGGACTGAATTGGTATAAATGCAAAAGGTTTAGGACTTAGTTGGCAAAGAAAAAAGGGTTTATGATTTAATTGGCACAATTACAATAGGTTTAGGACTTTTTTTTTGTAATTCTCCCTATCTTATTTAGTTCTATTTATATAATCATCAAATATTAACAAACTGTTTAATATATTATTAATAATTTAGTTAATTTACTTTTCTTGATTTTTTTAAATTTTAAATTTCTTAAAACAGTTAAAGGTAAAAGAGAGATTTCATTCACAAAATAAGGTAAAAATACATTTTTGACTCTTAAAAGTCATTGGCTTTGCACATTGTAATGGAAAAACGATGAGGGTTAATGATTGTAACAAAATGAAACTTCAGGGGATTAAAAGTTTAAGGGCAAACTTGTATTATCACTAAAGTACCTGGGGTCACCTCATTTTCCTACAAAGAAAAGATTTTCCACTTCCATGAATGCAATGATAATCCTTGGACATCCTGTTCTCAAACCTATACAAGTGCATTATTTCATTGACCTCCATTTATAGACCATGTTAAGAGTTGGCAGGGAAAGAGTTCTTCCATAGACAGTAATGATCAAAATATTCCCTTACTAAAGTCGACTCTTGTGAGCACATTATAGTGGAAATCGACAAATGAAACTCAGGTTTCGGATTCCCTTCTATATGTGGGAAATGAAGCAATGAAGTGTAACACTCTTGAGAACGTGACTGCACCAATGCTTTGTGTGGATCCGGCATCTCTTGATCCCTTCAACCAAATCACCTGCTTGCACTAGGGGAAAAGAAAGAAATTAAAAGAAATGCGATCCTCTTCCCATGAAAGTTGTAGTAAAATTAATTTGAAAATTGACAGAATCTTGCAATTAAATCAATGCAAAAATCAACATAAAAATAAACAAAGAACAATAAAGGACACAAGAGATTTACATGGTTCGGTCCGAGTGTCGATACCTATTCCACAGGGAGAGCCAGCGGCAAATAATCCACTAATTATTGGAAAATCATAATTACAATCGCTTACACGCTCAAGTGTTTCCCACACCCAGGTTAAGCCCAAACTCACCGTGTTTACAAACAAATTACTCAATTTGGATGTAAAGCTTACAGCACAAAATTAATTTCCGTGGGTCTTGCTCCTGTGCTTGGCTGAAGAACAAACTCTTTTGTGCGTCCAAGAAAAAGTCTGTTCGGCTCGTTGTTAATCCTTCTTGGAGTCCACTGTACGGCCTAAACAAGAGCTGCCCTTTTATTGTCTTTTTTGTGGGGAGAAGGATAGTAGAAGTGTCAAAAGTTATGTACGGCACTTATTTTAGTGCCAAAAGTTTCGCTGGATCACTTAAATACCAAGTCGGAGAAAAAACGATTACTTAAGTGTCAATGGTGAGAAATTCAGGCCAAAATTAATGCATGGCTTTTTTAATTAAATTTCTAATATGGCTTGGCAAATTTTTAAAAAAATATAGTCCATGTGGACTTAAAAAATGACGTTGTATAGCCTACGAGGCTTGGACGTCCAATGCAGCGTCATCTCCCCTAGTCAACAAAACGACGTCTCCTCCCTTGGACAAAACGACAATGCACATTGAAGGATCAAAGTAGGGCCGGCCGTCACTCAGGCGAAGGAACTAGTTCTCGTCATTCAGTCACCGTTGGTTGTCATTGTCGCTTGCCGTCGCTTGCTTGGTTGACATTGTTGTCGTCAGTCGCCGTCGCTTGCGTGCCATCTCTAACCCTCAGTCATTCAAATTTGTCATATTCTCTCCATGGCTCAATTGGATGGAAAAATTAGGGCTCTGAGGGAAAAATTAGGGTTCAGGGGAAGGGAAAAAATAGGAATGTTGGTATAGTCGTGGAGACGATGGTACTAGAGAAGGAATCACGAAACAGTGATTGTGGGGATGCTGGTGCTAGCTTTGTTACTTCGTTTCTACTAAACGACAATTAGTTAAGTTGTTTTATTTCAACAATCGCAATTTTTTTAATCAATTATTTGCTGTTGTGGGGACCTCTATGTGAAGTTATTGGCTTTTGTGCGTTGTGATCCCAAAAGCTATTTTTTTTCCTTGGGTGCGGCATTGGCATGAGGGACAATGTTATAGCCATCATTGCTGCGATGGTGGGGAATTTGTTATTGGCACCGATGAGTGGGAATATCCTAGTGGAAATGAATGTATTATCTTCTTCGATATAAGGAGACCATCGTATATTGAATCCATGAGGGATATAGTGCATTATCATTTATGATGCAAAGTACATAAATTGCATTTTTGTATTCTTGGGAAGAGATTGAAGGATGGTTTGAGATTCTTCGGTGATAATAATGATGTTAAGGATATTATTTATTATTATCTTCATGGTGAGAAAGCTAAAGCGTATGTTGAGTATTACAGTAATGATAAAGATGATAAGAGCACTGAAATAGGAGAAGTAGGAGAATGTATTCAACCTAGTACTTAGGTTGAGGACGAAGGACAACAGTAGAGGCTAGAGAGGGAGGCAAGTCGTATAGAGAGAGTTGAGCAAATGGGGAGATGCTAGCGGTACATGGTGCTGGTGCAAGGTTGCACCATCTTATGCTTGCACCAGCTATGTATTGGTGTAAGCGCAAGATGCACACTTTGCACCACACTCTACTTGTGTTGGTGTGTTTGACTTGGTTGTGCAGATTGTGCTTGGTGCCGGTGTAGTGCTTGCACTAGTTGTATGTGCTGATGGTGCTAGTGCAAGTACAAGATGCATTAACACGTTAATGGACGGCTTTTTTAATTAAATTTTAATGACTTGGCAATTTTTTTTAAAATATAGTGCATATGGACATAAAAATGACGTCGATAGCCTACAAGGCTTCGACGTCTCAACTCCCTTGGTCAACAAAATGACGTCTCCTCCCTTGGACAAAAACGACAATGCATGTTGAGGAAAAATTAGGGCTGGTCGTCACTTAGGCGAAGGAACTAGTTCTCGTCATTCAGTCACCGTTGGTTGTCATTGTCACTTGCCATCGCTTTCTTGGTTGACGCCATTGTCGTCAGTCGCCATCGCTTGCGTGCCATCTCTAACCCTCAGTCATTCAAATTTGTCATATTCTCTCCATGGCTCAATTGGATGGAAAAATTAGGGCTCTGAGGGAAAAATTAGGGTTCAGGGGGGAGAAAAAATAGGAATGTTGGTATAGTCGTGGGGACGATGGTACTAGAGAAGGAATCACGAAATAGTGATTGTGGGGATGCTGATGCTAGCTTTGTTACTTCGTTTCTACTAAACGACAATTAGTTAAGTTGTTTTATTTCAACAATCGCAATTTTTTAATCAATTATTTGCTGTTGTGGGGACCTCTATGTGAAGTTGTTGGCTTTTGTGCGTTGTGATCCCAAAAGCTATTTTTTTTTTCCTGCAATTGGCATGAGGGACAATGTTATAGCCATCATTATTTGCTATGGTGGGGAATTTGTTATTGGCACCGATGAGTGGGAATATCCTAGTGGAAATGAATGTATTATCTTCTTCGATATAAGGAGACCATCGTATATTGAATCCATGAGGGATATAGTGCATTATCATTTATGATGCAAAGTACATAAATTGCATTTTGTATTCTTGGGAAGAGATTGAAGGATGGTTTGAGATTCTTCGGTGATAATAATGATGTTAAGGATATTATTTATTATTATCTTCATGGTGAGAAAGCTAAAGCGTATGTTGAGTATTACAGTAATGATAAAGATGATAAGAGCACTGAAATAGGAGAAGTAGGAGAATGTATTCAACCTAGTACTTAGGTTGAGGACGAAGGACAACAGTAGAGGCTAGAGAGGGAGGCAAGTCGTATAGAGAGAGTTGAGCAAATGGGGAGATGCTAGCGGTACATGGTGCTGGTGCAAGGTTGCACCATCTTATGCTTGCACCAGCTATGTATTGGTGTAAGCGCAAGATGCACACTTTGCACCACACTCTACTTGTGTTGGTGTGTTTGACTTGGTTGTGCAGATTGTGCTTGGTGCCGGTGTAGTGCTTGCACTAGTTGTATGTGCTGATGGTGCTAGTGCAAGTACAAGATGCATTAACACGTGCTGGTGTAGTGTATTGTGCTTGCACCAGCAAGCATAAAACTGCATCAGTAGCTTAGTGGCTTTTTTAATTAAATTTTAATGACTTGGCAATTTTTTTTAAAAAATATAGTGCATATGGACATAAAAAATGACGTCGTATAGCCTACAAGGCTTCGACGTCCAATGCAACATCGTTTCCCCTGGTCAACAAAATGACGTCTCCTCCCTTGGACAAAACGACAATGCATGTTGAAGGATCAAATTAGGGCTGGTCGTCACTTAGGCGAAGGAACTCATTCTCGTCGTTCACTCACCGTTGGTTGTCGTTGTCACTTGCCATCGCTTTCTCGGTTGACGTCATTGTCGGTTGCCATCGCTCGCGTGCCGTTTCTAACCCTCAGTCATTCAAGTTTGTCATATTCTCTCCATAGCTCAATTGGATGAAAAAATTAGGGCTCCAAGGGAAAAATTAGGGTTCAGGGGGAGAGAAAAAATAGGAATGTTGGTGTAGCCGTGGGGACGACGGTACTAGAGAAGGAATCACGAAATAGTGATTGTGGGGATACTGATGCTAGCTTTGTTGCTTCGTTTCTACTAAACGATAGCCACTAAAGTTGTTTTATTTCAACAATTGCAATTTGTTTAATCAATTATTTGCGGTTGTGGGGACCTTCATGTGAAGTTGTTGGCTTTTGTGCGTTGTGGTCCCAAAAGCTAATTTTTTTTTCCTTGGGTGCAATGTTGGCACAAGGGACAATGTTATAGCCATCATTATTTGTTATGGTGGGGAATTTGTTATTGGCACCGATGAGTGGGTATATGCTGATGGAAATGAAAGTACTATCTTCTTCGATGTAAGGAGGCCATCATATATTGAATTCATGAGGGATATAGTGCATTATTATTTATGATGCAAAGTACATAAATTGCATTTTTGTATTCCTGGGAAGAGATTGAAGGATGGTTTGAGATTTTTCGGTGGTAATAATGGTGTTAAGGATATTATTTATGATTGTCTTCATGGCAAGAAAGCTAAAGTGTATGTTGAGTAGTACAGTAATGATGAAGATGATAAGAGCACTGAAATAGGAGAAGTAGGAGAATGTATTCAACCTAGTACTCAGGTCGAGGATGAAGGACATTAGTAGAGGCTAGAGAGAGAAAGAGGCAAGTCGTATAGAGAGAGTTGAGCAAACGGGGAGCTTCTGGTGGTACATGGTGCTTATGCAAGGCTGCACCATCTTATGCTTGCACCAGTTATGTATTGGTGTAAGCACAAGATGCATACTCTGCACCACACTATGCTTGTGCTGGTGTGTTTGACTGGGTTGTGCAGATTGTGCTTGGTGTTGGTGTAGTGCTTGCACCAATTGTATGTGCTGATGGTGTTGGTGCAAACACAAGATGCATTAAAATGTGTTGGTATAGTGTATTGTGCTCGCACCAGCAAGCATAAGACTTCACCAGTAGCTTAGTGGTGTTGGTGGTCAAGTGGCGCTAGGGGTGGTGGTGGCGGCAGCGGAGAGTGGTACTAGTGGTTTTAGTAATTAAGTGGTGCTGGTGGTGTTGATGGCAGAGAGTGGTGCTAGTGGTGTTGTTGGTACTAGTTGAGGAGAGTGGTGTTGGTGGTTTTGGTGGTCGAGTGTGCTGGCACTAGCAAGTACTGGTTCAAAAGATGCACCAACAAGTACTGGTGGTGCACAAGATGCACCAGCAAGTACTTGTCCACAAGCCTCTTGGTCCATATGGTACCCCAATCGCCTTGCATCATCATGTCCCAGTTCCTTGCATCGTGCCCCTCCATATATATATATCCAGTGGCTTGCATTGTACCAGTGCATGGGGACATGCTCAAGGATCGTGGATGAGTGCATCGCTGGTCGAGCACAATATAGTTAGTATGTTGTGGTGCAGTACAAGCGAAACAAAAAAAAAAGTGAAACTAACTGATCCATTTTTTATAACTTATGTAGCACGAGTGATCACTTTTTAACCACGATTGGCACTTAAGTGATCACTTTCAAAAAAACTTTGACACTTATGCAATCACTATTTACAACTTATGACACTGAAATAATCACTTGACAACTTGTTACCACTCCTTAATTTGACTAGCGTTTGCAGTAAATATTGCAGCAGACCAGTAAACTTTTATCAGCAAACCATTGCCGCAAAACCAAATATCTCAACAAAAAATGTAGCAAACCAAGATTGAGAATACACAACTAATCAAGGGAACTTGTAAGTGCTTACAACCAGTGAATTTCAATCTTCCATTTCCACCATAGATTGCATATAAACAAAAATTGCAGCAAACCTACAACACAAATATACTTAGAAATTACACAATACAAGTATATATTCCACTGATCTTCACAACTATGGTAAATTGAGACACTTCTTCTAATCACTCACTTTATATTTGAGCATAAAATAGACCAAACAAGATAACAACAATTCAATCAACACTTGATAACACTTTCTTTCTCTTTTCATCTTTGAAACTTCCTTCTTCAAATGGTTGGCTAGAGATGTTAAGCCCTTCATTTATGCTTGCATATAGTCCACATCATCCAACTCGTTTGTTAATGTAGGTGGAGGTTGATGATGTCTTATAAGTAGCTCCAAGATCACTTTTGTCGCTCAATTGGAGAATTTTGTATTGACCCATTTGAAATATTTGCACTTTGAGCCTTCTCTATACCTGGCGCTTCCGTGGAATCTTCTCCTGAGATTCAACTGAGTGCAAGATGTTCTTCTTGAACTCGGTAATCCATAATAACAGTAACGCTCACCTCTTTCTTCACTTCGTTGAAACGAATTTGAGCCGCTGCTAAAGCTCTTGCCCTCCATTTGCAAGATGAGCAGTTCATTTGGGGGGCAAACCGAAATAGAGTGAATTTGATCGGTTAGGGTTTTCAATTTGGGGTTCTCTTTCAATTTAGGGATTTAGGGTTTTTATTTGGGAGAAATAAGCTACACGACGTCATTTTTAAGTGTACATGTTGACTATATCTCCGACGAGCCACTTTGGCTTAAGAAATCAATAGAAAAAGGCCACGTCAGATTTCCCACCAAGCATATCAGAGTTGGCACTGAAAAGTTTGTTTTTCAAATAAATTGACACTTAAGTGATCCGAAAAAAACTTTTATTACTAAAATGAGCACCGTACACAACTTTTGACACTTCCGGTGTCATTCTCCCCTTTCTTGTGTGACTTTATTTTGAACAAGGAAGAGACGTCCGCTTCTCGATCAAATAATCAAACTTGGATAAAAGAAGTAACCACCGCATATCTTGTGCTAAATCTTGAATATATATAACTATAATCCAAGATTATTTTCCGTAAAAGGCAACATCTGATTTTGAACAAATCAAAATCTTCCGATAGATATGGGTTTCGTACACAGCTTAAACTTGAGATATGATTTAACAAAAGTCATGATCCAAATCAATTGTCGTCTCATTGGTCTAATCCAATCTCGAGACTAAGACGAAAATATTTCAACTTGAACAATAACGATATAGAAAAATTTACTAAGAAAAATATATGGTATATAAAATGATGTCATAACTTCTTAGGAAGTGATTGAATATGAATGCGAACTTCATTTTCTTAGAAGAACTTATTTGCAAACATATCTTTAATCTGAAGTAGTTTCATTTTGGTTATCCTTCTCCTTATTCCCGAGACTTTAGTCTTCTCTCTTTGATAGTACTGCAATTGCTGTCCTTCACGTCTCCGTCTCCGGACTTTTACTTTCGGCTCCCTGTCCAGATGTAACACGCCACACCCACCCTATTGATCAATGGGATCAAGAAGCATTTAATGCCACGTGAATAAATGCTTGGAGGATATCTAAAATCCAGCTGGGTGAACGAACGGAAGGCACGTGTCCGATGACATGTGCGAACTGCTATAGGCCACGTAATCCTTCGCGGGTTAATAAGTAGTCAGTCCTGGTGACCAAGGAAAAAGAGTAACTCCTTTCTTTCTCTACACAACTCACTTCCGTATTTCATTACCAAATCATCCCTCTCTTTCTCAGAGAAACAGAAAAGAAAACCAATAGTACATGGAGGCGCTTCGCGTGGAATTCTGGAGGAAAATTTGGAACTCGTGGGAGCTAAGAGCCATGGCGGTATTCACACTCGCGGTCCAAATCGTACTCATCCTCTTCGGCCACAGGAGGAAGTCCAGCCACAATCTCAAGTTCAGGATTGCCGTCTGGTGTGCGTACTTGACCGCGGACTCCTTGGCCACCGTCGCCCTCGGCGTCCTCTCCAACAAGCTTGGAGAAGCGAACAATAGAAACGGCGGTCACCTCGGTGACAACGACAAGTTGCTCGCATTCTGGTCCCCACTACTTCTGCTTCTCTTGGGTGGCCCTGACACAATCACTTTCTGTTGAATTTTAGACAATCACAAAAGAAATAACACAAGAATTAACAAGGTTCAGCAATAAGCTTACGTCCTCAGACAAATCTCTCACGGTGTTTCTCTCCTTTTTGTTGTGTGTTTTGCTTTGCCATTATTCTTTCTTTTTATATAGAATTAGGTTGCTACAACAAAGGTAACAAGCAACCTGAAATAGGAAAACACTCCTAAATAGGTAGTAAGATAAAAAATACAATATTGACAATATCTCTTTTCCTAGAATAGGAGATCCAATCCCGCAACACTCCCCCTCAAGTTGGAGTGAAGACATTGTCAAAGGTCAACTTGTTCACCATATCTTGGAATGCTCTTTTGGGAAGAGCTTTGGTGAAAATATCTGCAAGCTGATCTTCACTACGAATGTAAGGAGTCTCAATTGTTTTATCTTGAACCTTCTCCCTCACGAAGTGACAATCCACCTCTATATGTTTAGTCCTCTCATGAAAAACAAGATTAGAGGCAATGTGTGTTGCTGCTTGGTTGTCGCAAAACAACTTTGTAGCTTTAGTCGTAGTCTCACATCCCAATTCCTGAGGCAATAATCGTAGCCATACAATTTCAGACGTTGTGGTAGCCATGGCCCTGCACTCGACCTCTGCACTAGAACGAGCAACAACATTTTGCTTTTTGCTTTTCCAAGTAACAATATTTCCACCCACAAATGTGCAAAAACCTGTAGTAGATTTCCTATCCACAGGATTTCCAACCCAGTCTGCATCAGTATACCCAACAATCTCTGTGTGATCATTATTCTTCATCAATATTCCTCTTCCTGGTGAAGCTTTTAAGTACCGAAGCAGGTGGTTTATCGATTCCATATGCCCCTGTGATGGATTCAGCATAAATTGACTCACATAACTGACAGAATAAGCAATATCAGGCCTAGTAATGGTTAAGTAAATTAGCCGTCCTACTAGTCGCTGAAATTGCCCAATATCCTGTAATGGTGTATTATTAGAAACAAACTTACTGCTATAATCCATAGGTATATTGGCCGGTTTGACTCCAAGCTTGCCAGTTTCCTTTGGCAAGTCAAGAACATATTTTCTTTGCGATAAGAATATTCCTCTGTGAGAACTTGCCACTTCAATACCCAAGAAATACTTCAATTTGCCAAGATCTTTAATATCAAATTCCTTGCTCAAATGAAGTTTGAGTATTTCAATTCCAGATGAGTTACTACCAGTAATAACAATGTCATCGACATAAACCAGAATGACAACAATACCTTGATTGTCGGCTTTAGTAAACATCGACGAGTCTGCAGCACTTCTTTTGAAGTCGAACTTGATGAGTGCCGACCCTGAGCTTACCATACCAGGCGCTAGGCGACTGTTTAAGTCCATATAATGCTTTCTTTAATCTACACACAACTCCATCCTTATTTTGCAAGGGATGTCCTGGAGGAAGATCCATATACACTTCTTCTAAATCTCCATGAAGGAATGCATTTTTTACATCCATCTGAAACAAAGACCATCCACAATTAATAGCTACAGACAACAACACTCTTACCGTGTTCATTTTTACCACTGGTGCGAAGGTCTCTTTATAGTCTATCCCATATGTTTGAGTGTATCCTTTGGCAACAAGGTGAGCTTTATATCTCTCAATAGAACCATCACTATTATACTTGATTTTGTAAATCCATCGACATCCAATATTGTTTTTCTCCTTTGGCAATTGTACCAACTCCCAAGTGTGATTACGATCCAAGGCTTGAAGTTCATCTTTCATGGCGTCAATCCATACACCTTTATCCTTTGCTTCCAAGTAGCTAGTAGGTTCCTATTGCTCCTTAATAGCAGATAAAAAACTGAAGTGGTTATGAGAAATTTTGTCATGCCCAATAAATTTTTGGATAGGATGATGAACAGTGTAATAAGTGGAGAAATCTCGAAGACGTGTTGAAGGTTGAGTATCACGTGATGATCTTCGAAGTGAAATAGCTGTTGGCACCTCTTCTGCTGCATTTTCATTCATTGTACCCTCAGGAACAACTTTTGGATTAGCAGCTGGGAAGGCATCACTGTTGGCGGTGATATTAGAATCATGTGAGTGGTCATGAACCACTTCTGGGCATGAGCTTGTAGAACCTGCAGGACTCCTGACATATGGTATCTCCTCGGGTGGTATTGGGACAGGAACAAAATCAAGAGAGAATTCTCTATAGTCATCAGTGTACTCCCCTTGAGTTTGGTTCCTGTTAAAGAAGAACATATGAGCTTCATCAAAAAACACATCACGAGAGATATATACTCGGTGGGTACTTGGGTCGTAACATCGGTAGCCTTTCTTGACGGAGGAATACCCAACAAACACACATTTCCTAGCACGAGGATCAAGTTTACCACCGGTTTGAGAATGAACATAGCAGATGCACCCAAATATCCTCAAATGAGAAAGGTCGAATTTTCGACCATGTAACACTGCCATAGGGGTCGTGTAGCCCAAAACCCGACTAGGGAGTTGCTTAATTAAATAACAAGTTGTGAGAACAGCATCGGCCTAATAGGTTTTTGGCAAGTGATCAGAGAATAATAAAGCCCGAGTTACTTCAAGAATATGGCGATTTTTTCGTTTAGCAATGCCATTCTGTTGAGGAGTACCAACACAGGAGGTCTGATGAAGGATGCCCAAGTTGTGTAAAAAATTTTGAAACTGTTGATTAGTATATTCAGTGTCATTGTCTGTACGGAGAATTTTCACAGCAGTATTAAACTAATTTTTTTACCATGCTGCAAAATTCTTGAAAGACACGAAGAACTTCAGTCTTTGACTTAAGAATATAAAGCCAAGTAGCTCGAGATTTATCATCAATAAATGTGACAAAATAGTGAAAACCTTCCTTAGAAATAATAGGAAAACTCCAAATATCAGAATGTACTAAACCAAACAATTTAGTACATTTATTTGTGCTAAGAGAAAAAGGCAGTCTATGCTGCTTAGCAAAGTGACAGGGATCACAAGTGCTAGAATCATGACTGAGGGACAAGTCAAGAATACGGAGTATGCAATCAGAGGGATGACCCATGCGCTAATGCCACAAGTGAGACATGTCGGCAACAACCTTACTTGCCATCAAAACTGCAGGGTGAGACTCTAACATGTACAACCCATTCTTCAATGTGCCTTCACCAATCATCCTCTTGGTAGTGCGATCCTAGAAGAGCACATTTTGTGGAGTAAAAATAACATTGCAATTCCACTGTTTAGCACACTTACTGACTGACATCAAATTAGATGACAATGTAGGGACCAATAAAGCCTCGAATCGCTTTTGAAAAAAATTGGAGCTGTCCACTCCCCGTAGTAGGAACTTGCCCACCATTAGCAATAGTAATAGTAGGATGCAAGCTACTTGAAGTAATATTAGATAATACATAGGGAGAATGACACATGTGATATGTGGCCCTAGAATCAACTATAAACTAAGTGTGAGAAAGAGCAGAATTAGCATACACATTACCCGAAGCCTTAGCAAGATTTGCAGCGTTCGAGGTGGTAAAAGAAGCTTCTCCCTAACCATGGGTCCGAAGTAATTTCTGGACTTGAAGTGCAAGAGATTCCAACTGGCTCTAAAATTCTACCCTATTACTATGCACTACAATCTGAGCATTCGGACCTCTGTCATTGGCGGGACGAAGGTGTGGATAAAGAACCCAACAACAGTCTTTAGAGTGCTCATCACGATTACAGTGATCACAATGAAAACGAACTGATTTCTTGGATTTTCCCTTGGCAAAACGCACACTGGACACCGAAGCACTAGACTCACCTTACTGATTCTTTGGTGCGGCACTAGTGGTGATTGTAGCATTGTGGGCCAAGTTTTCCCCCATGGCCGTGAGTGGAGGTGGAGCCAAATTCATGACCCACTTGCGGGTCTCCTCATTTTGTATATTAGAGCACACCGAATTGAAGGAGGGAAGCACGAGACTTGATAAAATTTGTTTCCTGGTATCTTCAAACTCAGGCTTAAGACTTGCCAATAACTGAAAAATTTTGTCTTACTCTTCTCTTTTGATATAATTAGCAATTTTTTGGGTGGTAGGTCAATATTGGCGGAGTTCATCTCATTGTTTTTTCATGTGACCCAGATGTTCAGTAAAGGATTGATTTGCACCTTGCTTGGAATAAGCCGTAAGTCTCGCTTGGAACTGTTCACTCTCGGGATACTAACCAATAGGGAATGGCTAACTAGAAAAAATGGTACATTGACTCAACAACTCGATCGTGAATCGACCTTCGATTCCGAGGAACGATAAGGGAATATTTTGGGTCAATGTGGGCTCATCTAAGGAAGGGTTGCTGATCGATTTGCCAACGACGTACGATCGGATTGCGGGTGATTCCGCATGATCGATTGTGCGCGTGATGAACGATCCCAAAACTTATTTTGAACAATCGCGACCTCCGGAACTAGTGATGGACCCTTACATTTTCTTGGTAATCAAGGCCACCATGACTCGAGTAACCCTAGGTCGATACGCGTAACCCCTAAAAAGCCGCCCGTTAGTAGTAGACACTAAAATCGCAATTGAGCGAAATGGATTGTTGAGTTGACTCCGAACTTGAGTGTCGAATTTCACGGATGTATACGACTAATTTATTGGACGGCGTTGCAAGATGTGTGGCCAACCTCGGTATCACTTGGATTTGTTGGAAAAGTACAATTTGGTTCGGGTATGGAAAATGACCGTTTTGCCCCTAGGATTAAGTGTGCTCATTTGAATCAAGAAGGGCAATTTGGGCATTGGAAAGCCCCCTTAGACGGAATTAGAGGGCCAAAATTGCCCTCTCCCTCTTGCTCTCTTTCCTCTTTTGCCCGTTGTTGATAGTGGAGTTGACCATTTGTGGCCTTTGGATCTAGTGAGACTTGATGTGTGCTTGAATTGTGACCCTTGGATGAGGTGGATAGTGGTGAGGGTAGGATTGTCATTCTAGCAAGTTAGTTGACCAACCCCGACTCACTCAATTTCATAACACTCCCTTTCTCTCTCTCTCTTCCCACTCACACTCTCTCACCTTCACTCTCTCCCTCACCTTCGGCCAAGCTCTTCACCTCTCCCCCTTGCGTGTCGCCTTGCTTGGCCAGCTGCCACCGTGTCGAGTCGTCGTTGCCGTCGCTATACCGATGCCGTTCGTCTAGCCATTCGGTGACCTGCTGCTGCTGTTGCTTCTCACCATTTTCCCCCACCGCCGAGCTTTCCTTATCTCTCGTTCTTCCACTTTTGACCAACATCGATGCCACCACCTCAAACTAACACCACTAGCCACCTTGTATGTCGCCACCCCGGTAGCTTGGTGGCCGTCCATTTCTCAAGAGGGCGTCGTCTACCCGTCGATCATGCTCCCCCCTATTACAACATCTCACACTTGATCCACGAATGTCCCTCTCTCCCTCCCTCCTCCAACACCGGCGACCTCGGCACCACCTCGGAGCCTCACCCCCACCATCGTATGTTGTCATCGCCACAACCAGCACCAGGTTTGCCGTCGCCCAACCGCATCCGCCGGGAGTACCCTGCTCTCTCGGCGTTGCTGCTGCCGCTCATCCGGCGCCCTTGCTGCCTCCTTGTTTACTTAGGGCTAAGTGTAAGTGGAAACCCTAAACCCTATCTAGGCTTTTGTGTATTGTTAGATAAGTTTAAGGGTTATTTAGTAGCTGATGGTTAGGACAGATGAAGAGGTGTTCTTGATTGGCTAAGGTGCTAATTTAAGGGTGAATTAGAGGTAGATAGCAATCCGCTTGGTGGCTGAGAAGTGCTGACTTGATTGGACTACGTATTGTTAGTCTATGGTTTAAATGCGGAATGATATGTGTGCTATAGTTAGACCATGAAGTGGCGGGTTCATGCGTGGCTTGAATAATTGTGTGATGTTATGATGTTATGATGATTGCTTGGTGTGACCATGACATGAGGTTCATCGTGGGCCATTGACATGCTTGATTTCGTGCTTAATTTTAATATGATATGTGTGCATTATGTCGTGCGCTATGGCTGGGTACACTTGAATGGTCAAATGATCATGTTGATGTGGTTAATTTGAACGGATAATGCAGACTTAGCTGGTGCCTTGATTGTTTAATTATAGACCATGATTTTAGGCACATTGAGTAATGACATGGAATGTGGATCATGCAAGTGTATGAGTGTCATCGAACATTTGGTCACCTAAAATGCTCTGAGGCGTCATTTACGCAGTGTTCAGATAATAATTGGTGAGGTGTGTACGTGTGGTCTTATAAGCCCTGATGCGTTTAACGCGGGGTATTGAACCCGTCCTGAGGCGTCTAACGTGGGACGATGCCCGGTTTACTAGATGATGGCCAACCTGAGGCGTCGTTCACGTGGATTGTGTCATGGACTTGAGGCATGTTACGCAAGTCCAGAGCAGTGATGGACTTGATGCATTTAATGTGGGCCGTATATTAATTGGAAATTGACACGTGTGTGAACCATGCATTAATGGGTGCAAGCGTGTGCATGACATGTGGTTGTGGTCTAGTGACAACGCGTATATGCCATGACTAAACCTTTGTATTATTATTGTGTGCCTAATCTGCAGGGTTGATTATGTGCTTGATTTGGACCCGAGGGCCTAAGTCGTTTGATTACTCAATTGTATGATTGTATAGTTACTTGTCTGAAGGTGCATGATAGCCTAGGTTAGGTTTAGGGGGCCTACTTACTGAGATTCGTTCTCACTATTGTAACCCCAACATTTTAGACCATCGACCTTGAGGATGGCCAGCGTATTGCTACGTTTTGGGATCCCGGACCATATAGAGTGTTCGGTGATCGAGTACCCTGATTGGAATGGGGAGACTTATATTAGATTTTACACCATCGCATGGGTCGACAAGGGCAGGCTATAGCTCAAGGCCTATCCTGACCTTGGTTGGTGCTTTCGGGACTAGTTTAGCTTTTATGGACCCCTTAGGACTTTTGATATTTTGATTGACGGGTTAGGTTGGTGGGACCTGTAGGCAGCTGATAGGGAGGTAGTGAGCCCCGATTCTGTGTCCGAGGCGGATTCTGATCCACGGCCCGTCACCATAGAGTCAAACGAGGAGATTATGGAGTGGGAGTTCGATCCCGATCCAGAGCCGAAGGAGGTTGAGTCAGAGCCAGAGGAGGATCTCGAGGTGGTACCGAAGCCCGAGGAAGACCCCGAGGAGGAGCCGCCGGAGGTCGAATCTAAGCTCTAGTCGATGGATTCCGAGTCCGAGTCGTCCGTTGATATATCCGAATCTTCTGGATCTGATTCGGATTGGGTTCCACCTAAGGGTTAGCTTAGGGTTTAGATAGCATTAGGGTCGGCACTTTTTGGAATGAGCCCTATCGGTTGTTAGGTCTAACTCAACCGAGCCACGAGTCCCTTTTTGATGATGGTGGCTTGTTGAACCATTTTTTGCCCATGTATGTTTCCGTCGCTAATGGATGTTGTAAATCCTCTTTTGAATAATATAGTTATGTGTTTATGAAGTATGTTGTTACGTTTGTTATGTATGTCTTCTGTTGCTATCTTGGTCATGTTTATTTTTGTATAGGGGTATGATCGTTTCCGCATGTGTGTTTTCTCTGATTCGTTGGTTTGGGTCGGTGATGAGTCCTGGGACGTCGCGCTAAATTGACCGAAGAGGGATGTCTTGAGCTCGATGAGGTTTGAGGTATGACATCCCCGTTGAATTGGTATTAGAGCAAGGCCAGCTCGATCAAAAAAGGACTGCTAATATTGTCCAAGTTGCTAAGGCCGATGCAGCTGTTGCTTTGTTAATGGGAATCAAGCCAATCAGGGGCAGGCTCAAGTGGTTGTGAATAGACAAATGCATTAGCTGGTAGAGCAGTTCTTGAAATTGAAACCATCGAAGTTTGATGGAAGGGTGACCCCAAGGCTGCGCTGCGTTGGGTAGAGGAACTGAAAAAGGTCTTTGAAGTCCTGGGGTGCACCGAGGCCAAGAAGGTGACCTTGGCTATGTACCAGTTGCAAGAGAATGCCAGTGATTGGTGGAAGGCCATTAGAGGGAGAGTATTCCCTACGAGTATCGCCTAGACTTGGGCTGTGTTCACTGAGAATTTATATGGGAAATACTTTTTTGAGAGTGCTAGAGAAAGGAAATTAGTAAACTTTATGAGACTTCGCCAAGGACAAATGACGATAGATCAATATGAGGTGGAATTTGCAAGACTTTCGAAGTTTGCACAAAGAATGGTAGAGGACCCATTGGATAAGGTCTGAAGGTTCTGGGATGGGCTGAGACCAGACCTTCGTAGTCAGATAATCTCACTGAATATCCAGGATTATAGAGAGATGTATGAGTGAGCTCAGGCCATAGAACGGGATCAGATGGATAGGGCCGCTACTTCTGGATCGCGGTTTGCCCCGGCTAAGGATAGCCGCCGCTTCGGAAAGAGGTCGATGGCGGGAAACAGGCTTTTTGTCCCTCTAGTCAAGAGAAATATTGGGAAGCCAAATCACTCTCAGAACCGGTTTGGGGCGTGTTTTAGGTATGGGAGCATGGACCATCAGATAAGACATTGCCCTCAATGTCTAGCAGGACCACCAATGCAATATCAACCACCCCGGATTGGGAATTGGACTGGAAATTTCCCGTCGGCTAATCAGAGTAGATCGCCAGCTCAAGGAAGGGTGTATGCAATGGCAAGAAGGGAGGCTGAGGATGCGCCAGACGTGGTCACAAGTATGGTCTCTCTCTCTGTGATCATGCTGCATATGCCTTGTTTGATCAGGGGGCTTCGCACTCGTTTATATCAGAGCAGTTTGTTAGATTGGTTGGGATTAAACTGATTTTGCTTGAAGTTATGCTTTGTGTGACGACTCCGCTGAATGATAAGGTGTTAGTCTCGCTAGGGTGTCTTGACTGTAAGATAGTAATTGGGAATAGGGAGGAAAGGATAGACTTGGCGGTGCTAGCTATGTTTGATTTTGATGTGATTGTCGGGATAGATTGGTTAGTTAAGCAGAAAACCGTGATGGATTGTAGTAACAGGGTGATCCAATTCAACCCGATGAGACATCCTAGATTCGAGTTTGTGAGAAATCGAGGAGGAACCTCGATCCCTTGGATTTCTTCACTTGAGGTAACCAAGTTGTTGGACGAAGGATGTAAGGGGTATTTGGTGAATGTGGTTGATTCAACAATTGCAGAGCCGAAATTGGAAGAGATACCCGTGGTGTGCAACTTTCCCAAAGTCTTTCCTCAAGAATTGCTAGGTTTATCACCAGAAAGAGAAGTGAAATTCGTGATCGAGTTGGCCCTTGGAACCGAGCTGATCTTGAAAGCGCCTTACCGGATGTCTCTGTCAGAACTGAAGGAGCTAAAGGTCTAGATGCAAGAGTTATTGGACAAGGGTTTTGTCCATCCAAGTGCGTCTTTATGGAGGGCACCGGTGTTGTTTGTAAGGATGAAGGATGGGACTTTGAGGTTGTGTATTGGCTACAGGCAGTTGAACTAAATAACCATTAAGAACAAGTACCCACTGTCAAGGATAGATGACTTGTTTGATCAGTTGCAAAGAGCTTCAGTGTTTTCTAAAATCAATCTATGGACGGGGTATCATCAGTTGAGGATTAAGAAAGAGAATACACCTAAGACGGCTTTTCGAACAAGATATGGACATTACGAATTCACAGTGATGCCTTTCGGTTTAACTAATGCCCCTGTTGCCCTTATGGATTTGATAAATCGGGTATTTAAGGAGTTCTTAGATCAGTTTGTTATAGCCTTCATCGATGATAGATTGGTGTACTCGAAGAGCCCATAAGAGCATGAGGTGTATTTAAATGAAATGCTACGAACCTTAAGAGAACATGCACTTTACGCCAAGTTTAGTAAGTGCGAGTTTTGGCTTAATTGAGTGGCATTTCTTGGACATATAATTCTTGGAGATGGAATCTCAGTGGACCTGATTAAGATTGAGGCAGTGATCAAGTGGCCAAGACCGACGTTAATAACAGAGATTCGGAGTTTTTTGGATTTGGTAGGGTATTACAGGCGTTTTGTAGAAGGGTTCTCGTCAATAGCCATGTCATTGACACGACTACTTAAGAAAGAAACGAAGTTCAAATAGGACGATAAGTGTGAGAGAAGTTTTCAGGAGCTAAAGCATAGGTTGACAACTGCTCCAGTGTTGACTATTCCGTCAGGGTCAAAAGGGTTTGAGATCTACAGTGATGCGTCGTTGAGGAGACTTAGATGTGTATTGATGTAACATGGAAGGGTGGTTGCATATGCGTCACGTTAGTTGAGGCCGTACAAAATGAATTACCCAACTTATGATTTGGAATTAGCTGCGATCATCTTTGTCCTTAAGATTTGGAAGCATTACTTGTGTAGGGAAAAGTTTCAGATTTACATGGATCATTAGAGTCTCAAGTATTTATTTTCACAGAAGGAGTTGAATATGAGGCAGTGTCATTGGATGGAACTCCTCAAGGACTACAATTGTGACATCTTGTATCACCCTGGGAAGGCTAATCGAGTGGCGGATGCGCTAAGTCGGAAGTCGAATATTGCACACATAATGATCAAGGAACGGACTGTATTAGAAGGGATAAGAGATTCAGAATTTAAGGTTGAGGTGAGCCGTGTGTCGAATTTACTTGTCGAGTTGAGGATCAAACCAGAAATTCAAACCAAGAATAAGGCATTACAATCTATGGACCAAGAAATTCAGAAGATAATGGAAATGGATGCCGCCAAGAGAAAACCGGATTTTCAAGTATTCGAGAACGAGATCTTGAAGTTTCGTGGACAGTTGTATGTGTCCGACGATGTGGAACTTGAGGAGGAAATTTTGAAGAAAACTCATCGTAGTAATTATAGCATTCATTCGGGCAGTATAAAAATGTATCAGAACCTGCAACAGCATTACAGGTGGAATGGTATGAAAGCAGATGTGGCCAAGCATGTGGCGAAATGTCTGACATGTCAGCAAGTAAAGACACAGAATTGTAAGTTTGGAGGACTTTTACGACCATTGAAAATCCCCGAATGGAAATGGGAATATGTCACGATGGACTTTGTCACGAGATTGCCAAGGAGCCAGAGAGGGCACGATTCGATTTTGGGTGATAGTTGATAGATTGACTAAGTCAGCGCACTTCTTGACGGTGCAGAAGGATTTTGAGTTGGAGAGATACTCGGATTTATATACGCATCAGATTGTTCGACTTCATGGGGTGCCAATGACCATTACTTCGGACCGTGATCCCCAGTTTACTACCAATTTTTGGAAAAGTCTTCAAATGGCCTTAGGGATGAAGCTTCAGTTTAGTACGGCCTATCATCCACAAGCGGATGGCCAGTCGGAGAGGACGATCTAGACTTTGGAAGACATGTTACGCGCATGTGTATTGGATTTCCAGGATAAATGGGAAGAGCAGTTGTATTTAGTCCAGTTTGCCTACAATAACAGTTATTAACAGAGTATTCAGATAGCACCGTTTGAGGCATTGTATGGCAGAGCATGCAAAACGCCAGTGTGTTGGGATGAAGTTGGGGAACGAAGTATAACGAGTCCAGAATTGGTTCAACAAACAGCTGAGGCAGTCGAGATCATTCAGGAAAGGTTAAAGACAGCACAGAGTCGTCAGAAAAGTTATGCCGATTGGAGACGGAGACCTTTGGAATTTCAGGTTGGAGATCATGTTTTTCTTAAGGTATCGCCAATAAAAGGACTGTCCTGATTTGGCAAGAAAGAAAAATTGAGCTCGAGATATGTCGGTTCGTTCGAGATTTTAGAGAAGATTAGAAATCTGGCCTATCGACTCACCTTGTCGCCTAACTTGTCCCAAGTGCATAACGTATTCAATGTGTCGATGCTGAGGAAGTATAAGCCGGATCCAACCGACGTGCTGAGATATTAAGAAATAGACGTGGATGATAGGGTGTCGTACGTAGAAAGGCCAATGAGGATCGAAGATAGAAAGGATTAGGTGCCGCGAAACAAGATAATTTCGATGGTCAAAATCGTTTAGGAGTATCACGGAACGGAAGGTGCCACCCGAGAGAGTGAAGAAGCGATATGATGGCAACACCTCCAGTTGTTTGAATAGACGGATTTGGGTTGAAAATTTCGAGGACAAAATTTTTGTAAGGAGGGAAGAGTTGTGACGTTCTGAATTCAACCCACTTCCTTGATAAAAAAAAATGAATGTGTATCTCTTATTTCGTTTTAGTAAGTCTCGCCCGGAACTGATCACTCTCGGAATACTAACCAATAGGGAGTGGCTAACTAGGAAAAACGATATGTGAACCCAAGAGCTCGATCATAAATCGATCTTCGATTCCGAGGAACGACGAGGCAATAATTTGGGCCAATGTAGGCCGATCCAAGGAAGGGTTGCGGATCGATTTGCCAACGACGTACGATCGGATCGCGGGTGATTTTGCATGATCGATTATGTGCATGATGAGTGATCCCAAAACTTATTCCGAACGATCATGACCTCCAGAACTAGCGATGGATCCTCACGTTTTCTTGGTCATCAAGGCCACCAAGACTCGAGTAACCCCAGGTTGACATGCATAACCCCTAAAAAGCCCCCCGTTAGTAGGAGACACTAAAATCGTAATTGAGTGAAATGAATTGTTGAGTTGACTCCGAACTTGAGTATCAAATTTCACGGACGTATACAACTAATTCATTGTACGACATTGCAAGACGCGTGGCCAACCTCGGTATCGCTCGGATTTGTCAAAAAGTACAATTTGGTTCGGATGTGGAAAATGACCGTTTTTCCCCTAGGATTAAGTGTGCTCATTTGAATCAAGAAGGGCAATTTGGGCATTGGGAAGGCCCCCCTTGGCCGGAATTAAAGGGCCAAAATGCTCCTCTCCCTCTTGCTCTCTTTCCTCTTCTGTCCGTTGTTGATAGTGGAGTTGACCGTTTACGGCCTTTGGATCTAGTGGGACTTGATGTGTGCTTGAATTGTGACCCTTGGATGAGGTGGATAGTGATGAAGGTAGGATTGTCATTCTAGCAAGTTGGTTGACCAACCCCCACTCACTCAACTTCATAACACTCCTCTCTCTCTCTCTCTCTCTCTCTCTCTCTCTCTCTCCCCCACTCACACTCTCTCACCCTCACTCTCTCCGTCACTTTCGGCCAAGCTCTTCCCCCCTCTCCTTTACGCGTCACCTTGCTTGGCTAGCTACCACGGTGTCCAGCTGTTCCGTCGCTATACCGTTGCCATTCGTCTAGCCGTTCGACTGCTTTCCTCTTCTTTGCTTCTCGCTATTTTCCCCAACCGCCGAGCTCTCCTTCTCTCCTGTTCTTCCCTTTTCGACCAACACCAACGCCACCACCTCCGACCAACACCACCAGCCGCTTTGTATATATACCCCCCTACCCACTACGTGGCTATACACTTGAGAGTGTGGTCCACCCCACCGATTGCCACTGCTCTCCTGTTCGCTTGTCTCACCTCCAGCCACCATCTGTCCCTCTCTCTCTCCCTCCTTTGGCACCGGCGACCTTGGCACCACCTTAGAGCCTCACCCCCACCACTGTACATCGTCGTCGTCGCCATAACTAGCACCTGGTTTGCCACCGCGCAACCACCCGTTTCGTCGTGGGCGCGTCACGGGAGGTACCACACTTACTGGCGTTGCTTTGCCCGCTAGTCTAGCGCCCTTGCTACCTCTTTGCTCAGCCTTGTTTACTTAGGGCTAAGTGTAAGTGGAAACCCTAAACCCTATCTAGGCTTTTGTGTATTGTTAGACAAGCTTAGGGGTTATTTAGGGATGTTTACGGGTTATTTAGTAGCTGATGGTTAGGACAGATGAAGAGGTGTTCTTGATTGGCTAAGGTGCTAATTTAAGGGTGAATTAGAGGTACATAGCGATTTGCTTGGTGGCTGAGAAGTGTCGGCTTGATTGGACTACGTATCGTTAGTCTATGGTTTAAATGCGGAATGTTATGTGTGCTATAGTTAGACCATGAAGTGGCGGGTTCATGCGTGGCTTGAATAATTGTGTGATGTTATGATGATATGATGATTGCTTGGTATGGCCGTGACATGAGGTTCATCGTGGGCCATTGACATGCTTGATTCCGTGCTTAATTTCAATGTGATATGTGTGCATTATATCATGGGCTGTGGCTGGGTACACTTGAATGGTCAAATGATCATGTTGATGTGGTTAATTTGAACGGATAATGCAGACTTAGCTAGTGCCTTGATTGTTTAATTATAGACCATGATTTTAGGCACATTGAGTAATGACATGGAATGTAGATCATACAAGTGTATGAGTGTCATCGAGCATTTCGTCATCTAAAATGCTCGGAGGCGTTGTTTACGCGGTGTTCAGATAATAATTAGTGAGGTGTGTACATGTGGTCTTATAAGCCCTGATACGTTTTATCCGGGGTATTGAACCTGTCTTAAGGCGTCTAATGCGGGACAATGCCCGGTTTACCGGATGATGGCCAACCTGAGGCGTTATTCACGCGGGTTGTGTCATGGACTTAAGGCGTGTTACGCGAGTCCCGAGCAATTATGGACCTGATGCATGTAACGCAGGTCGAATATTAATTGGAAATTGACACGTGTGCGAACCATGCATTAATGGGTGCAAGCGTGTGCATGACATGTGTTCGTGGTCTAGTGATAACGCATTTGTGCCATGACCGAACCTTTGTATTATTATTGTGTGCCTAACTTGTAGAGTTGATTATGTGCTTGATTTGGGCCCGAAGGCCTAAGTTGTTTGATTACTTTATTGTATGATTGTATAGTTACTTGTCTGGAGGTGCATGATAGCCTAGGTTAGGTTTAGGGGGCCTACTTACTGAGATTCATTCTCACTATTGTAACCCCAACATTTCAGACCCCTAACCTTGAAGATGGCCAACGTATCGCTACGTTTTAGGATGCCGGACCATAAAGAGTATTTGATGATCGAGTACCCTGGTTGGAATGGGGAGACTTATATTAGATTTTACACCATCGTATGGGTTGACGAGGGCAGACCACAGCTCAAGGCCCATCCTTATCTTGGTTGGTGCTTTTGGGACTAGTCCTGTTTTTATGGACCCCTTAGGACTTTTGACGTTCCGATTGACGGGTTAGGTCGATGGGACCCGTAGGCAGCTGATGGGAGGTGTGAGCCTTGATTCTGTGTTCGAGGCGGATTCTAATCCACGGCCCATCATCATAAAGTCAAACGAGGAGATTATGGAGTGGAAGTCCGATCCCGATCCGGAGCCAATGGAGCTTGAGTCAGAGCTGGAGGAGGATCTTGAGGTGGTACCGGAGCTCGAGGATGACCCCAAGGAGGAGCCGTTAGAGGTCAAGTTTGAGCCCGAGTTGATGGATTCCAAGTCCGAGTCGTCCGTTGATACATCCGAGTCTTCTGGATCCGATTTTGATTGGGTTCCACCAAGGAGTTAGCTTAGGGTTTAGATAGCGTTAAAGTCGGCACTTTTTGGAATGAGCCCTATCGGTTGTTAGGTCTAACTCAACCGAGCCACAGATCCCTTTTTGATGATGGTGGCTTGTTGAACAATTTTTGGCCTATGTATGTTTCCGTCTCTAATGGATGTTGTAAATCCTCTTTTGAATAATATAGTTATGTGTTTTTGAAGTATATTGTTACGTTTGTTATGTATGTCTTCTATTGCTATCTTGGTCATGTTTATTTGTGTATGGGGGTGTGATCGTTTCCGCATGCGTGTTTTCTTTGATCCGTTGGTTTAGATCGGCGACAAGTCCTGGGACGTCGCGCTAAATTGCTTGAAGAGGGATGTCTTGAGCTCAATGAGGTTCAAGGCGTGACATCCAATTCATTTCTGACCCGCATAAACACGCCTTAGGTCCAACAACACTTCTATAGCCCCACGTCAAAATGCCTCAAGCTCAGTATCTCTAACCCGCGCAAAAGAACACGCCTTAGGCGCAACACCGATCTCCCTTTTTATAACACAACCCGTATAACACGCATCAGGTTGAACCACACTTATATAGCTCGCGTAAAAACACCTTAGGCTTGGTGTCTCTAGCCCGCGTAACACACCTCAGGCGCAACACCGATCTCCCTTTTATGGCACAACCCGCGTAAAACGCATCAAGTTAGCGATCTTCTGATAAAATCGGGCATCGTCCTGGGTAACACACCTCAGGATAGGTTCATTTTCCCGCGTAAGACACATAAGAGATTATGTTGTCACACGTGCACACATTTTTCATTTATTATTGGACTCTGCGTAAAAATGGCTCAGAGTATTTAATAGTCGTGCAACACATAAATCACCCAATCACATGTCAACCTCACACGATCAACTCACACACGACACCCAAAGTATTCAAATCACCAACATGCCACATTAACCGACAAATTCATTAATTCCACTTGTACAAGCTCAATTTAACACAAAATTCATATTCTAGGCCAATTTTCACCAATCAAGGGTGTCGCACTCACGCCACAAATCCCGATTCACCACATATAGTAATTCAAACATAAGCAAGCCACAATTCGTCCACGAGATGCATAGCAACTCAACCATCACAGAAAAATCATTATAACGGCACATTTAGGCCCGTTTTTCACGCAATAAATCACGACAATCACTCGTAATCATTCTGATTACCTAATCAATCAATTCTAACCTCAAATCCATCTCATAAATTATCACAAATTCATCCAAACAACTTAGCCAACTCAGTCCATCAATTTCCCCACGAATAACCCCTAAAACTCGCTAAAACGGTCCCGAACTAACCTGAAATTATCCGTTATCCTAGGCGAGGTTTAGGATATCACTTGTCACATCCTCAATTTTAGTCCCTGGGAAATGTCTATGGTTTAAGCTTGATAGTTTTCCAATCGGAACAAAAATTTCTACTCTTGTTTTGGAAAACCGTACTTCGGATCCTTGATACCCCTTCATTTTGTTATTTTTGGGGAGACTTTTGTGATCTGAAATTCCAAATGCTTTCTTCTGGAAAGTTGTTCCAAACATCTTGAAATTTTACATTATTTAATTTCAGAATTTTTAGAGTTGATATGAGTGGTACGATGGTCTAATTTTCAAACTGTATGAAACTGCCCATAATGGGTATTTCAATGATGTTTACACCGTTTTTATTTTCTACGAGCTTTTCTGGGCTGATTTTGGAAACATTTCCTTCACAAAAGTTGTTGAGAATGTCCTTTTCTATAACGTGTACAAATTTGAGAATTTTCTAAGATGATTTGCATACTGGACAGAGCTTAATTTGAGAAACAAGAATTCTGCTCCAGCAAACTATTTTCAGTCTGATTTTGAGCTACTAAAAATGGCATTTGTAGAGAGAATTAGAATTTGTGTTCTTCACGAGAAATTTTTGTTAAGGTCTTGTTTATGACATATCCGAATTTGAGAATTTTCGGAGTTCATTTGCTATATTTTCAAGTCCAATTTCGTGAACAGTGCAAAGCTGTCCGATTTTGTCAGATTTCAAAGATTTATCAAATCGTTATATGAAAAACGTTGGAATCTCGACTTAAGGTCTTTTGGTGATATTTGAGACATATTTAGAGGTTTTCCGTGCCAAGTCTCGGGTTGAATGAGATTTTTAGATGTATTTTGTTGCGGAAAAACCTCGGGAAAAGTTGAGATTTATTATGATGTGGGGTTCGTTTTGCACGTTATGTGCATATTTGTGCGAGACCCATTTGATTCGAGTAAATTGGGATTTAATTCAGCCAATTTGAGATAGTCCTAGAAGGTTTGACCTAGTCAAACCTTATCACCATCATCATTTCCTTCATTAATTGTATAGGTCTTCTTTTTCAACCTTTCATAATGGCCATTTATGAAGCAATTGATGGCCTTGCTCTTCTATTATTGACCAAAGAAAAGAGGGAGAGAGCTACGGCCAGCCAAGGAGAAGAGGAGAGGGTCACAACCAATTAGAGAGGAGAGAGAAAAGAGAGTCATTATGGCTATTTCATCATTACTTGGACACTTGGCCTTGGATCATTAATGAGGGGAGAGGTATGTGCTTACCTCATCGGTTTGATGACACGCACAGATACCTCAAGCCCCGATGACACAGCGCACGATCCTCAAAGCCACTTTATCCTCTATAAATAGCACTTTTAAGGATAGAGATTGGCTCACTTTCTCACGTGCAATAACCGAAATTAGAGAGATAGAGAGAGGGAGAGAGTGCCGAAAAATCAAGAGAGAAAGAAAGAAAACCCGAGAGAGAGACGCCATTCTCGAGAGTTGTTCCAAAACCGAGAAACGTCATCCTTCCCGCCATTCTCTTCTCTTAGTTCTTGTTTTATAAAGAGTAAGTGGGATTTTACTACCGAGAAATGACGTTGAAATGGGTCGTATCATGAGCTTTCCCCCGTTCTCGGCTTTTGGTGTTCCGATGTTGTGTTCCCAATAACGAGTTTGCTTTGTTTCGTGTTTTCCTTGCATGTTATCTAGTTCAATATAGAAACCGAGACACAATTTGTGAGGTAAACCGTGACTTAGCCATGCTTGGGATCCTTGTTTTATGCTTTCTATGCCCGTCGTTGTTTGATCGGCCACGGAGGCCGGTACGGTAAGAATGTCTCGTGTAACGATGATTGACATGTCATCAGCGCATTAGTAAAGTTTTACTTACTTTACTGAGTCTCCTCGACTCATCCCCCGTTGTTTTCCCTTTTTCAGGTCCGTAGGGGATGGCATCTTCCCCAGCCAGCGTTGGCAATCCCGTGAAACCGAGGGCGACGCTAATGATGAGGACCTAACGAACTTGGTGCCTCGTATGGGCCGGGTCATGGATAGAGCCACGGGTGGGATGTGAGATGACCCGAGGCGGACCAGGGACCGGGGTGAAGGTGAAGAAGCGAGAAACGAGAAGCTGTAGTGGGTATAGGTTAACCCAAATCAAAATTTGCTAATTATAGTCGGCAATGAAATATGTTTTGTTTGCCATGGCCCGCGAAGGGCTTGTAAAACATGTTTGCATGAATTATAAACATAAGGTTTGCTCATGATGCTGCTTGTCTTATTTCCGTTGATTGTTCTTTTGTTGTGATCGTCCCGAGTATGCTTCCGCGTGTGTAATAAATGAATGAATGAACGGGACGTCACGTTAATGGCCCCGAGGTTAGGGCGTCACATCACTTACTTGAGGTCCTACACGAGCTCGAGCACTCGAAGGTGACTAAACAGAGGAGGGACAGCAGCAGAGACAGCAGCGAGTGGCAAGAACCACCAGCGGCTCACGGCGGCCACGGGAGGATGACGGTAATCGGTGACGAGCTGCTGGCCTTCCTCAGCTGGGCTGAATAGAAATGAAGGCTGGTGATGGTGTTTTGGCAAAGGGAACAAGAGAGAGAGAGGGACGGTGGTGGCGGTGGTGTGGCGAGGCGGAGGGGCGAACGATGGCTTGACGGAATGGCGGAGGACGGACGTGCGGCGGGGGCCAAAGGCGTGGCCGGCTGTCCACTTTCACGTGAGGGAGAGGGGGAATTTGGTTGGGAGGAGGGGAGAGGGAGAGAGATACGTGAGAGTGTGGGGGAGAGAGAGAAAAAGAAAATAAATACTAACTAACCAATAATTGGTGTCTACCCTCCGCAAAGAAATTACCATCTTGCTCTTCTCTCTACTTTCTATCTGACGGCCACGATTCAATCTTATCCAAAAATCGACGGCCTAGATTGATCCCCACCAAAAATATCCAATGGTAAAATTGGAACTTCACAAAAAGTGCAGGGGCAAAATCATCGAAAAATTTTTATCTCTAAAGTTGATATGAAATGACCAAAATGCCCTTCTCATTTTACACTTAGTCTTCTTCACAAAGTCCCAAGGACAAAACGGTCATTTTCCACTTCCTATCAAAATTTCAGTTTTTTGACAAATCCGAACAAATCTGAGGCTAACCACGTTAATAACGACGTCATCCAATTACTCTGTCATGACTTTCAAAATTTTCAACACTCAAACTCAGTCTCTATTTAATGGCCAAACTCAAATAAATGCGT
This sequence comes from Syzygium grande, assembly GCA_024733475.1. Taxonomy (NCBI): domain Eukaryota; kingdom Viridiplantae; phylum Streptophyta; class Magnoliopsida; order Myrtales; family Myrtaceae; genus Syzygium; species Syzygium grande. Next base: position 41,748,870 of record JAMXDD010000006.1, read on the forward strand.
CTTGAGCTTATCTCAAACTAATGAGCGGCTTTCAGGAAAATTCGTACATTCGACCCGTGGTCGATACTAAATCAAGCTACGTTTAAGTTTACTTGAGCCATGGCGACCTCAATTGTCATGTAATTGCGAGGATCATTCAGTAGTTCTAAAGAACATGATCGTTTAGAATAGGTTTGAAATCGTTCGCAAATTTCGTATTCTGGCAAGGCGGAATCACTCGCGATCCAATTATACAACATTCGCAAATCGATCCATGACCATCCTTAGATCGGTTTATATTAGCCCAAAATATCACCTTGACAATTCTTATGATCAAAAGTCAGTCCATGGTCAGGTTCTATGGTCGTGTGAATCTAGATCCCTAATTAGCCTTTCCCTATTTGTTAGTATCCCAAGAGTGATCAAGTCTTGGCGAGATTTACTACAAGTGCGTTATTAAAATTATGCTTTTTATAAATATCAAGTGGGTCGAAATTTAGAATATCACAACTCTTCCCCCCTTATAAAAATTTCATCTTTGAAATTTATAATCAAAACCAAACTATTCAAACAACCGGGGGTAACGACGTCTCATCAACTTCTCGCTTTCCCAAGTAGCACCTTCGATCCTGTGGTGTTCCCAAATCACCTTGACTAGCAAGATTGTCTTGCTCCTTAAGACTTCTTCCTTCCCATCCTCGATTCGCACCGGTCTTTCCACATACGACACTCTGTCATCCACTTCTATCTCCTCATAATTCAGTACATGAGCGAGATCCGGTTCATACTTCCTCAACATCAACACGTGGAATACATTGTGCACATGAGATAAGTTTGGCGGTAAGGCGAGTCGATATGCTAAATCTCCAATCCTTTCTAACACCTCAAAAGGTCCCACAAACCGTAGACTTAATTTCCCTTTCTTACCAAATCGGGACAATCCTTTCATTGGCGATACCTTGAGGAATACGTGATCCCCTACTTGAAATTTCAAAGATCTTCGCATTGTGTCTGTATAACTCTTTTGATGGCTTTGCACTGTTTTCAACCTTTCACGAATGATCTTAACCACCTCAACTGACTATTGAACTAATTTTGGCCCGGTTATACTCCTTTCTCTAACTTCATCCCAACATACGGGCGTCCTACATGCTCTGTCGTACAGCGCTTCAAATGGCACCATTCCGATACTCTGCTGAAAACTATTATTGTATGTGAATTCCGCTAAAGGTAATTGTTTTTCCCACTTGCCTTGAAAATCCAATACATATGCCCGAAGAATATCTTCTAGAGTCTGAATTGTCCACTCAAACTGGCTATCCGTTTGTGGATGGTAAGCTGTACTAAACTGCAGTTTTGATCCTAATGCTGTCTGCAGACTTTTTCAAAAGTTGGCGGTAAACCTGGGATCACGATCCGAAGTAATCATCACTGGTACCCAATGCAAACGAACTATCTGTTGTACATGCAATTCGGCATACCAATCCAATGCGAAGTCCTTTTGCACTGTCAAGAAGTACGCTGATTTTGTCAATCTATCAACAATAACCCAAATGGAATCATGGCTCTTTTGGCTCCTTGATAATTCCATTACAAAATCCATAGTCACGTGCTCCTATTTCCATTTTAAAATTTCCAAAAGTCGTAACAATCTTCCGGGCTTACAATGTTGTGCTTTTACCTACTGGTAGGTCAAACACTTAGCTACGTGCTTAGCTATGTCCACCTTCATGCCATTCTACTAATAGTATCGTCTCAAGTTCTGGCACATTTTCGTACTCCCCGGATGGATACTATAATTACTTAGATGTGCTTCCGTCAAAATCTCTTCTTCAAGTTCTGCATCATCAGGCACATATAATCATCCACAAAACTTCAAGATCCCATCCTCGGATACTTAGAAGTTCGGTTTTCTCTTAGTAGCATCCATCTCTAGAATCTTCTGAATCTCTTGGTCCATAGATTGTAAGACCTTGATCTTAGTTTGAATTTCCAGTTCAATTCTTAGCGTGGCTAGCAAACTCGAGACTTGACTTACTTCAAGTCTAAATTTTGAGTCTCGCACCTCTTCCAACAAGGTCCATTCCTTAACTAACAAGTATGCGATACTCGATTTCCTGCTTAATGCATCAACTACCCAGTTGGCCTTTTCGAGGTAATACAAAATATCACAATCGTAGTCCTTAAGTAACTCCATCCAACGACGCTGTCACATGTTAAGTTCCTTTTGAGAAAATAGATATTTCAAACTTTGATGGTCTGTATATATCTGAAACTTCTCTTCGCATAAGTAATGTCATCAAACCTTAAGGGCGAATACTATTGCGGCTAATTCTAATTCGTGCATCGGGTAGTTCAACTCATGTGGTCTCAACTGTCTTGATGCGTAGGCCACTACTCATCCATTTTGCATGAGTACACACCCCAGTTGTTTTAACGATGTATCCCTACAAATTTCATATCCTTCTGGTCCTGATGGAATAGTCAACACTGGCGCCATTGTCAATCTATACTTTAGTTCTTGAAAACTCCTTTCACATTTGTCGGTCCATTCAAACCTTGTTTCCTTTTTCAACAAATATGTCAACGGTGTTGCTATTGCCGAAAACCCTTCCACGAAACGTCGGTAATATCCTGCCAAACCCAAAAAGCTTCGAATCTCTGTTACCGTTGTTGGCCTTGGCCACTTCATTACAGCTTCAATCTTTGCTGGATCTACTGAGATTCCTTGCCCAAAGATCATGTGTCCAAGAAATGCTACTTGATTGAGCCAGAACTCACACTTACTAAACTTGGCATACGGTGCGTTTTCTTTTAAAGTCTGCAAAACTTTACTCAGATGGAACTCATGCTCCTCCGGGCTCTTTGAGTACACCAATATATCGTCTATAAAAACTATCACAAATTGATCCAAGAATTCCTTAAACACTCGATTCATTAAATCTATAAAGGCAGCAGGGGCATTAGTTAACCCAAACGGTATTACTATAAACTCATAATGCCCATATCTCGTCCTGAATGCCGTTTTTGATATGTTCTCCTTTCTAATCCTCAACTGATGATATCCCGTTCTCAAATTAATCTTAGAAAATACCGAAACCCCTTGTAAATGATCAAACAAATCATCTATCCTTAGCAGGGGATATTTATTCTTGATAATCACTTGATTCAACTGCCTATAATCGATACCCAACCTCAACGACCTATCTTTTTCCTGACAAACAACACTAGAGCTCCCCATGGAGACACACTTAGACGAATAAAACCTTTGTCCAACAATTCTTGCATCTGAACTTTCAATTCTTTTAACTCAGATAGTGACATCCTATAGGGTGCTTTTGAAATTGGCTCTGTCCCAGGGGCCAACTCGATTACAAACTCTACTTCTCTTTCTGATGACAATCCCGGTAGTTCCTGAGAAAGATATCGGAAAGTTGCATACCACAGCTATATCCTCTAGCTTAGGTTCCTCAATTGTCAGATCAACTACTGCCGCTAGAAATCCTTCGCACCCTTCGGCCAACAACTTAGTCACTTCCAGTGATGAAATCCAGGAAATCGAGGTTCCTCCTCGATTTCCTATAAATTCAAATCTAGGATATCTAATTGGATTAAATTAGATCACCCTGCTACTATAATCTATTATGGCTCTCTGCTTAGTCAACCAATCCATACCAACAATCACATTGAAATCAAATATAGGTAGAACAGCCAAATCTATTCTTTCTTCTACATCACCAATCATAATTTTGCAATCCGAACATCCTAGCGAAACTAGCACTTTATCATTCAATGAAGAAGTAACATATAGCACAACATCAAGCGGTCTTGGTTCTATTCCAGTCAATCTAACGAATTGCTCAGACACAAACGAATGTGACACCCCCGGATCAAATAAAACATATGCAGCATGATCACCGAGAGAGACCGTACCTGTGACCATGCCTAGCGCGTCCTCAGCTTCTTTTCTCGCCATGGCATATACTCGTCCTTGGGTTGCCGGCCTATTCTGATTAGTCGAAGGGGCAGCTCTAATTCGATTTCCACCGGTGGCCGAATCAGACAGGCGGCTGAGTTTGCCTGAGGTTAGGGCAATTTCTTATGTGATGGCCCATTTCGCCACATCCAAAACAAGCTCCTCTTCTATTCGGGCAAGGTCCATTACCATGCCTTTGTCCACATAGACGACACGGGCCATTCTGAAAGCGATTCGGCATACCGATGTTCCTCTTAACGGAAGGAATAAAATGCTAATTCCCCGACATCAATCTCTTCCCAAAATTACGATTGTCCCTAATCGGAGCATATCTTGATCCAGAAGCAGTGGCTCTATCCGCTAAGTCACGCTCAATCGCCTGAGCTCGCTCAAAAATCTCATTATAATCTCTTAAATTCAAAGATACCATCTGACTACGAAGGTCCAGTTTCAACCCATCTCGGAACCTTAGGCCTTATCCCATGGATCTTCCACCATTCTCGAGGAAAACTTGGATAATCTAAAAAATTCTGCCTCGTATTGATCCGCGGACATCTGTCCCCACCGGAGTCTTATGAATTCAGCCAACTTTCTCTCCCGAGCACTTTCCGAAAAGTACTTACCATTAAAGACTTCCATAAATACAGCCCAAGTTTGAACGACACCTGCGAGGAACACTCAACCCCTGGTGACTTTCTACCAATCACTTGCATTTCCTTACAATTGATACACTGTTAAAGTCACTTTCTCCTCATCCGTACACTCCAAAACCTCAAAAGACTTTTCTAATTCTTCCACCTAAAATGATGAAACCTTGCAATCTCCTTTACCATCGAACTTCGAAGGTTTTAACTTCAAGAACTTCTCGACTAACTGGGGCATCTGCCTATTCACATTCACTTGTCCCCGACCTTAACCCTGATTCCCATTATTGGCAACAGCAGCAACTGCAGCGACCTCAGCAACCTGAGCGATATTAGCAGCTTGCTCCTGAATTTGCCTACCCATTAAAGTCCCAACCTCCTCAAGTGCTCTTAAAGTTCCATCAACTTTGGGATCTTCCACAACTCTAGCTCGTGCACTCTTTCGACCTCTTGTTCCTCTTCTTGCACCCCTTCCTTGGCTATCCATACTCACAGATTTCTATCACTCATTTATCTGCTATAATTCCACTCAGGAATTAGAGACCTAGGCCAACTATGCCAGTCTAGTCCTAGGCAGTGAATCACGACGATAATTCACTTAGCAGACAATCAATTACCACAACACGAGTTCACAATCAATAAGTTTCGTGCACGTACCTCAGGTCCAGACAAACCTGCAACTCAACCGTTAAAGCACTCAATTCACCCATCAATCATAACAAATAATCCAAAGATACGCGTAGTGCTAGACACACCTACGACTTCCTAAGGTCTCCCTAGATAGCTACCCCGGGGTCTTCGCTTCTTATCACTCTAGGCTTCGACCAACTTGGATCGAGCTGACCTTGCTCTGATATCAAATCAACTGGGATGTCACGACTCGAACCCCGACGAGCACGCGACACCCCAAGCTCGGTCGAAATAGTGCGATGTCCCAGGAACATTGCCTACCCAAACCAACACATCAGAGTTTGAACACGGTGGAAACAAGAACATGAACCCTAACAATATAATCATGGGGTAACAGGGAGAGAGACAAATCACCAAACCACCAAGCACTATATTATACCGCAATATATACAATATTCATTACAAACCATCGCAACCCTCAAACCTTTGCATTGACAACCGCCGATATCAAAAAGGACTAGCGGCTTCGGGTAGACTATCATTTACACCAAAAAGGTTCTAATGCCTAGCTTCTACCTAACCCTAGAGGGGATCCACTTAGAGTCAGTCCCATCGGAGTCAGTCTGATGCTCCGAGGACTCAGACTCAACATTGATCTCAATCGGGTTATCTTCATCTCCCGACTCTAATGGGACCTCAATCATCTCCTCTTCTTCATGCTCCTCCTCCGATTCTTCTTTGGGTTCCTCTTCCAACTCCATCTCAGGTTCCTTCTCGGGCTCTTCTTCTGGCTCCACCTCTTCGGGATCTTCCTCCGGTTCTGACTCTATCGATGCTTCCTCTTGATGAGGCTCCTCGGGTATTGGTTCGAAAGCTACTTCCATATGATCTGACTCCAAGGGTGTAAGTTGGTGCCCAAACTCCGCAAGACTGGTGCCTATACTGGTCAACTCGCCCTTGGGGGGAGGTATAGTTGACGAGTCCCAATCATCTACTCTATCGAATGAGACATCAAAATCTCGCACTGGCCCAAACTCATCTAACCCATCTCGGAAGCACCATGCTACATAGGTATAAGGTTGCCATAACTGTTCATCCATATCTACCCAAACTATACTGGTATGCTTAATTCAAGTATGGTTCTCATCTATAGGGTACTCCAAAACTGTATGTTCTGTGTGTATCAGGATCCTAAAACGTTACACGGAGGAGGGATATTCATTGTACCGGTCGAGGGTATGAAATGGTTTGATTTAATAATCATGAGACACTTCTCAATAAGCGAAACCCTAAACCCAGCTAGGCTAACACGTATCTCTAGGCATGATCGAGCACACAAATCACACAACTATCAAGCCAGAACAATAGCAGGCACAAATGCCTCACCTTGATACGCACGAAATCTAACATGCGAATTCAAGCATTATTACCAGAAATCGACACCATGTCACACTCAATAATACCAATCAAATCATATTCATGCCAACATTCGCATAACAAATACAACATCATACGATTCCTATTTCACTCAAGTACATGCATCCAATTGATTTTTGACCCGTGCAAACACGCCTCAGATCCAACAACACTTCTATAGCCCACATCAAAACGCCTCAGGCTTAGTGTCTCTAGCCCATGTAAACGAACATGCCTCAGGCGCAACACTGATCTCCTTTTTTATAACACAAACCGCGTAACACGCATCAGGTTGAACAACACTTCTATAGCCCGTGTAAAAACGCCTCAGGCTCGGTGTCTCTAGCCCACGTAACACGTCTCAGACGCAACACTGATCTCCCTTTTGCATCACAACCCGCGTATAACGCATCAGGTTGGCGGTCTTTCGGTAAAATCGGGCATTGTCCCACGTATCATGCCTCAGGACAGGTTCAATTGCCCGCATAAGACGCATTAGGGATTATGTTGTCATACGTGCACACATTTTCCATTTATTATCTGGATCCCGTGTAAAAATGCCTCAGGGTATTTAACAGTCGTGCAACACATAAATCACCCAATCACATGCCAACCTCACACGATCAACTCGCACATGACACCCAAAGTATTCAATTCACCAACATGCCATATTAACCCACAAATTCATCAATTCCACTTGCACAAGCTCAATTTAACACAATATTCATATTCTAGGTCAATTTTCACCAATAAATGGTGTTGCACTCACGCCACAAATCCCAATTCACAACATATAGTAATTCAAACATAAGCAAGCCACAATTCAGCCATGATATGCACAACAACTCAACCATCACAGAAAAATCATTATAACGGCACCTTTAGGCCCGTTTTTCACGCAATAAATCATGATAATCACCCGTAATCATTTTGTTTACCTAATCAATCAATTTTAATCTCAAATCCATCTCATAAATTATCACAAATTCATCCAAACAACTCAACCAACTCAGTCCATCAATTTCTCCACAATAACCCCTCAAACTCGCTAAAACGACCTCAAACTAACTTGAAATTACCCGTTATCCTAAGCGAGGTTTAGGATATCACTTACTCAATATCCTATGCGAGCTCGAGCACTCAAAGGTGACTGAATAGAGGAGGGACAGCAACAGAGATGGCGGCGAGTGGCAAGAACCACCGGCGGCTCATGGTGGCCATGGGCGGACGATGGCGGGACGGCGATGAGCTATTAGTCTTCCTCAGCTGGGCTGAATAGAAATGAAGGCTGGTGATGGTGTTTCAGCAAAGGGAAAAACAAGAGAGAGAGAGAGAGACGGTGGTGGCGGTGATGTGGGCGAGGCGGAGGGGCGAATGGCGGCTTGATGGAACAAATGACGTGCGGTGGTGGCCAAAGGCGTGGCCGGTTGGCCACTTTCACGTGAGGGAGAGGGGAAGGGGAATTCGGCCGGAGGAGGGGAGAGGGAGAGAGATACGTGAGAGTGTGGGGAGAGAGAGAGAAAAAAAAAATAAATACTAACTAACCAATAATTGGTGTCTACCCCTCCAAGGAAATTACCATCTTGCCCTTCTCTCTACTTTCCATTCGATGGCCACAATTCAATCTTATCTAAAAATCAACGGCCAAGATTAATCCCCACAAAAAATATCCAAGGGTAAAATTGGAATTTCACAAAAAGTGCAAGGGCAAAATCATCCAAAAATTTTTATCTATAAAGTTGGTATGAAATGACCAAAATGCCCTTCTCATTTTACACTTAGTCTTCACAAAGTCCTAGGGGTAAAATGGTCATTTTCACTTCCTGTCAAAATTTTAGTTTTTAACAAATCCGGATAAATCCAAGGCTGGCCACGTTAATAACGACGTTATCCAATTATTCTATCATGACTTTCAAAATTTTCAACACCCAAACTCAGTCTCTATTTAATTGGTCAAACTCAAATAAACGCGACTTGAGCTTATCTCAAACTAACGGGCGGCTTTTGGGAAAATTTGTATATTCGACCCATGGTCAATACTAAATCGAGCCACGTTTAAGTTCACTTGAGCCATGACAACATCGATTGTCATGTAATTGTGTGGATCAATCATTAGTTCTAAAAAAACGCGATCGTTTGGAATAGGTTTGAGATCGTTCGCAAATTTCGTATTCTAGCAATGCGGAATTACCCGCGATCCAATTATACGACATTCACATATCGATTCATGACCATCCTTAGATCGGTCTATATTAACCTAAAATATCACCTCGACAATCCTTACCGTCGAAAGTTAGTCCATGGTCAGGTTCTATGGTCCTGTGAATCTAGATCCCTAATTAGCCTTTCCCTACTGATTAGTGTCCTAAGAGCGATCAAGTTTGGGCGAGATTTACTACAAGTGCGTTATTGAAATTATGCATTTCATAAATAACAAGTGGGTTGAAATTTAGATTGTCACACCTGGGAGTCGCATTCTTAACGACCGCGGTGGGATGTTACTTGTTCGTAGGGTACGGGGCGTGACAATAACCCTAAGATAACCGTGAGCTTGATGGTCGCTTAATGAATTGACTTTAGTAGGTGGTTTGAGTTTTGAAATATTTTAGTGCGAGGGCAATTATGAAAAGTATGAGAAATGAGACAACCGTCACATATCAAATTACAGTATTTTATGTATGTTACCATACACTACAAAAAAACCATTTTTTTCCGACGAAATTTCCAACGAAAAATTCTAGGAAATTCGTTGGAAAACGAATTTCCAACGAATTTTCCAACGAAAAAAAATTCGTTGGTAATAATTCGTCGCAAATTTTTCCAACGAAAAATTTAAATTTTCGTTGAAATTTTATAAATGAATTTTTTCGCTTGGAAAATTCGTTGGAAAAATCGTACTAAATTCGTTGGTAACGAATTTTTTTTTCCCACAATTTTTTTTTTCATTGGAAACTACAATTTTTTTTTTCGAAAAAATTGTGGAAATTTTTTTTGGTCGATAATTTTTTTGGTCAAAAAAATACCCTCGCCACGGCTGAGGGCAGCCTAAATCACGGCGAGGACCGAGGCCTCGGCCTCGCCATGGCCGGGCGCTCTCGCCTGATCGCCGGGCGAGGGGCCCGGCCCGCCCTGACTCCCCCGGTCGCCATGGCCGCCATGGGCCCGGGAGCTGCGTCGGCCGTGGCGCCCATGCAAGCCTCCGGGCGGGCCTAGCTCCCCTCACTGAACGAGGCTTGGTGGCGTTGGGGGCGGCCCATGGTGGCCTCGGGGACGTCGAAGGGCGTCAGGGGCGTCGAGGTCGTCGGAGGGCCTCGGGGGCGCCGGGGGCGCACGGGGCGCCGGGGCGGCTGACATGGACAGGAGGGGCGGGCTTTTGGGGAGGGAGCCGACGTCGAGGCATGACGATCTTGTTGTCCATGGCGCCCCAGCCGAATTTTCCAACGAGGAGGAGGGGGGGGCAATGGGAAGAAGGTGAAGGGGGAGACGAAGTGAGGGAGAAGGTGAAGCGCAGGACAGAGAAGAGAGAGAGAGAGAGAGAGAGAGAGAGAAATATGGAAATTGAACAACGTGGGAATAATGAGCTTGAAAATTTAAATAAGGCAGAAAGAAGTTTTTTGCAAAATTGTGGAAATTTCCCACGAATTTTGCAAACGAAAAATTGTACATACTAAAATAATTGCCCGAAAATTAAATTTGTTGAAAAATTGTTGAAATTTCCAAATCTAATTTTCCAACCTAAAATTGTACACAATAAAATAATTAGTTTAAAATTGAAATTCATTGAAATTTCGTTGGAAATTTCAACAAATTTTCCTACCTAATATAAAAAAAAATGTTGAATAATACCATGTTTTTTTTTTTAATTCGCTGAAATTTTCCAAACAAAAAATTGTACACACTAAAAATAATTGGCCGAAAATTGAAATTGTTGGAAAATTAAGTTTGCAAATGTCCAACGAATTTTTTTTTCATGGAAATTTCCAACGAAAAAATTATACACAAGAAATAGTTGCCCGAAAATTCAAATTGTTGGAAAATTGTTGAAATTTCCAACGAATTTTCCAAACGAAAAATTGTACACACTAAAAATAATTGTCCGAAAATTGAAATTGTTGGAAAATTTGTTGAAATTTCAACGAATTTTTTTTCGTTGAAATTTCAACGAATTTTCCAACGAAAAATCGTATACAATAAATAATTGCCCGAAAATTGAAATTCGTTGGAAAATTCGTTGGAAATTTCCAACGAATATTCCAACGAAAATTGTACACACTAAAATAATTGCCCAGAAAATTTAAATTCGTTGGAAAATTCGTTGGAAATTTCCAACAAAAAAAAATTCGTTAGAAATTTCCAACGAATTTTCCAATGAAAATCGTACACAATAAATAATTGTCCGAAAATTGAAATTCATTGAAATTTCGTTGGAAATTTCCAACGAATTTTCCTACGAATATAAAAAAAATGCCAAACAATACCGGTTTTTTAATTTGTCGCAAAATTCGTTGAAATTTCCAAACGAATTTTATGACAATTTTCTTCGTTGGAAATTTCCAACGAATTTTGCGACGAAAAATTTTTTGTTGGAAATTTCCAATGAATTTTATTTTTCGTTGGAAAATTTGTCGCAAATTTGCGACGAAAATTTTTCGTTGGAAAATTTTCGTGGCAAAAATGCGTTTTTTTTGTAGTGATACTTGATTCATATATATTTAGATACATTTTCAAAATGAGATTTATATATAGAGTACAACGACAAAGAAAGGTCTCGTTATTCTCTTTTTTTTTTCTTTTTTCTCTTGTGGTCGGTAGAGAAAGATTTGGTTGCATCATGCACTCTACAACTTCAAGGTTACGTTGAAATGATAGTATCTAACATACAAATAGCAAAGTGATTAGAATGAATTTTATAGTCACGCCACGATATTGCTTTATTCTCATCTTTCTTTACCTTAATTAGTAAAAAGAAACTCATCCCACTAATAGTGACATTAATTATTAGGTTGTTCTTAAATAGAAATTTGTGTATAGTTTATGAACCTAGACATACTTTGCTGTGGTAGTAAACAATAAGACTAAAACAATCCATTGATTTTTCTTTTATTTTTCGCTTAGTAGCCATACCTGATTTTAACCAAATAACATTAGAAAAATTACTGTAAATCTATCACTATTGCCCTTGATTTTAACTTTCTAAAGAAAAGCAACTTTCTTTGCTCCTTCAGCTTGAAACGAAAATAGATTCAGTGCCGTTCCTTGTCCAACCATGAGATACAATTGACAAAAGCAGCATTGGATTCCAAAAGGTGCGCCTAGGACATCAATCTCTCCCCCTCTCTCTCTCTGTATTAAAAAACAGCCTTCACAAGTCCACCCGCGCAAGTTGACGTTGTCCTTGACACGAAAAGCAAATCAACGAACTGTTCGAACCAACCCTGCGAGCTTTAATTACTCGGTCGATCCCAAGTCTGAGGTTCGCTTTCAATAGGAACGTGTTTCTCATTGTCATGTTGCAATGGATTGTAGGACTTTTCAAACTTACTTTCAAATTATAAAAAATCACGAATAGAGATTTTTTCTTTTCTTGATGTGCTACATACTATCGCCAGTGCATCTCATGTGTGAACTCCTTGACTAAATATGCAAGTCCGACATCACATTTACATCTTTATGTGTAGATATTATGATGTGCCTCTCCAAGGCGGACCACAGCATGTCTTTTCACTAAAGCAACTTTTCTGAAAATGCCACTGACGATGTTGACTTAGGTGAGAACATAAAGTTTCATGATAATTCTATATTTTTTTAATTGTTCCGTGAATCTATCTAACGTGGTCCGTCACAGACTTATGTTATTTTCAAATCTCTCCTTATATGAACTGTGAATTTTAAACAAACACAAGAAATTGATTCATGTGAAGTGTTCTACTTAGCCTGCAGAACCTGTTATTGACAACTGAACATGTGTCATCGATGTGAGTTGCTATCGATCACCAAATATTAACCCCTATAGTCATTGATAAGATGTCTTGTGAGTGATAATGTTCACGTGTTTTTCACAGGACTGTTTGTGCTCACGTGTCAAGCGTGTGCTTGCTCACATCGATGACTTGATTATCGTTGGTGTAAACAACTAGTATTGAGGCACACGCTTCAATTTTTAGTGATTATATCGAAGAGAAGGAAAGAACCAATTTAGGGGAAATTTGATGGTTACTTCATAGAGTGGATGTAGTCAATAACCCTAAGATATCCGTGAGTTTGATGGTCACTTAATGAATTGACTTTGGTAGGTGGTTTGAGTTTTGAAATATTTTAGTCTGAGGGCAATTATGAAAAGCGTAAGAAATGAGACAAACGTCACGTAACAAATTACAGTATTATATGTATGTTACCATACTTGATTCATATATATGTAGCTACTTTTTCAAAATGAGATTTATATATACAGTACAACGACAAAGAAAGGTCTCGTTCTCTTTTTTTTTTCTTTTTTCTCTTGTGGTCACTAGAGAAAGATTTGGTTGCATCATGCACTCTACAACTTCAAGGTTACGTTGAAATGATAGAATCTAACATACAAATAACAGAGTGATTAGAATGAATTTTATAGTCACGCCACGATATTGCTTTATTCTCACCTTTCTTTAGTAAAAAGAAACTCATCCCACTAATAGTGACATTAATTATTAGGTTGTTCTTAAATAGAAATTTGTGTATAGTTTATGAACCTAGACATACTTTGCTGTAGTAGTAAACAATAAAACTAAAACAATCCATTGATTTTTCTTTTATTTTTCGCTTAGTAGCCATACCTGATTTTAACCAAATAACATTAGAAAAATTACTGTAAATCTATCACTATTGCTCTTGATTTTAACTTTCTAAAGAAAAGCAACTTTCTTTGCTCCTTCAGCTTGAAACGAAAATAGATTCAGTGCCGTTCCTTGTCCAACCATGAGATACAATTGACAAAAGCGGCATTGGATTCCAAAAGGTGCGCCTAAGACTCATTCTCTCCCCCTCTCTCTCTCTCTCTGTATTAAAAAACAGCCTTCACAAGTCCACCCGCGCAAGTTGACGTTGTCCTTAACACGAAAAGCAAATCAACGAACTGTTCGAACCAACCCTGCGAGCTTTAATTAGACGCTCGATCCGAAGTCTGAGGTTCGCTTTCAATAGTAACGTGTTTCTTGTTGTCATGTTGCAATGGATTGTAGGACTTTTCAAACTTACTTTCAAATTATAAAAAATCACGAATAGAGATTTTTTCTTTTCTTGATGGTGCTACATACTATCGCCAGTACATCTCATGTGTGAACTCCTTGACTAAATATGCAAGTCCGACATCACATTTACATCTTTATGTGTAGATATTATGATGTGCCTCTCCAAGGCGGACCACAGCATGTCTTTTCACTAAAGCAACTTTTCTGAAAATACCACTGACGATATTGACTTAGGTGAGAACATAAAGTTTCATGATGATCCTATATTTTTTGAATTGTTCCGTGAATCTATTCAACGCGGTCCGTCACAAACTTATGTTATTTTCAAATCTCTCCTCATATGGACTGTGAATTTTAATCAAACACAAGAAATTGATTCATGTGAAGTGTTCTACATAGCCTGCAGAACCTGTTATTGGCAATTGAACATGTGTCATCGATGTGAGTTGCTGTCAATCACCAAATATTAACCCCTATAGTCATTGACAAGATGTCTTGTGTGTGATAATGTTCACGTGTTTTTCACAGGACTGTTTGTGCTCACGTGTCAAGCGTGTGCTTGCTCACATCGATGACTTGATTATCGTTGGTGTAAACAACTAGTATTGAGGCACACGTTTCAATTTTTAGTGATTATATCGAAGAGAAAGGAAAGAACCAATTTAGGGGAAATTTTATGGTTACTTCATAGAGTGGATGTAGTCAATAACCCTAAGATATCCGTGAGTTTGATGGTCACTTAATGAATTGACTTTGGTAGGTGGTTTGAGTTTTGAAATATTTTAGTCCAAGGGCAATTATGAAAAGCGTAAGAAATGAGACAAACGTCACATAACAAATTACAGTATTATATGTATGTTACCATACTTGATTCATATATATGTAGCTACTTTTTCAAAATGAGATTTATATATACAGTACAACGACAAAGAAAGGTCTCGTTCTCTTTTTTTTTTCCTTTTTTCTCTTGTGGCCAGTAGAGAAAGATTTGGTTGCATCATGCACTCTACAACTTCAAGGTTACGTTGAAATGATAGTATCTAACATACAAATAGCAAAGTGATTAGAATGAATTTTATAGTCACGCCACGATATTGCTTTATTCTCACCTTTCTTTAGTAAAAAGAAACTCATCCCACTAATAGTGACATTAATTATTAGGTTGTTCTTAAATAGAAATTTGTGTATAGTTTATGAACCTAGACATACTTTGCTGTAGTAGTAAACAATAAAACTAAAACAATCCATTGATTTTTCTTTTATTTTTCACTTAGTAGCCATACCTGATTTTAACCAAATAACATTAGAAAAATTACTGTAAATCCATCACTATTGCTCTTGATTTTAACTTTCTAAAGAAAAGCAACTTTCTTTGCTCCTTCAGCTTGAAACGAAAATAGATTCAGTGCCGTTCCTTGTCCAACCATGAGATACAATTGACAAAAGCAGCATTGGATTCCAAAAGGTGCGCCTAGGACATCAATCTCTCCCCTCTCTCTCTCTCTGTATTAAAAAACAGCCTTCACAAGTCCACCCGCGCAAGTTGACGTTGTCCTTGACACGAAAAGCAAATCAACGAACTGTTCGAACCAACCCTGCGATCTTTAATTAGACGGACGATCCGAAGTCTGAGGTTCGCTTTCAATAGGAACGTGTTTCTAGTTGTCATGTTGCAATGGATTGTAGGACTTTTCAAATTTACTTTCAAATTATAAAAAATCACGAATAGAGATTTTTTCTTTTCTTGATGGTGCTACACACTGTCGCCAGTGCATCTCATGTGTGAACTCTTTGACTAAATATGCAAGTCCGACATCGCATTTACATCTTTATGTGTAGATATTATGATGTGCCTCTCCAAGGCGGACCACAGCATGTCTTTTCACTAAAGCAACTTTTCTGAAAATACCACTGACGATGTTGACTTAGGTGAGAACATAAAGTTTCATGATGATCCTATATTTTTTGAATTGTTCCGTGAATCTATTCAATGCGGTTAGTCACAAACTTATGTTATTTTCAAATCTCTCCTCATATGGATTGTGAATTTTAAACAAACACAAGAAATTGATTCATGTAAAGTGTTCTACTTAGCACTCAATTATGCCTTCAAATTATGTGTATCATATATTATCTATTGCTGCAATCAACATGTAATAACAGATAAAAGAAAGAGCCATTTGGAAGTTTGCACTTATATACACAATTATCATATTTGCTCCTACAATAGCCAAGTTGAACCATCAACGAATCAAACATTTCATAGCCCTATCTAGGTGATTACTTCAAGCTATATATAAACATTTTCAATGACAAACATGATCTTCCTTTCCTTCATATTGAAAACTGTCTGGTCGACCCATTTAGATTTTCTCTTCGAGTTCACCATGCAAAAAGGCTGTTTTCACATCAAGTTGTTCCAACTCTAAATCATGTTTAGCAAAAGAAAAGCAAGAAAAATGTGAATGGAGCTGTGTTTAATGGTAGGGGAAAATACATCATTAAAATCAACTCCCTCAATTTGACCATAGCCCTTAACAACTGGATGAGCTTTGAACCCGATGTCTTCAACTCCAAGATACCTTCTTTTCTTTTGAAATCCCATTTACAGCCCACAATTTTTTTTCTTTTGGTAGCTTGACAATCTCCCAAGTCTAATTCTTTTGAAGAGATTACATCTCTTTATTCATAGCAAACAACCACTTTGCTGAATCTTTTGAAGAGATAGCTTCCTTGTAGGTTTTAAGCTTTCTATACTCTACTAACTATGTAACCGAAAGAGCATTAGCAACAAAATCTGATTACCCCTATTTCTGTGGAGGCTTCATTGTCCTTCTTGGTCTATCTCTGGCAATGGAATAATATTTCTCTTCAGGTTCTTCAATCTCAATATTATCACTAGACAACTAGACTGGTTGCGAAGAAATCAAGCTTCACCTTCTCTGTAGTACTTTCCATGTTTTCATGTCAAGGAATAGACGATTGTTTTCTCGGATGAAGAATAGCAAACTCATAAAAGATAATATCTTTTCTAATGATAAAATTAGAAGAATCAATACACCAAAGTTTATAACCCTTTACACCAGAAACATAACCAAGAAAGATTCATTTTTTTGCTCTAGGCTCAAGTTGCCCCTCACTAACATGTGCATATGTTGGACATCCAAATACTCTAAAAGAAGAATAATCAATAGGTTTACCTAACCATACCACCCCAAGTGTCTTACACTCGATAGATGTACAAGGAGAACGATTTACCAACCAACAAGTTGTATTGACTGCCTCAACCTAGAACTCCTTGCCCAAAATAGCGTTAGACAACATGCACTTAGTCCTTTTTAATAAGGTTTTGTTCATGCGTTCTGCGATACAATTCTGCAGTGGCGTATTATTTGCTCCCACAAAATTCGCCCCCACAAAATTCTGCATTGCCTTCATTTATGCATAATTTATTAAACTCGCCCCCACAAAATTCGAGCCCATTATTTGCTCTCAGTCTCTTGATCTTCTTACTAGTATGTTTCTCAATCATTTTTTTCCATCACTTAAATGTAACAAAAAAGCATCACTCTTCTGCTTTAAAAAATAGACCTAGACCTTCCTTGAAAAATAATCAATAAAAGTGAGTAAATACCTTGAATCAAGGCCTTTCGAAGGAACTTTCGCAAGCCCCCAAAGATCAGAACGAATATAATTAAAAGTGCCATTTGTGATGTGAATTCCTATTTTCAAACTAACCCTTTATTGTTTCCCGAAAACACAATGCTCACAGAAATCTAGTTCTCCAATTTTCTGGCCACACAGAAGACCTCTCTTACTCAGCGCATTCATCCCTATAATACTCATATGGCCTAATATCATATGCCATAACTTAGTGTTGTCTGATTCTGTCATGGCGGATGAGACTGTAGCTGAACTAGTAACTGTAGCGCCTTCAGCTAATACAAAGTGCCAGTTTTTAGCCCTGTCGTCAACGGATTGAACCTCTCATAATCTTCATAACCGCACCTTCAGCCACATACCTACAACCATTAGCATCAAGCGTACCCAAAGAAATGAGATTCTTCTTCAAATGAAGAACTTGTGCGACATTTTCCAAGGTTCTGATCATGACGTCGTGCATCTTAATGCGGACAGTCCCAATCCCATCAGCTTTGCATTTAGCATTGTTTCCCATTAGAATAACTCCACCATTATATCTCCTGTCTGTGTAGACCCAATCACGATTAGGATGCATCTGGTACAAACAGCCTGTGAGACATCCGGAAAATTTCTACATTAATTAAAATGTAGGAATTTGTAGTCGGTAAATATTCCAAGTAGAAATTCCAGTTGGCTTATTTACATTGTATGAGAGGAACGCCCAAATTGTATTTTCTGTGTGTGTGGTTCCGGAAGTGGAACCATTTGAGTTAAATTAATCAATATTTGCTTTTGGGTTGATTATCTCTGATGGCGAGGAAGCATGTAACACCACAATGGTTGTTAACGGAAACTGATATGCTCCGCATTTGCGTATCGGATAGGTAGTGGGTTAGAAATTTACTGAGTCATGATTCTCCTGGTGTTTGGTCACTTTCGCGGAACGCTTTGGTGTGTTCAAAATACTTTTTACTTACGTACCTGTTCACTAGATATTTCAGTAATTTAACAAATATCCACTTTGAAATAAGCCTTTGGTCTCTCTTTAAATTTGGTCGACGTCTCTTTTCATTTTCTACCGAGCATTTAAACCACAAGCCTTTGATTTGTGACATCTAACAACACCGATGGAGCTTTTTCCTCCGTGCTTGAATTTTCCTCATTGCAGGTTTTTCGGCCACATTCCAACGAACACCCAGCCTGGTCAGTCCTTGTTGCGATCTAAAGCTACTGCAACAATCTCAACATTCCAAGCAACCCGGGTGAAACGCTCAGCAAAATCCAGCGAAGTTTCCAGTAATTTTATCATCATATCCATAAATTCCTTTGGTGATCTCTAGCTCTGTTGCTACTCCAATAGCTCCACCGCCCATCGGTAACACGCCCGGGGCAACAGCTTGTCCCTTGCTGGCCGACCTTCTCATGCCCACATTGCCGGTCTTTGGAGCCACGCGACAGCCACCGTCCGAGAGTCCCCATTTCGGAAACAAATATTCGAATTAGGTAATTATTTAGTCCTGATTTGATTCAATAATTGTATTACCTAATTCATGCTTATCGATATCTAACATTATTATTCTGAAATTTTTAGGCATATCCAATTAGGAATATTTCCTAATTTGACAACGTGCACATGGTCGATAGTTCGATCTATAGCAATGAGATAGGATTATCGACCACACGAAAAATCAGCAACTTAATCCTTACTTATTTGGAAAATGATACCTAAGCGCAAATGAAATGAAATAGAACTTTAAAGACATTGAAATGACTCTCTTCACCAAGAAACGGGCCCTGTCATGATGGGAATCCCAAATCTCGATTTTTGTGATTTATAGGTGTGACATCCTGAAATTTTGCCCATTTGGGGTTTATGAAATGTTTGGTTTTATGAACGTACTTGTAGTTAGTTATCGCCCGGAACTAATTATTCCTGGGATACTAACCATTAGGGAAAGGCTAATTAGGGATTTAAATTCGTGCGACTAAAGAAAATCCGATCGTGAATTGATTTTCGACTATAAAATCGTTGAGGTGACATTTTGAGCCAATGTATGCCAATCTTAGGGTAGTTACGGGCCGATTCGTCACTGTCATATGAGTGGATCATGGGTGATTCTGTTTGACCATGGAATGAATTGACGAATGATCCAGAACCTATATTGAACGATCGTGCCCGACGGAACTAGAGATCGAACCTCGCGATTACATGACAACTAAAGTCGTCACGAATTGAATGAACTTGCACGTGACTCGATTATTTATCAGTCAGGGGTCGAGTATGCGAATTTCCCCAAAAGTCGTCCGTTAGTTTGAGAAACGCTCGAGTTATGTTAAATAAAATTCAATTATTAATTAGAGCTCAAATTGGGCATCGGAAAATTAGGAAGTCACGTCGGGACGTTAGGACAACGTTGTGGTTGGAACGTACAGCTTTGGATTTTCCCGAATCCTTTAGAAAAATTCAATTTCGGCAAAAAAATGGAAAAGTGATCATTTTACCCTTGGAGGTTTATAAAGGGCAAGTGTTAAAGGGGAAGGGCATTTTGGTCATTTTGCCTTAATTTTTGAGTTGGATAATTTTGAACTTGAAATTTTATGAAATTCCCAAATTGCCCTTGGATATTTTGGAAAAGATTCAATCCGGGCCGTTGATCTCAGGATAAGAATGGATCTTGGCCGTTGATTGGGTTTGTAAGGAAAGGGCATGATGGTCAATTGGCCCCCAATAATTGACCTTGGATTATTTAAACCCAAAATCCCTTCTCTCTCTCTATCTCTCGGCAACTCCCTCCCCTCCCTCACCGAACCGACCGCCCTCCCCCTTGGCTGCTCCACCGCTGCTCGCCAGCCATAGCCGCCGTGCTGCCGCTGCCCGTCACCAAGCCACCAACACCTTCACGCCGCCGTCTCTCTCTCTCTCTCTCTCTCTTTCCCTCTCTCGTGGCCGTGAACCGCGGCAAGGAAGCCGCTGCTCGCCGCCTGCCGTCCAGCCCACCATCACCGTCACCGTACCTCGCTTGCCACCGCCGTGTGCTGTTGTGAGCCGCCGATCAGCCGTTTCCCCTTTTCGCTCTAGCCGAGTTAGTCTAGAGTTCGGCTAAGTTGCACCCTAAACTCTATTTAGGACTTCAGGTATCTACGGACAAAATTAGGGGTCGAATCGGGTTTAATTAGACACGATTTTGGCGAAATTTGGGGCTGTTTGTGGATTAATTGTGTGAATTAATTTAGGGGCTGATATTAACTGATTTTGAGGATGAAATTGCGATGTTTAGGGGCTAAGATGATGTTAAATTAGGTGCTGGAAATTGGGCTCATATTAATGAGCGTATGACTCGATTTTGGGAAAAATGGTGTCCGTTTAGTGCTGGTATGGTGGCTGAAATGTGATGTTCATTATGGCTTGAATGAGTGTAGAAAGACTTAATTGTGCACGTATATGTGGCTGTGATTGTTGGCCCGTGAGTGGCCATGTATGTTTGTTGAAGTGGTGGATTGAATGACTAGATTTTTGTATTGTTATGCGTACGCGCGGGCCGAATTGAATTAATTGTCAATTGGCCGTGTTGGATGCTTGTTGAGCATGAGAAATGTGTGTGAATTGGTGCGTGCACGGGCCACGTGTGATTGGCCAATTTATTGACAAGTGAGTGTTGAGCATGTGAATGAGCGAGAAATCGTGTGTGGTGTGGTATATGTGATTGTGGAAATCCCTAAGGCTGTACCATTACACGGGGATATTTATCTGTCCTGAGGCTCTACGACTATGCAGGACAATGCTCGGTATTACCGGAGGACAGCCAACCTAAGGCGGTACCATTACGCGGGTTGTGTCGTAGGTGGTGAGTGTTGAGCCTAAGGCAATACTACTACACGGGCAATATACACGGCCTGAGGCGGTACCATTAAATGGGGTCTAAAGTGTTGTTTTGAGTTAGTCATAGTGAACCTGAGGCGGTACTACAACGCGAGTCACTGGCAAGTTGAGAATGAGTTGGTCACAATGGGCCTGAGGCGGTACTATTACGTGGGCCACTGGCAAGGTAAGTGTGGGATGGTCGCAATGAACCTGAGGTGGTACCATTACACGGGTCACTGGCGAGTGGTGTGAAAAAGATGTGATGAGATCAGAATGAATGCATGAAACGTAATTAGAACATGCATGTGAGTGGAATAGTGCTATTGTGACTAACGTGTAGGTTGCACGCTGGAAAGGCCCAGGTAAGTAATGATTGTGTGCCTGCGGTGTAATAGCTAAGTGCGATTGTTTGCCATGATTTTCTGGAGGTACATGATAGCCTAGGTGGGGTTTAGGGTATGTACTTGCTGAGATGTATTCTTATGGTTGTTTCAACCAAAAATTTCAGAACCCTGGCATGAGCGATGAACCTCCCGCTGCCGCCACTTGAGCGTTTTAGAGTATCGATACACACTAACCACATTATTGCAGAGTATCCTGTAGATGATAATATGACCTGCGTTATGCATACGACGATAGCTTGGGTAGACATAGGACTGCCCCTCTGGCAGTCCCATACCTACACTGCGTGGTTCTTTCGAGACGGGATAGACGAATTTGGTCCCGTCCGCGGATTTGATGTTCCCTTTGATGGAGTAGGGGACTAGGATCCATCTGCCATACCTCTTCCGGATGACAAGATGACTAGTTTGGAAACTAGTCTAACGCAGTCAGGACTTCAGCAAGCACCTATAGCACCGGAGCCTTCAGGGGCCAAGCACGAGCCGGAATTGGAAGAGTCTCAAGTGGGATACGATACAATGGACGTGGATCTCAAGGCGATCCCAGAGGAAGAACCCGAGGCAGAACCTGAAGAGGCCCCAGAAGATGAACCTAAGGATGAGCCTAAAGGAGAACCGGTGTACATTCCCCCGTATGAGCAATGAATTGACCCCAAGTTTGTGTCAAAGGACGAGTTCTTTGAGGAGCTCGTCGAGGAGGAGCGGGACGAAGTTCCAGTGGAATCGGGTGACATCAATAACCCGATCGAGATCGAAGCCGAGTCGGAATCCTTAGAGGAGCAAACAGTCTAGGGAAATTTAGATTCAGAGGACGAAGAATCAGACTTGGAGTGGACACTAAGTAGAGGGCGTAGGGGCTAGTGTAGAGGTTGGCGAATAGGCTTTTTGGAGGGTACCATTTTTGGGCAATAGAATACCCAAGCTATCAATCATTTTGGATATCGGTGGTTTATAGATAGGAGTTAGGTGTACATATGCATATGGTGGTTTGTAAATTGTGAATATTATATAAGTTTGAATGAGGAATAAGTATGTTTATTCTCCTTGATTACCCCAGTATTTATTGTCCGGGGTATTGGTGGCTTTCGCTGGTCGTTTTAAATCTCTCATAAGTAAATTTGGGTGGGCGATACCCTGGGACATCGCATTATTCGACCAGAGAAGTGAGTTACGTGCTCGATGGGACTCGGGGCGTGACAATAGGACTTGTCAGTTAAAATTCAAGTGTCAATAAGAAATATTGAATTTTTATATATTTTGATGTATCATAATGAAGTACTTGAGCCTATTTATTAGGCTTTATTAGACAACAAGATAACAAGAAATCAATTATAATCAACTAGGGACATGCACAATAAATATATATAATCCCGAGAAATAAGGAGAATCCACGGAGATATCCGAATTATCTCTAATATACAAAATATCCTAATTATCTATAACACCTCCAAATCCTCACGAATATCCCATTCTTTCCAACTTGTTTGTCCTTTAACAAGGTCCGTCCAGCTTCTAATCATCTTTCTACTATATACAAAACGATTCGTATGTCAACATTGAACTTTATCCATCTATCCATAGAGTAGGCATGCCACTGAACTCACGTAATTTTTCGTGTTCAGGTATAAGTTCTGTGATTTATTTCTTGCTAGGACCTTTCATTTGTTCACCCTCCCGTGTTAGTCGAAAAAATAGTCGATGCAAAATCCAAACTATGCAACTCAGGCGAATATATATATCCAAGGAGAGCAAGGTCAATTAAACTGGGAGTGAAATCTATTGTGTGCAATATGGTGAAGCAGGAAAAAAATAAAAAAGGACCAATAGATATTAGTCTGCTACATTTCCGCACGTAATTAATTACTGTACTTGCATAATGCAGATGATGCTAAACAGGGACGTAGAGAGACGGCTCAACAAGTCAATTCGAGAATGGATTGTTACTTCGTGCCAAGTGATGCAGGTTTTTGTGTTGAGTGAGCATGAGGATGCGGAGACAAGATACTAGATTCACCTTTGTTTAATGGGTTAATACCACGAAAAACCCCAAATTGATACATTTATGATAAATTTACCCAAAACTAATATTTTGACCATCAAAAACTCGGAAACTGGTACACTTGGGATAAATTTACCAAAAACTATTTTTTTGACCACCAAAAACCCCAAACTAGTACATTTGTGATAAATTTACCCTCCGTTAAATTATATTGATATTACAAAAAACCAAAAAATGGTACACATGTTTGTAAAACCCCAAATTGGTGCATCTGTTAATTGCCACGTGTCATCCAACTTAGAAATTTGAAGGTAAAAAGTAACAAAAACTAACAAAGGGTAAAATTATCATAGATATATCAGTTTGGGTTTTTCGTGACAAAAAAATTAATTTAGAGTAAATTTATCATAAATATACTGGTTTGAAATTTTTCGTGGTATTTACTCTTAAACTGCTGAGAATATTGAGCCAATTAGAAGAAGTCCTGTCATATGACACAACAGCCACATATTTAACAAATTAAACATCAGCAAATTCACTCCAAGTCTTTGCTCAAGTCCACGTTTTAGGAAGGTGTGATGGTGATGGTGATGGGAGTAGCTTGAATTTAATATCCCTGCAGTGTCACTTATGCAGTATTTATTATTTCTATCAAAGTTAATTATTGCATCCTCGCCATGACTTGCTCTCATCTTTATTCAATCATGTACGAAATACTCGAAGAAAATCACTATTGGTGTAATAAGTCGATGATAAAACCATATGAGCAGATAGTCTTGCAGCCACATTAATTAGAAAATGACGGTCTGAGCGATGAATCTCCCGCCGCCGTCACCTGAGCGTTTTGGAGTACTGATACACATCGACCACAATATTGTAGAGTATCCTATAGATGATAATATGACCTGGGTTAAGCATACGACGATAGTTTGGGTAGACATAGGGCTACACCTCTAGCAGCCCCATACTTGCACTGCGTGGTTCTTCCGAGACAGGAGAGACGAATTTGGTCCCATCCGTAGATTTGATGTTCCCTTTGATAGAGTAGGGGACTAGGATCCATCTACCATACGTCCTCCGGATGGCAAGATGACTAGTTTAGAGACTAGTCTAGCGCGGTCAGGACTTTAGCAAGTGCTTGCAGCACCAGAGCCTTCAGGGGCCAAGCACGAGCCGGAACTGGAAGAGTCTTAAGCGGGATACAATCCAATGGACGTGGATCTCGAGGCGATCCCAGAGGAAGAACCCGAAGAGGAAGAACCCAAGGCAAAACCTGAAGAGGCCCCAAAAGATGAACCTGAGGATGAGCCTGAAGGATAACCGGTGTACATTCCCCCGTATGAGCAATGGATTGGCCCCGAGTTTGTGCTAGAGGATGAGTTCTTTGAGGAGCCCGTCGAGGAGGAGCAAGACGAAGTTCCAACGGAATCGGGTGACATCAACAACCCGATCAAGATCGAAGCTGAGCTGGTATCCTCAGAGGAGCAGCAGTCCAAGAAAATTCAGATTCAGAGGACGAAGAATCAAACTCAGAATGGACGCCAAGTAGAGGGCGTAGGGGCTAGTGTAGGGGTTGGCGAATAGGCTTTTTGGAGGGTACCATTTTTGGGCGATAGAATACCCAAGCTATCGATCATTTTGGATATCGGTGGTTTATAGATAGGAGTTCGATGTGCATATGTATATGGTGGTTTGTAAATTGTGAATATTTTATAAGTTTGAATGAGGAATAAATATGTTTATTCTCCCTGATTACCCCAGTATTTATTGTCCATGTATTGGTGGCTTTCGCTGGTCGTTTTAAATCTCTTATAAGTAAATTTGGGTTGGCGATACCCTGGGACATCACATTATTCAACCAGAGAAATGAGTTACGTGCTCAATGGGGTTCGGGGCGTGACATCACGGTTTGGTTTAGTATCAGAGCAAGGACAGCTCAATCTAAACTGGTCAAAGTCTGGAGTGATAAGGAGTAGAGACCCTGGGGTAGTAATTTAGGGAGACTTAGCAAGTCATAGGGCGCAATAAGCTACACGTGCCTTCAAATTATTTGTTGTGGTTGTTGAGTAAATTGATTGTTGTGATGATTGAAATACAGGTACGTCTAGACCTGAGGTAAGTGCACAGACCCTATTAATTGTGGCATTATGCTTATGGTGATTAATTGCCTGTTGAGTGGATTATTGTGTTAATTCACTGCCTAGGGCTAGATTGATATAGTTGGCCTAGGTTTCTAATTCTTGAGTGGAATTGTAGCAGGTAGTTAAGTGGTAGAAATCGTGAGAATGATTACGCGAGGTAGAGGAACTACGGTCCGTCCAACTCGCGAGCCCGAGCTTGACCTGCAGAGGATCCTAGAATGGAAGCGGTCATGAGGACCCTAGAACAGATCGGTAATCTAATAGGACAGCAGACTCAGGAGCGAGCTGCCACGATTGCCCAAGCTGCTGAGGCCGTTGTGGTTGCTGCTGCCAATAATAATAATGAGAATCAATGGCAAGGGCAGGTGAATGCAAATAGGCAAATGCACCAATTATTAGAATAGTTTCTAAAGTTGAAGCCTCCTAAGTTTAATGGTAGAGGCGATATTGACAGTGTATCGTTGTGGGTGGAGGAATTAGAGAAAGCTATTGAAGTCTTGGGGTGTACAGATGAGGAAAAAGTGACATTAGCCGTCTATCAATTGCAAGGAAATGCAAATGATTGGTGGAAAGCCACCAGAGGACTGATATTCTAGGCTGGCGTAGCCCAGACTTGGGCGATGTTTGTAGAAGTCTTTAATGGCAAATATTTTCTAAGAGTATCCGAGAATAAAAATTATCGGAGTTTATGAGGTTGCGTCAAGGGCAGAGAACGGTGGATTAGTACGAGGCCGAATTTGCTCGGTTGTCTAAGTTTGCCCTGAAGATGGTTGAGGACCCATTAGATAGGGCTCAAAGATTCTGAGATGACTTGAAACCGAACTTTTGTAGCCAAATGATCTAATTGAATCTGAGAGGGTATAACGAGATTTATAATAGGGCTCAAGCGATTGAATAAGATTTGGCGGATAGGGCCGCCGCTTCTAGGTCGAGGTTTGCCAAGGTAGGGATAACCATAAATTAAGGAAGAGACCAATGATGGGCAATAGACGTTTTGTGCCTCCTGCTAGAAGGAATATAGGGAAGCCGGCCCATAATCAGAATGGTCCATGTCGAGTATGTAGAGAAAGACATGGAAATGGATCTTGTCCAATCCGGGGCGGAGCATGTTTCGGATGTGGTGGATTTGGTCATCATATAAGGTTTTGCCCCAACCTCAGACAGAATAGATCGCCTGCGTTGCCGCCAGCCCGGAACAGGAACCAAATTGGAGCGGCTCAGGCAACCAACCAGAATAGGCCACAGGCGCAAGGACGAGTGTACGCCATGGCCAAAAGAGAGGTTGAAGACGCGCCAGGGGTTGTCACAGGTACGGTTTCTCTGTGCAATCATGCTGCGTATGCTTTATTTGACCCTGGAGCGTCACATTCCTTTATATCTGAACAATTTGTTGAGTTGATTGGTATAGAACCGCAGTTGCTTGATGTTATGTTATGCGTGACAACTCTCTTGAATGATAAGATGCTAGTTTCATTGGGATGTCCGAACTATAAGATTGTGATTGGGGATAGGGAGGAAATGATTGATTTAAAGGTTCTAGCCATGTACGATTTTGATGTAATAGTAGGTATGGACTGGCTGTCTAAGCAGAGGGCCGTAATGGATTGTAATAGCAGGGTGATCTAATTTAATCTCATTGGACATCCGGAATTCAAATTCATGGGAAATCGAGGGGGACCCTCAATTCCATGGATTTCGTCACTAGAAATGACGAAGTTGTTGAGAGAAGGATGTCAAGGATTTTTAGCGACTGTAGTTGATTCAACGGCTGAAGAGCTGAGGCTAGAGGACATAACCATGGTGTGCGAGTATCTTGATGTTTTTCCTCATGAATTGCTGGGATTGCCACCAGAAAGAGAAGTAGAGTTTGTAATCGAGTTGGCACTTGGAATTGAGCTAATCTCGAAGGCACCCTATAGAATGTCGTCGGAATTAAAGGAGTTAAAGGTGCAAATGCAAGAATTATTAGATAAGAGATTTATTCGTCCGAGTACGTCTCCGTGAGGAGCGCCAGTTTTATTTGTGAGAAAGAAAGATGAATCGTTGAGGTTATGTATAGATTACAGGCAGCTAAATCATGTGACGATAAAAAATAAATATCCCCTGCTGAGGATTGATGATTTGTTTGATCAGTTACAAGGGGCTTCGATGTTCTCTAAAATTGATTTAAGAACGAGATACCATCAGTTGAGGATTAGGAAGGAGGATATACCGAAGACGGCATTTAGAACGAGATATGGACATTATGAATTTACAGTAATGCCATTCGGATTGACGAACGCCCGTGCTGCCTTTATGGATCTAATGAATCGGGTATTTAAGGAATTCTTAGATCAATTCGTGATCGTTTTTATAGACGACATATTGGTGTACTTGAAGAGTTTAGAGGAGCATGAGTTCGCTTGAGTAGAGTTTTGTAGACTTTAAGAGAGAACGCACTATATGCTAAGTTTAGCAAGTGCGAGTTTTGGCTCAATCGAGTAGCATTTCTCAGACATGTGATCTCTAGGGAAGGAATCTCAGTAGATCCATCAAAAATTGAGGCGGTAATGAAATGGCCGAGACCAACGACGGTAACAGAAGTTCGAAGTTTTATGGGTTTGGCAGGATATTATTGTCATTTTGTGGAAAGGTTTTCGGCAATAGCGATACCATTGACACATTTATTGAAAAAGGAAACGAAGTTTGAATGGACCGACAAATGTGAAAGGAGTTTTCAGGAATTGAAGCATAGATTGATAATGGCACCGGTGTTGATTATTCCATCAGGATCCGGAGGATATCAAATTTATAGCGATGCGTCGTTGAAAGGATTGGGGTGTGTACTCATGCAAAATGGACAAGTGGTGGCCTACGCATCAAGGCAGTTAAGATGCATGAGTTGAACTATTTGACGCATAATTTGGAATTAGCCGCAATAGTATTTGCCCTGAAGATTTGGTGACATTATTTATGCGGAGAGAAATTTCAGATTTATACCAACCATCAGAGCCTTAAATATTTATTTTCTCAAAAGGAACTTAATATGAGTCAGTATCGGTGGATGGAGTTATTGAAAGATTACGATTGTGATATACTATATCATCTCGGGAAGGCCAACCAGGTAACTGATGCATTGAGTCGGAAGTCAAGCATCGCATATTTGATGGTCAAGGAATGGGCATTATTAGAAAAAGTGCGAGACTCGGAGTTTAGATTTGAAGTAAGTCAAGTCTCGAGTTTGTTGGCCACGTTAAGGATTGAATCGGAGATCCAGGCTAAGATTAAGACCTTGCAGTTTGCGAATCAAGAAATCCAGAGGATTCTAGAGATGGATGAGACTAAGAGAAAGCCGGACTTCCAGATATCCGAAGACGGGATACTGAAGTTCCGTGGACAATTATATGTGCCTGACGATGCGAAGCTTAAAAAAGAGATTTTATCAGAAACGCATCATATTAGTTATAGTATCTACCCAGGGAGTACCAAAATGCATCAGAATTTAAGGCAATATTATTGATGGAACGGTATAAAAGTAGACATAGCCAGACATGTGGCCAAATGTCTAACGTACCAGCAAGTGAGGGCACAACATTGTAAGCCCGGAGGATTATTGCGACCTTTGGAAATCCCAGAATGGAAATGAGAGTATATTAGATCATGACACTACTTGGGTGATTGTCGACAGATTGACCAAATTGGCACACTTTTTGGCTGTGCTAAAGGACTTTGCATTAGATCGATATGCTGAGTTATATGTGCAACAGATAGTTCGTTTGCATGGGTGCCAGTGACAATTACCTCATATCATGATCCTAGATTTACCACTAATTTTTGGAAAAGTCTGCAGACGGCATTAGGATCAAAGCTGCAGTTCAGTATAGCTTACCATCCACAAACGGATGGCCAGTCTAAAAGGACAATTCAGACTTTATAAGATATGCTTAAGGCATATGTATTAGATTTTCAGGGAAGAGCAATTGCCCTTAGCAGAATTTGCCTATAACAATAGTTTCCAGCAGAGCATCGGAATGGCGCCATTTGAAGCGCTATATGGCAGGGCTTATAAGACGCCTGTGTGTTGGGATGAAGTAGGAGAAAAGAGTATAACTGGGCCAAAGTTAGTCCAACAGTCAGTTAAGGCAGTTAAGATTATACGCGAAAGGCTGAAAACAGCTCAAAGCCGTCAAAAGAGTTATGCAGACAGAAGGCGAAGACCTTTGGAGTTTCAAGTAGGGGATCAGGTATTCCTTAAGGTATTGCTAATGAGAGGACTATCTAGATTCGGTAAGAAAGGAAAGTTGAGTCCGAGGTATATAGAACCTTTTGAATTTTTAGAAAGAATTGGAGATTTAGCGTATTGCCTTGCACTTCCGCCCAATTTATTGCAAGTGCATAATGTGTTCCACTTATCAATGTTAAGGAAATATGAATCGGACCCAACTCATGTATTGAATTATGAAGAGATAGAAGTTGACGATAAGGTGTCGTATGCCGAAAGACCAATAAGGATCGAGGATTGAAAAGAGCGAGTTTTCAGGAACAAGACAATCCCGATGGTTAAAGTTATATGGGAGCATCACGGAATTGAAGGCGCAACTTGGGAAAGTGAAGAGATAGTGCAACATCAATACCCCCATTTATTCGAGTCGTTAGTTGGATTGTAAATTTCGAGGACGAAATTTTTGTAAGGGGGGAAGAGTTGTAATATCCTGAAATTTTGCCCATTTGGGGTTTATAAAATGTTTGGTTTTATGAATGTACTTGTAGTTAGTTCTCGCTTGGAACTAATCATTCTTGGGATACTAACCGTTAGGGAAATGCTAATTAGGAATTTAAATTCGTGCGACTAAAGAAAATTTGATCGTGAATTGATTTTCGACCATAGAATCGTTGAGGTGACATTTTGAGCTAATGTAGGCCGATCTTAAGATAGTTATGGGCTGATTCGTCACTGTCATACGAGTGAATCACGAGTGATTCCGTTTGACCACGGAATGAATTGACGAATGATCCAAAACCTATACCGAACGATTGTGCCCGACGGAACTAACGATCGAACCTCGCGATTACATGACAACCGAAATTGTTACGAAATGAATGAACTTGCACGTGACTCGATTATTTATCAGTCAGGGGTCGAGTATGCGAATTTCCCCAAAAGCCGCTCCTTAGTTTGAGAAACGCTCGAGTTATGTTAAATAAAATTTAATTATTAATTAGGGCCCAAATTGGGCATCGAAAATTAGGAAGTCACGACGGGACATTAAAACAACGTTGTGGTTGGAACGTACAGCTTTGGACTTTCCCGAATCCTTCAAAAAAATTCAATTTTGCCAAGAAAATGAAAAAGTGATCATTTTAGCCTTGGAGGCCTATAAAGGGCAAGTGTTAAAGGGGAAGGGCATTTTGTTCATTTTGCCCTAATTTTTGAGTTGGACAATTTTGCCATTGGAATTTTATGAAATTCCCAAATTGCCCCCGGATATTTTGGAAAAGATATGATCCGGGCTGTCGATCTCGGGGTAAGAATGGATCTCAGGATAAGAATGAATATCAGCCGTTGATTGTGTTTGTGAGGAAAGGGCATGATGGTCAATTGGCCCCCAATAATTAACCTTGGATTATTTAAACCCAAAATCCCCTCTCTTTCTCTTCTCATTCTCTCTCTATCTCTACAACTCCCTCCCCTCCCTCACCGAACCGACCGCCCTCCCCCTTAGCCGGGCCACCGACGCTCACCAGCCATCATCGCCATGCCGCCGCCGCCTGTCACCAAGCCACCAGCACCCTCACGCCGCTGTCTCTCTCTCTCTCTCTCTCTCTCTCTCTCTCTCTCTCTCTCTCTCTCTCTCTCTCTCTCTCTCTCTCGTGGTCGTGAACCGCGGCAAGGAAACCGCTGCTCGCCGCTCGTCGTCCAACCCACCGTCGCCATCGCCACTCGCCGCGCCGGCGGGTATGCCGCCATGAGCCACTGATCAGCCGTTCCCCCTTTCTGCTTTAGCCGAGTTAGTCTAGAGTTCGAATAAGTCGCGCCCTAAACTCTATTTAGGACTTCGGGTATTGACGAACAAAATTAGGGGTGGAATCGGGTTTAATTAGACGCAGTTTTGGCGAAATTTGGGGCTGTTTGTGGATTAATTATGTGAATCGATTTAGGGGCTGGTATTAACTGATTTTGAGAATGAAATTGTGATGTTTTGGGGCTGAGATGATGTTAAATTAGGTGCTGGAAATTGGGCTCGTATTAACGAGCGTATGGCTCGATTTCGGGAAAAATGGTGTCCGTTTAGTGCGTGGTATGGTGGCTGAAATGTGATGTTCGTTATGGCTTGAAATGAGTGCAGAAAGACTGAAATTGTGCACATGTATGTGGCTGTGATTGTGGGCCCGCGAGTGGCCATGTATGTTTGTTGAAGTGGTGGATTGAATGACTAGATTTTTGTATTGTTATCCGCACGCGCAAGCCAAATTGAATTAATTGTCAATTGGGCGTGTTGGATGCTTGTTGAGCATGAGAAATATGTGTAAATTGGTGTGTGCACGGGCCATGTGTGATTCGCCAATTTATTGACAAGTGGGTGTTGAGCATGTGAATGAGTAAGAAATCGTGTGTGGTGTGATATGTGTGATTGTGGAAATTCTTGAGGCTGTACCATTACGCGGGGATATTTATCCGTCCTGAGGCGGTACGACTACGCGGGACGATACCCAGTATTATCGGAGGACAGCCAACCTGAGGCGGTACCATTACGCGGGTTGTGTCATAGGTGGTGGGTGTTGAGCCTGAGGCGATACTACTACGCGGGCAAGATACACAGGGGTGGTACCATGAGGCCCCGGTTTTGTTTTGAATTAGTCGCTGTGAACCTAAGGCGGTACTACTACGCGGGTCACTAGCGAGTTGAGAATGAGTTTGTCGCAGTGGGCCTGAGGCGGTACTATTACGCGGGCCACTAGCGAGGCAAGTGTGGGATAGTCGCAGTGAACCTAAGGCGGTACCATTACACGGGTCACTGGAAAATGGTACGGAAAAGATGTGATGCGATTGGAATGAATGCATGAAACGTAATTAGAACATGCATGTGAGTGGAATGGTGCTATTGTGACTAACGTGCAGGTTGTACGCTAGAAAGGCCCAGGTAAGTAATGATTGTGTGCCTACAGTGTAATAGCTAAGTGTGATTGTTTGCCATGATTGTCTGGAGGTACGTGATAACCTAGGTGAGGTTTAGGGTGTGCACTTGCTAAGATGTATTCTCATGGTTATTCCAACCAAAAATTTCAGAACCCCAGCCTGAGCGATGAATCTCCAGCCGCCGCCGCCTGAGCATTTTGGAGTACCGATACACACCGACCACAGTATTATAGAGTTTCCTATAGATGATAATATGACCTAGGTTAAGCATACGACGATAGTTTGGGTAGACATAGGACTACCCCTCTGGCAGTCCCATACCTACACTGCGTGGTTCTTTCAAGACGGGATAGACGAATTTAGTCCCGAACGTGGATTTAATGTTCCCTTTGATGGAGTAGGGGACTGGGATCCGTCTGCCATACCTCTTCCGGATGGTGAGATGACTAGTTTGGAGACTAGTCTAGCGTAGTCAGGACTTCAGCAAGCACCTGCAGCACCAGAGCCTTCAGGGCCGAGCACGAGCCGGAATCGGAAGAGTCTTAAGCCGGATACGATCCAATGGACGTGAATCTCGAGGCGATCCCAGAGGAAGAACCCGAGGCAGAACCTGAAGAGGCCCCAGAAGATGAACCTAAGGATGAGCCTGAAGGAGAACCTGTGTACATTCCCCCGTATGAGCAATGGATTGACCCCGAGTTTGCGTTAAAGGACGAGTTCTTTGAGGAGCCCGTCGAGGAGAAGCGGGACGAAGTTCCAGCGAAATCGAGTGACATCAATAACCCGATCGAGATCGAAGCCGAGCCGGAATCCTCAAAGGAGCAGACAGTCTAAGGAAATTCAAATTCAGAGGACGAAGAATCAGACTCGGAGTGGACGCTAAGTAGAGGGCGTAGGGGCTAGTGTAGGGGTTGGCAAATAGGCTTTTTGGAGGGTACCATTTTTGGGCGATAGAATACCCAGGCTATCAATCATTTTGGATATCAGTGGTTTATAGATAGGAGTTAGGTGTGCATATGTATATGGTGGTTTGTAAATTGTGATTATTATATAAGTTTGAATGAGGAATGACTATGTTTATTCTCCCTAATTACCCCAGTATTTTTTGTTCGAGTATTAGTGGCTTTCGCTAGTCGTTTTAGATCTCTCGTAAGTAAATTTGGGTCGGCGATACCTTGGGACATCGCATTGTTCGACCAGAGAAGTGAGTTACGTGCTCGATGGGATTCGGGGCGTGATAATAGGACTTGTCAGTTAAAATCCAAGTGTCAATAAGAAATATTAAATTTTTATATATTTTGATGTATCATAACGAAGTACTTGAGCCTATTTATTAGGCTTTATTAGACAACAAGATAACATGAAATCAATTATAATCAACTAGGGACATGCACAATAAATATATATAATCCCGAGAAATAAGGAGAATCCACGGAGATATCCAAATTATCTCTAATATACAAAATATCCTAATTATCTATAACACCTCCAAATCCTCACGAATATCCCATTCTTTCCAACTTGTTTGTCCTTTAACAAGGTCCGTCCAGCTTCTAATCATCTTTCTACTATATACAAAACGATTCGTATGTCAACATTGAACTTTATCCATCTATCCATAGAGTAGGCATGCCACTGAACTCACGTAATTTTTCGTGTCCAGGTATAAGTTCTGTGATTTATTTCTTGCTAGGACCAATCATTTGTTCACCCTCCCGTGTTAGTCGAAAAACTAGTTAATGCAAAATCCAAACTATGCAACTCAGGCGAATATATATATCCAAGAACAGCAAGGTCAATTAAACTGGGAGTGAAATCTCTCGTGTGCAATATGGTGAAGCAGGAAAAAAATAAAAAAAGGACCAATAGATATTATTCTGCTACATTTGCGCACGTAATTAATTACTGTACTTGCATAATGCAGATAATGCTAAACAGGGACGTAGAGAGACGGCTCAACGAATCAATTCGAGAATGGATTGTTACTTCGTGCCAAGTGATGCAGGTTTTTGTGTTAAGTGAGCATGAGAATGCAGTGACAAGATAGTAGATTCACCTTTGTTTAATGGGTTAATACCACGAAAAACTCCAAATTGGTACATTTGTGATAAATTTACCCAAAACTAATATTTTGACCATCAAAAACTCGAAACTGGTACACCTGCGATAAAT
Source organism: Syzygium grande (assembly GCA_024733475.1). NCBI lineage: Eukaryota > Viridiplantae > Streptophyta > Magnoliopsida > Myrtales > Myrtaceae > Syzygium > Syzygium grande. The sequence continues at coordinate 41,784,078 of JAMXDD010000006.1, forward strand.
TTATCAAAAACTAATTTTTTGACTACCAAAAATCCCAAACTAGTACATTTGTGATAAATTTATCCTCCGTTAAATTATATTGATATTACGAAAATCCAAAAATGGTACACATGCCCGTAAAATCCCAAATTGGTATACTTGTCAATTGCCACGTGTCATCCAACTTAGAAATTTGAAGGTAAAAATTAATAAGAACTAACAGAGGGTAAAATTATCAAAGATATATCAGTTTGGGTTTTTTGTGATAAGAAAATTAATTTAAAGTAAATTTATCATAAATATATTAGTTTGAAATTTTTCGTGATATTAACTCTTAAACTGCTGACAATATTGAGCCAATTAGAAGAAGTCCTGTCATATGGCGCAACAGCCACATATTTAACAAATTAAACATCAGCAAATTCACTCCAAGTCTTTGCTCAAGTCCACGTTTTTAGGAAAGTGTGGTGATGGTGATGGGAGTAGCTTGAATTTAATATCCCTACAGTGTCACTTGTGCAGTATTTATTATTTATATCAGAGTTAATTATTGCATCCTCGCCATGACTTGCTCTCATCTTTATTCAATCATGTACGAAATACTCGAAGAAAATCACTATTGGTGAAATAAGTCGATGATAAAACCATATGAGCAGATAGTCTTGCAGCCACATTAATTGGAAAACGCCGGTGGTTGCTTTAGTTGTTTGGTCAAATCTCAAATCCACATACTACCCAGCATTAGTTTAATTTCCTACCATACCTATCAAACCTTCACATGGGCAACCCTCGCCCAAATATGAGAGAGGGTTGTAGCCCCTCCTAGGATCTAGCAAGGGTCGCCGGCCCGACCCTCGGTGCCTCGGCAAGGGCCGGTGACCCCGCCGGTCCCGCCTGAATTTTTTTTTTGTGTTTTCTTTTTTTCCTTTTTTTTGGAAAGAAACAAAGGAAAGAAAATAAAAAAAAGTAGAGACGCCGGGCGAGGCTCGCCTGAGGAGGCGACCTCCACCGCCCTTGCCGGGCGCCGGAGGAGGAAGACAACAAAAAAAAAAAAAAAGAAAAAAAAACAGAAAAGGAAAAAAAAACAGAAAAGGAAAAACAGAAAAGAAAAAACAATTAAATATAAATTGTAATTAAAATGTAAATTGTAATTAAATTTGGGGATAAAAAGACATGACTTGAACTTAATAAATTATCATTAAACACATTACAATTCGTTACAACGATCTATAAAAAAAAGGAGCACAATATATATGCCCTAAAATGATCTCAAAACCTAAACATTCCGCACACAATCGCATTGGGGATCGAGGTCACATGTCGCCGGATTATATTTGGGTTTCCCTAAGCTCATGTGGGCGCATCTGATATATGAGAAACAAGGGTTCCCAAATATTTGCCAACCCAATAGTTCTTTACCCTCAATCGTCACTACCCGCTCCAAAGACCGGTAGCGGTAGTATCTCCATCGTTAAAGAATTCGGATTCAAGATTGCGATCTATCTCTTGTTGCCGGTATTGAGCCTTCGTCCCAATCAGCAAACACAAGCTTGCATCTGCACCGATTCTCGATCTAATCTTGAACGATGTTCATCCAAAATATTACCTCCGCACTAAATGCTTGTTCGACCGCAAATCGGGAACAAGGGGTTGAAAAAATCTGTTTTGCAATAAGAGAAAGGATTGGGTATCGGCTTGCGTGCCCTTCCACCAATCCAAAATTAAAAAATCTGTACCACATTCAAGAATCTCAAATGAAACGCTTAAATAACTCTCTAATTCAGAAATATTTCCTATTACTCCCTTTTGTTTTTTTTTTATGTATGTAAAAAAAGTTGGTACCCTCTACTAATTTTACCTGCACCGGCATTTTGTATCTCCATAGATTGAGAAGATCCAAAGATCACCTAAATTATATTTAGTATAAAATTCATTATATAATTCTATTACTACGTTTTTAACATTACATACTAAAGTTGTAACATTTATCTCATCACAATGTAGACATTGATAATACACACGCAAAAAATCATTTAAGCCATCAAATTTGCAACGCGGATCAAAAACACAAGCAACTAAATAAATAATGGGAATTTCCCTATAATAATGTAACCACTTCGTTTTCATTGCAAATATAGTATGTTGTAATTGAACATCATTTTCGCATTCATCAAAAATTCCTACAATATTAGTACACTCTACTAAAAATAAATGTGTAGTAGGATAATAAACACCGGACAAAGTATAAGTTGCATCATTAAAAACCTTTAAAACATCTAAAATTTTTGGCAAATATCCCACTCTTGTGGGTATAAATTAATCTGAGGTATATTATCAGAAATGAATGCACATAATAAATCTTTATATGCTAAAGATTCAGTAAGCAAGTGGAAAGTAGAATTCCAAACGAGTTGGAACATCTTTTGAAATCTTTTTGGCCTTCTGCCATTTTCTCTACAAAATTTACCCCATTCTCTCATTTTTTGGGATGTTTCCATAAAATTGAATCGCCATTTTTATTGGTTGAAGAAAAATATCGAGAGTTTTCAAACCATCTTGTACACATAAATTTAAAACATGACAAGCACATCTAACGTGAAAAATTTTCCCGCAAAAGAGGGTTTACAAATATTTTCTAACTCGACAATTGAAGCGGTATTTGCTGCAGCATTATCAAAACCAATTGAAAAAATTTTGTTAAGCAAATAATATTCTTCTAAAATTTGCCTAATTAATCTATAAATATTATTTGCCGTATGATTATCATCGAAAACTCTAAATGCAATGACTTTTTTGAATACTCCACTCGCCATCTATCCAATGACATGTTATGCCCATGTAAGAATGACTTTGCCAAGGATCACCCAAATGTCACTACCTATATGCACGCATCCATTAAATTGCATAAAAAAGTTTTGTAAATCTTTTTTTTTTTTTTGTAAAGATCTTTAATTGATCGCTTAACTGAATTTCTAGAAACACGCTTTTGCTTGTGGAGCACATGCATTTTGTACAAATTCATTAAAACCAAATCTTTCTCCAAAATTAAATGCTAAATGCTCAACGGAAATAAATTTGCCTAATTCTTCCCTATAAGTTTTGTCATTAAAACGAAATAAAGGGGAGGTGTTAGGATTAACGCATTCGGAAATTTGTTGTTGACCGATATCGATTCCCGCTTTCGTTGGATGTTTGCTTCTAAGATGTCGCTTTTAAATGTTCCATATCCTTGTCCACCTGTATATTTATATATTTTCCCACAATATTTACAAATTATATCATACCTTTTTTCACCAATATCAAACCTTTCCGCTTTTCGTGAAGTGATTCCAAATGTCGATGTAAATTCTCGCCCACTCCTTTGTTGTAGATATTTCTCCGTGAGGATTAAAACTTTCTTGAGTCGACGCGCCCATATCGAAAAATGTTGATTTCATCATCTTGAAAATCTGCATATTCACGAGGATCAAAAGAATGATGGGATTCCGTCGCGATATTCTTACCTTTGCCAGATGGCACTCGACTTCCACTTGCCATTTTTCGAGTGGATTGAGAGAATTGAGCGGATTAATTGGGAGAATTAAGAAAGAATTGCGTGGATTGAGAATTGGAAGAATTTAAGAGAATTGGCAATTGGAGAGAATTTTGAGTATTGAGAAAATTTAAGACTTGAGAGAAGAGAATTTGAGAGAATTTGAGAGAATTTGAGAGAATTTGAGAGAATTGTGTGAGTAGAACAAGGTCTACTACAAGTCCTTATTTGAGAAAACGATGACACTTCAAGCCTTTAATTGAAATAAGATCCACTCCATGCCTTTATTTGAGAAAATGAGAATACTTCATATCCTTATTTTGGAATTTTCCCCCAAATTAATTACTGTGCTTATAAGATCAGTATACCATCCAGGAGGAAATTACTCTGGTATTCATTAGTTATATTATCCTAGAAATTGCATTTAGCTGAATGGGCAACTTTTGACCGCGCATTCATAATGATAACTGAATCTAGGATTCTTAGAAGAGAGCTTTGAATAAAGGACAAGTGCACTAAAAGTTTTTAAACTTATTACGAAAGTGCAATCGAATTTTAAAATTTTCAAAATGTACAAATCCTAAAATTTGTCATAAAAGTACAATTGAGTTTTAAAATTTTTTTAAAAAAATAAAAAAATTCAGTCCTAAAACTTATCACGAAAGTGTAATCGAGTCATAAAACTTTCAAAAAATGCAATCAATGGAAGGACATGATTGAACAAATTTGATAAATTTTAGGACTTGATTGCACTTTCGTGATAAATTTTAGAACTTAATTGCACTTTTGAAAGTTCTAGGACTCAATTGCACTTTCGTGACAAGTTTTAATATTTTCAATGCACTTATCCTTTTAAATAATTAGGAGATGGGAAGCCCAACATGAATTGGTTTTTCTCGATAAATATCCCTGTAAAGAATCAAAATTTATGGACTCAAATACATTTTAGGAATATGGCCTTCAAACTGAGGTTCTTTTGATTTTGTATGCAAGGCCGGCTTCGCGGTTGTGGAAGAGTAATTATGTTTCATACTCGTGCGGGTATCATAGGAGACAGTATCAAGCGAGACTACATATAACATGAACAGGTATTGAAATTGCACAAGCTGTGCTAGTTTGATCATCAAACACTTAATAACAGAATGTTACAAAGTAGATCTTTCTGGAGTTATCAAGCACTTCGTCTCGAACTGAGCAAGACACGTACATACATACAGTAACAGAAAGTTCCTGCAAGCAATATATCCGCTAAGAACAGCAATAGAACAGATTGAAACCACAAACTCAACTTTGTTCCGTTCACTTTTGATCTACACATTCTGTCGTCATCTTCTTATCCATATTCATCACTTCTCACTTTCTTACCCTTCCTCATCATTAGTATCCTTCTTCTTCAACGTAGTTTGCTGTCATCCTCAACATTGTATTCATCATCATCTTCATCTTCAGTGTGCACCTAATTTGCCTACAAAGGTCCAGCGGAAAAAGTAAGTACATATCAATGCATAACTTGACACTCACAAAAACAATTCAATGCCATGAGCTCAACTTAAATTTATAGGACAGATCAGAGCAAACTCTGGATGAAATCATCTAATTCAGTCTTCAGAGAGATTAACAACTGAGCTACAAGATTGTAGATACATGACGAAAGCTAGGACTAACAAACTAAGAGAAGCAGCAACAGCCAAATCTTTGTGAATCACCATGACACTTTCATTGTGGTTCAACTGTTCGGCCAGACAGAACAATGACAAGAATCTGGATTTCAAAGCATCATACAGACGGAATTGAACATGGGGCAACAAAGACCTACCTGATGACGAGAGAGCTTCCAATCATTTACTTTGATGTACAATTTTCTTCCTATTCCTCTTTTGATTTCTTCTGTGAAACTCTGTGGCATACTAGTCAGGGTAAGTTCCTTCAAGCTTTGCAAGTGCTCGATTCCATTGATCGTCCTCAATTCATCACAACCTCTGATTTCTAGTTCTTGTAAGATAGGCATCGTCCCTTCCATCGCTGTCCAGATCCTCAGTTGGTCGAGCATCCACAGCTTCAATACCCTGAGTTTCGGAAATCCCACACCATCGCAAGTCATTTCATTTCCCAAATATGAATGAGCAAAGAGTCTGAGGATGCTTAGCTCAGGCAACTCGCCCAGCACTGGCATGGGATCTTTCTCCAGTGCCAACATCGACAATGTAAGTTTCCTGAGGCGCGATGGGAGTACCCCGCTCAGGCTTACTTGCTTCGCTAGATTCCCGAGCAAGTATAAGTTGCAGAGCTTGGTCCGTTTCTCCAGGGACACTAACTCAATCTTCGATGACTTGCCAAATTCGTCAATTGACCTCAGCTTCAGAGAGTGGAGATTAGGAAGTAGCAGGACCCAATTTAACACAGCCTTCACTGACTTCTCATGACACATCAGTCCCAATTTCCTGAGGTTAACCAGTCTATCCAAACCTTTGGTCACGACCTTTTCATTACCTACATACAGCCCCCTCAGTGTCTGAAGACCGCTTAAAGACCCTTTAGTCAGCTTCTGGAAGAATGCGTCGATGTGAACCTCGTTCATGTACAGATGCCTAAGGTTCTTCGCCTTCCATATTGAGTTGGGTAAGGTGGTCACATTAGTGTGCTTCAGATCCAGAGTTTCCAGGCACGGTAGCTTTCCTACAGCCGACGGGATTGAATCTAGTACTGTCGATCTCAAGCCTAGAAACCTTAATAGAAGCAAATTGCCCACTACCTCGGAAAGCATAGGTTTGTAGACACCCTCTAGATCAAGGACCTTTAGCAATGCAAACCCCTTTTTACGGATCAAGGTTTTGAAAAATATACCAATTTCTCTGTTGGCCTTACCTCTGATTTTGTTGTTGAAAGACACAAAGGACCGTAGATTTTCATCGATGTAATTGTTGAAATTCTTCTCAATTTCCAAATACTCCACGAGCCGTCGAATCTTGTAACTTTTGGGAGGTATGCTTTTATTATCATGAATGTAATAAATACCTGAATCCGCTGATTGTGGAGAGATGAAATCGTGTATGACGCCTGACATGCGACACGTTTTCGGGGTTCCATCCAACTTCCACTTTTTTACTTCAATCAACTTCCGCCGGACCAGCATTTCGAAGCACATGTCGGCTAGATCTTCAGGTTCAAGCTTCCTTTTTCTCTCGGCAGGCGTTGGACTCAAGAAACCCTCCGAAAGCCACAACCACAACAATCTTCGAACTGGGACCTCTAATGCGTTCGGAAAGAGACCAAGATACAAAAAGCATACCTTCAACCGTGGCGGCAACTCATGGACGCTCAAAGACACGATGTCCAACAAAGTTGACCGGCGTTCACCGGGAGACGGAAGTTCGGGAATTATTCGAGGCCATTCACTGGACTCTGTGGTTGATAAAATCCCACCCATTAAAACTATGCCCAGAGGTGAATAATGGCACTTTGCTATGATCATATCCTCGAATTCGCCCAATTCCGCCTCCTGTTTGCCGACTTGCTTCTTCAACAATTCCCATCTGTCTGCATCGCATATCTGATGCAGCCGTAACGGATTGCCCCACCGATCAGCCAATTCAGCTACTTTATCAGAACGAGTGGTGACAATCACTCTGCTTCCGTTTTGCGACTCTGGTAAGGAAATCGTCAGCTCGTGCCAATCCTCAACTTTCCAAACATCATCCAACACAATCAAATACCTCTTCTCCATCAAAGCCTTGAGAAGCATGTCAGCCAAGATGTCATCCCCCATATGGTCTATCCCACTCAACCGGGTCATGCAGACCTGCTCTATCAGGTCAACCACCACATCTCTGAAGTTGAAGTCCCTGGACGCACAGACCCAGGCGCGGCACTCGAAGTGCCGCTTGATGTCGACTCTGTCATAAATCAATCTCGCCATCGTGGTCTTGCCTGAGCCTCCCGAGCCAACCACAGGAAGAACCCTGAATTCTTGTTCTTCCTGAGGCAGAGGAATCAAGTCCTTCACAAGCTCTTCCATGTCCTGCTTCTGAACCACAGCCTCCGATTCCATGTCAAGAAGATGAGAGATCTTTTCCCAACGATGGGTGCTTCCTCCTTCATGAGTGGTGGCACTGCCAACATTTCCCAGTACTTTGCTTTGAAGAGGTTGAGGTTGAGGTTGAGGCTGAGGCTGATCTTTTTTTAGTGAAGAGAAAAAATGCAAGCCCACAAACTCATTGTTGAAATTCTTCAAACCTTTGCTCACTTTCTTCTGGCTCCACAGAGGAGCCAGGTCCTTGAGCCTCTGCCGGGCTCTTCTCAGGAGGTAGGTGTCGATGATGTCCTCTGCACTGTAGATGGAGGACAAGAGCTTGGTCCTCTCGCTTGCTTGGTCCTTTGCATTGTGTGACTCTGCTGTGTCTTTCAAGAAGCTCAAGAGCAATTGCAGATTGTTGATGGCATTGCTGATTCTGCCCTTCAGTCTTGGGTGGATTATCGTTTGGTCAGCTCTGAGTTTTTGCAGCTTCTCTTTGAGCAAGAAGGCAGCTACTTCAATCGCCATGAGAGACTCTCTCTCTCTCTCGCTCTCTCTCTAGCAGATGAGAAGCAGAATCAAGAAAAGGAAATGGGTGTCAAAACTTTGAGAGAGGGCTTCTTTTCCTTTTGGAAAAATTACACAAAAAGTCTCTAAACTTTAATTCAATGTGTAATTTAGTCCCTAAACTTTTAATTTTTCAATATAATCCATAAACTTTAGCTTAATGGTCAATTTAATCTCTGAACTTTTAATTTGTTCAATGTGGTCCCTAAATTTTTAATATATATTCAATTTAGCCTCTTATGACGGCTACATCAGCCTCTTCAACGCTGAAACAACGGAGCAGAGCACTGGAGCAGCAACGAACAGCGAAGCAAAGGAGAGATCCAAAAGATGAATTAAGGAGAGGGAGAAAGGCCTTCGCTAGAGAGAGAAGAGCGTTGGCTTTCTTGTTCAAAGAAGGAAAGAATCAAGGAGTTTAGCATGAGGAGGGAGGGGCGGAGGGAGAACATCGTGAAGAGTCCCAGACAGTAGTGGAGGTTGACGGAGACGCGAAGAGAGAAGGGAAAGTCAAAGATTTTTGAAAATTCTAACTGATGGGCCTTGCTGTCCACGTGTGTCTGCATAATGGTTTTTTGCATGGCCTACGTGGAGTATTAAACTTGCCTAATATTTTCTCCAACTATAAGTTCAATTTCAATTCTGCCTCGAATTTATTCTCTTAAAAAAACTCTAATTTTCATGCTAGTCCTAAATTTGAGGGAAAATTGTCCAAAAAGTCTTAAATCTATTGTTTGTCAATCTAGTCCTAAACCTTTTAATTGAGCTAATTTAGTCCTACACCTTTCTATGATTTGTCAATTATCCAACTATTAGGTTTAAGACTAAATTGGCGTATTTGAAATATTTAGGACTAAATTGAAAAATCGTCAAAAGATTTAGGATTAAATTGACACAATTGAAAAGTTTATGATGGAATTAGATCACCATATAATAGGTTTAGGTCTTTTTGGACAATTATCCCCAAATTTGCCCCCGCATCCAAAATTGACAATGATTTTTTCAAAATTATCAACATCAGAAAGCTGATGTTGTTCCGTACGAAAGTGAGGGTGTTGATGAAAACGAAGGTTCTGATGATGAAAGAAGAAATTAGTGGTGATTTTGGATGTGTTGGTAGATTTGGAACTAAAGTAAAAGTTGAGGGTTTCTCTTAAGACAAAAAAAAGTTCAAGGCAGAATTGGAACTAAACGTAAAGTTAGGGTTTTCTCAGAAACTAGGCCTATATCAAATGTGTGCTATGCTGTAACCAATCAAACGTCATCATCCTGCGTATTTGTTCATAAATATCACAAACAAACAAGATGCTCATACATTATCCAAATTTGAAATTCTATTTAATATATTATTGTAAATGTTGCTGTCAACCTAAATTTCACCAAAGAACTAATATGTAAAAATATTTCATAACAAATTTTATTTAATGTGTATCCAAACCCCACGATATACATTTATTCTCCAATTAAAAGAAATGTGATATATTAATTGTCATATTTATTAAATAATGATATTCTTAGAGAAACATCTCTAAATGATTTTTGATGATACCCAAACTATCCTTGGTATAATATCTACATTGTCTAAGTGCAAACATATTCAAAGGACTAAGTAATAATCATAATGTTATTCAATGAAGAGATGATCACAAGACTGTCCTCAATAGGATCATGTAAACAGCACCATCAATCTCAAAGATCAGCTAAATGACAATGTCTTGTTCAAGCTGAAGAGATCTAGAAATTGGTGATGTTTAAGTAACGGTTCATTTAATATGACCGTTATGTCATTGTAATAGCTGTTGGGACTGGACAGGCACAACAGAAGATTCGGTAGAGAGGAGAATAGTCGTTCTAATAGGTAGTCAGTATCACAGCTATAGTAAAACAGCAAAAGCTATTTCGAAAAAGTCTACAAAAGTTTAAGAATAGCCTATAAGGGCATTCAGTTCCGAGGATAGCAACTCCAACGACTCTAACGGCTACTTTGCCTCTTTGGGACATTAGCAACGACTAGTCTAAAGATGCCTATAAAAGAGAAAGTGTTTGTAAAATTATACACGTGTCAACGAACATCTTGAACAAGTAATGCAATGATGAGAAGAGTATCATTCCATAGAGATTGATGATAATAACCAATTAAATATTAAAAATAGACTAATTCTAAAATTTATCTAACAGATCAAAATAGAATTGAGAATAAATAAAAATTGACAATTTTTAAAAACAAAATTTTATAAACTAAAGGTAGATAATCAATTAGATAAAATATGTTAGAGCATCTGATTTCACCATAACACTAGATATGAATTTCAGATCATTATGCATACAAGAACAATATCAAATATGTGATAGCAGAATTTCCTAGTCTATTTACTATCATATCTCTAGGTATAGCAAACCTATTCAGTTTATCAATTCACTATATTTCTATGTGAATTTAAATAAACATAAGTGCATTAAAATCTGTGAATATTCTCGATTTACAATGAATCTTTTGGACCACCTTATCATCGAAGGCTACATAAATAACATGATATATTTCTATCCACATTTAATTCATGGTTATATATTATAATGAGCAATTGCATATTATCACTTCTCAGTCTCAAACATGCACATTATATCATTCAAGTAGTGGCCAGTAACTTAAAGGTATTAAGCACAATAATATATAAATCACATGAATGAAATCACTTGCAAAGCATAAAAAGCATGAAATTTATATCATCATGGCTAGGCTACATCGTAGCTCCCAATAAAGAAAATTAGAACATAATAGAAGAAGAAACGAAAATATAAATTAAACCAAACATCTTGAATCAAAGAACAAGAATTCTATTACCACTTTTGTCTTCTCTTCAAAATACTTGAAAAACTCTCATAACACTGAAAACAAAAACGATCTCCCAGAAAAAACTCATTAATCCCCCAAGTTATCCTATTTATATGATAACATCCAGATTCCTCTAACAAGATAATTGCTTCTTTTTCGAATAAAATTAGGGAATAAATCGCAGAATTCCCAATGTGATATCCACCTTCTAATTCTTCTCTGGGTTGCATATTCCTTTCCTTCTTGCCATATTTTCCTTATTTTCTCCATATCTCAATATTCTTCACAAACAAGGAAAAATTAAGTAAATAAAAGGAAATCCAAATATATTCTAACAAATATTGCATTATTTATTGCCTAGAGTAGATAAAATAACTCCACTTTTATAGAGTTATCGAACCCCCAAACTTAACATTTTGCTAGTCCTCAAGCAAAAGCAAGATATAAAACATACTCAATCTAACAAACCCCTCCATGACTTCCTTCCATAATTGCTCGAAATCACAATTCAAAGAAAAACACAAATTTCATCCAAACATTGAAATAGATTCATAAGTTAAAAGCAATTCTAACTATGTGATCCAAGTCTGTGTGTGTCAGTCCTCATCTTTTCAAATTATATGCAATCCAGATAAGTTCACATTAGTATGCAACCTCTAAAAAACTCTTTATAATTATAATCAAATCTCATAGGTTTGCTTTTCATTCCTCTCTCCACTAATGTAAGCTAATCATCTAACCAAAAATCAATAGGACTTTCCTCAGGGTGTAATGAATGGCTGGGCTAATGGTGAGATAATGGTAAATTTAAGCTCAAATCACCCATGAACACATTGATTTCTAGGATCCAATTAGAGCACATACCACTATCCCCAATTTCACATCTTCAAAATAATCTTTCTGCCACCACGCATCATCATTCTTCCTCCTTTTTTTTCTTTTTTTTTTCATTGCTTTATGGCGGAGTTCCTCCCTAAGTCCCTCTTAATATAACGTGAACATTCCCAACCCATTGAGTATCCAAAAGGTTCACTCAATTGAAAGTTGGATGGGGAGCCATAAAAGCAAAATTTTTTCTTCTTTTTTTTTTGAAACGATACACCCCAAACAACCATATCAATCAAATTATTTCCACGCTCCACCCTTCTTCCCAAATTGCTATTATGCTCAAATAAAATTTTATCCAAAAAAAATCAGCAGGTTCATGGGGCATGGGACAATGATATAATTTGGCAAAAAGTAAGCTAAAAAGTACATGGGTGCCAATAAAAGATTGGATAATAATTAAGGCTCAACGGGGGTGACTATGGATAAATAAACATGGTTGGCTTGAAAGGCTCAATCGATCCAAAATTTGCCTAAATCATTTTCTCAGTTAGATGTAGCCTAGGATTTTGCCTCAAGAGAAAATCAAACAAATTCTAAGATTTGGATGAGATCTAAGAAAAGCACATATTTCACATGAATATTCTCTAGATGCACACACTACTAAAAAATTAAGGACTTTTAGTGCTCAGTAAGTGGATCAACATAATTAGAATCAAAATTAACTCACATATCATTCGCAAGCTTGAACAAAATTTAAATATTCCTAAGAATCGCAAAAATTCACAACAAGGAATGCTGCGCCAACAGTTGAGGGCACCGCATCAACCATTAGGAGACCTGCAATTCAAGCAAACAACTTTGAGATCAAGCCATCACTAATTCAGATGCTTCAACAATCAATACAATTTAGTGGGCTACCAAGCGATGATTTAAATGCTCACATCGATGCTTTTCTTGAAATCTGTGACGCAATTAAATATAATGGAGTTTCAGATGATGCTGTTAGATTGAGATTATTTCTATTCTCTCTTAGAGATAAAGCTAAAATTTGACTCTCTTCTCTTCCTACAGGATCTATCACTACATGGAATGATATGGCCCAAAAATTTCTTGGTAAGTTCTTTCCACTTGCAAAATCTGTAAAAATGCGTAACGATATTACTAATTTTATGTAGATGGATAATGAATCATTGTATGAAGCATGGGAAAGATTCAAGGAGTTTCTTAGGAGATGCCCACATCATGGACTACCCGTATGGATGCAGGTACAAACTTTTTATAATGGGTGTAGTACAAATCTCCATTCTATGATTGATGCAACTACAGGAGGAATTCTAAATAATAAAACACCATAAGAAGCCTACAACTTATTATAGGAGATGGCATCCAATAGTTACCAGTGGCCTATTAAGAGGATACTAGTGTGAAAAGCTAATAGAGTTCATGAGGTGGATGCTTTCACGACTATTGCTGTGCAAATTGAAGCACTCAACAAAAAGATAGATAATATGAGTGTTTCAGGCATGAAAACTCATAATATGGCATACGATTTTTGCGATGGAGGACATATTAACACAGAATGTCAGGTAGGTAACACTTTTGCACAACCTAATGAAAATGCTAACTTTGTTGGGAATTTTAACATATCACAGAATAATCCCTACTCCAACACATACAATTTGGGATGGCGCAATCATCCAAATTTTTCATGGAATAATCAGAATGTGATAAGACTATCGCTGGGATTCAAACAACCAAAAGAGACAAAGTCCAGTTTGGAAGATGTAGTCACAGAACTTGCCAACACTACTCAGGACTTTATCAAGAGCACAGATGCAAGATTTCAAAACCAAGAGGCTTCAATCAGAAATTTGGAGATGCAAGTGGGGCAGTTAGCAAAGATGATGTCGAGGAAACAACAGGGTTCTTTGCCTAGAAACACAGAGAAAAATCCAATTGAAAATGTAAAAGCTATAACCCTGAGAAGTGGTAAACAAGTGGGTGAAGAAGATGCCGAACAAGAGATTTCTAAAGACAAAAAAGAAGAGGTCAAGAAACAACCAAAGGAGATAGACAAGAGCAAACTTTTTCCAGATAATCCCAAGCCATACGTGCTGCTAGTTCCATTCCCTCAGTGACTCCAGGAGCACAAAATAGATAAGCAATTTTCTAAAATTCTTGATATTTTTAAAAAATTGCACATTAATACTCCTTTTGCAGATGCTTTAGCGCAAATGCCTAGCTATGCAAAATTTTTTAAGGAGAGTTTGGCAAACAAAAGAAAGCTAGAGAATTATGAAACTATGAAGTTAAATGAGGAATGTTCGGCCATCCTACAAAATAAATTACCTCCGAAGTTAAAAGATCCATGGAGTTTTACAATTCCTTGCACTATTGGAGATTCTTACTTTGAAAATGCATTGTGTGATTTAGGTGCAAGTAGTAATTTGATGCCTTTCTCTGTTTTCAGGAAATTAGGATTGGGTGAAATAAAAGCAACCATAGTGTCACTTCAACTGGCTGATCGATCAATTAAATATCCAAGAGGTATTGTGGAAGATGTATTGGTAAAAGGTGACAAGTTTATTTTTCTTGCAGAATTCATAGTTCTTGACATGGAGGAAGATTTTGAGGTACCACTTATCTTAGGTCGTCTTTTTCTAGCAACAGGAAGAGCTCTTATTGATTTTCAACATGGGAAGTTGATTCTTAGAGTTCAAGATGAACTTGTTTCTTTTAATGTTTTTTAAAGTAATGAAATATCCCTCTGATGATAATTCTTGTTTTAGAATTGAGACAGTTGACAAGTTGGTGAACAAGGTTTTTCAAGAAAATATTTTTAAAGACCCACTTGAAGCATGTTTAGTTCAACCAAAAGACATAGAGATTGAGAATGAGGAGATAATGGAGTACGCAAATTTTATGGAGGCAAATCCAACATATTCAAGGCATAAGGCAACAAAATTTGAGGAGTTGGGACAACACACAACTAAGCTTTTTGCCATATTTTCCTTATTTTCTCCATATCTCAATATTCTGCACAAACAAGGAAAAATTAAGTAAATAAAAGGAAATCCAAATATATTCTAAGAAATATTGCATTATTTATTGCCTAGAGTAGATAAAATAACTCTACTTTTATAGAATTATCAAAAAGTCTCATAAGCCAACAAGTTAGAGTGAGAGTGTGTGTGCTTACAAGAATTCTGAAATCTCTTACTTGTTGTGTACTGAGCAAAAAGCTCCCGCTTGTCGATAGCACTTACCACATTGTAATTGTGTTGAAGTTTCAAGTGTACCAAGTAATAGCAGCATCCACCTCCTGGTAGTGTGATCTACAATTTGATGGGAGTGGTGCTTGCTGGAATGTAACTTGATCAGCAAATTACTAGTGCAATCATGCCCAATTGTTGGCTATTAGTGGTGAGAGTGGACGTGGGCTTGGGGATAAAGCCGAACCACTATATATCCTTATGTGCAGCTGTTTATACTTTTGTTTATCATCTCTAGCATACAAGTAACCATCTAATGTATATCATTTGTTTCCATAAGAATTGATAAATATCTCATCATTCTAACAAGGGAAAATTTCAAATAAAGGCCCAAAGTGCCCTTATTTTCTCAAATAATGGCCTAAAGTGGACCTTATGTCAAATAAGGGCCAAAAGTGGTCATGGCAATTTTAAATAAGGGTTGGGCGAGGGCAACCTTTGCCCAGTCCTCTTCAAGCATCGCCCTTCTCTGGTAAATGACAAAAATGCCCTTGACCATCTTGAAAGTCAAGCCCTTCTAAATCAGATTTTTCATTCCAAACGATAGAAAATATTTTGTAGTTCATTTTCAGGTTTCAACCATACACAAAAATTTTTTGTCATTTTCTAGATGTCACGTCGTGCTTTTTCCTCTTTTTGGGATTTCAGGATTTGTGCGCTAAGGAGGTATTTCCGTATAAGGGTCTCTCTCAGACCATACCTCACGTGACAGTGGAAGGTAATTTCCTATTTAGTCTAGGTTTGTGATTTTGGAGTCGCCACTAGTCATTATTGGTAGGTAGACTAGAAACCTAATCGAGGCACGGGAGAAACACCACGATTCTATGAACCAGAGATTCTGAGTACGGGGACTTGGTTACGTTTTTTATCCCAAATCGAGATCCCTAACACCCTTTCAGTACCTAAGAATGATATGATGTCTAACGTGTCATGCGAATTTTCGATACTTATCCACTAATCCTATCCGTTCTAATCGCAGAAAAGACCAAACAAGTATTAAACACATAATCAAAGTCAATCCAGTCAATCAATCCTATGTGGTATCTAAAACAAAAATCAATCAAAACACCTAAACCTTAATGAAGCTCTAAAAGCTTGTTCATTTCATGATTTACACATTTTTAGGATTTTAGGGTTTTTTAGGGGTTATAACCCCTGAATTTGGAATTTTTTAAAATGCCACTTGGGTACTTCAAAAAATTCAAATTTCACTTTTTATGGTTGGCCACGATGTTTTTGGACCTTTCTGTGAATTTTCAAAATTTTTTATTTTTATTTTTATTTTTTTCAAAAATTTTATTAAAACCGAGAATTGATTTTTTATGATTTTCTAAAATTTTTTATAAATTTTCTAATTTTTTTTTTTTTTTTTTTTATTGATTTTCCAAATTTTTAATTTTTTATTTGTATTTTTCTGAATTTTCTGAATTTTTATGAATTTTTTGAAAATTTTTTTGAATTTCTAAAATTTTTTATATTTTTATATTTTTTGATTTTTTTTTCTATTTTCTAGGTTTTTTTATTTTTTGATTTTTTTTTCTATTTTTCCTGCCAGGAGGCGAACTGGACCGACCTAGTTCAACCCGATTCAACTTGGCCAAACCAGGCGTTGTTGGCGCCAGTGCCAATCGTCCTCTCCGGTGAGCAAGATGCCAAATGGCGCCGTTTTGCCCCCTATTCATTGGGTCATTTCCCCGAATAGGTGATGGGCATGGTCAAGTGTTTATGGTTCTCCAGGTAGTCGATTTGAGCTTGCCACCGATGACCTTTCGGTGAGTATTTTGGCATTCCTTTCTGCTCCGATTAAAGTCCATGTTATATAATATCATCATAACCTATTCAAAATGCTACCGGACATTTGCCGGCCAGCAAAAAATCGACCTAAACAACCTACCTTGCAAACTGTTCTTAACTAGCTATTCAAACTACCAAATCACAATAGAGAGCGCCCTAACCGTCTATCTCGATCAAAACATGTATCAAATCATCACACAACGTAAGGGAATGCTAACTTGACTGGCCTATGGCCACGGTGACTCTCCGGCAAGGACCTCCGAGCTCTAGCGAAGTGGTTTTCATGTATGGCCGACTCGGTTTATGCAATTTTAACACCCCAAATGCAATGAGACAACACCAAATGTGATTAGAAACAAGTTTTTAACGCAAAAATGGTTAAAATCATCAACGAGATCACATGAACATTCACTTTGGAACTAAACGCAATTTTAGAAATTTTGGAAAAACAGTGACCATGAGTGATATTTACTTGCTTTGTCGGAGAGTCAAATGAGGTTTCTGAGTTGATCTGCGGTTGCGGAGAGTTTCTTCAACACCCGGGCTTCAAGTTGGTGGTCTTGGGATCACCGGAAAGGCTCCGAATACGCCGACCGAGCTCAAGTTTCAGGCCTTCGCGATCATGCTTTTCCAAGGAGGAAATCTTATTGTTTGATTGATTTGCTGACGTCGTTTAATCAACTAGCGTTGATCACTTGATCCAAGGATCTCTACTCCTTTCACTCTCTCTCAATCTCGCGCGCTCTTTCTCTCTATTTCTCTCTCTTCTCCCTCTCAGTAATTTCATCGAACAGGTTCTCCCTAATGTTCAGATTTTTTCTGTTTTTGTTGATCAATTTTTTTCCCGCCCAAAGTTTGTTCCAATGATTTCCGATCAGCTGGATCGAATATCTGGTGCTAGCCGGATATTTTCCAACTGGCCAAATCGATTAAAACGTGCTAAATTTCCCACACTAAGCTGGTAAAGTCTTGGGTGCGAATTGCTTTTTTCTTGGGTTTATTGCGTTTTGGCTAAGTCGGGTGAAAAAGATGAGTAATCCGGGTCAGGTCGGGTCGACCCGATAGACCCGGGTTGGTCTAAATTCGACCCAATTTTAACTCAATTTTCCAAATTTAACCCTAAAATTGAATTCCTCATCATATTCCGAACCCAAATATATGATTTGCCCCAATTTTTATTATAATTGTGTCCAAGATTTTCTAATGTTCTTACCAAAAAAAAAAGATTTTCTAATGTTTAAATTCGGGTTAATAGGGTTTTGTTCAATTTGATGTCCTAATGACTTGATTAGGTGAAATTGATGCCAAAATTGAATTACCCATATCTGATTAACCCTAGAAACGATGGTCTCATGTTTCGACAATTTCATATTGGGCACGATTCCCAATTTGGGTTCAAAATTCTTAATTTTCAATCGAATTTTGGGAATTTTTTATTGTTATGTCAAATTATGTAATTGGACCGACCATTATGCAATTAAAGGTCCTAGAATCATTTGTTATGAAGACACTGTGACTTAAAAATGACTAGGAAAAATTTAATTGCATTTTTTGTTCAATTCGGGTTTAATTTTGCCCAATTTTGGGAAAAACATATATCCGATTGAGATTTTTCAAAATTGATGATGTATTCATGAAATTGGATTTAAAATAAGACTAATGAATATTTTTATGGAATTTTCTGATTCCATTTGCTATTTTTCTTGATTTTCTCACTTATTTTGACTAAAAGAAATTAATGAAAATGCATAAAAATGATAAAAAATTATTTTTTGGTTTAGAAATAGGTTTCTAGGCTTGGCCAAGATTCCTAGTCCTAATTTTGAAATTTTTGAAAATATAAAAAAATGAGCTAAAAATTAGGTGTCAATAGCTGCCCTTCTTTGAGATTGAGCTCGTTAGAGGTTGATCTCAAAGATAAGGTAACACCTAAATTTTTAGTTGACTCAATGAACAAGATAAGATGGAAATTTCACAATAATTTATTAGGGATCTTGCTTTTTGAAATTTGTGATCTAATCCAAAGGTTCTCTTTTTGAAACACATTTTGAAAGGTTCTTAATGATTGAGGGAGAGAAACTTACTTATTTGTGAGAGTTTCTTTGTTGCTTATCCAAGGGTATGAATTGATGGTGGTGATGATTATGATGGTTATTCTGATTTCATGATTTAAGGACGAACTCACGAACCATGAACGCCTGAGGCTCTTTGCCTGAGGATTTTGGAGACTTGCCAAGTGGTTTCTCACTCGTAAGATTTTGGAAATTGCCTAGAGGGTCCTCGCCTGTAGGACTTTGGATTTTTCTAGTGGTTCCTCATTAGTAAGACTTGAATTTTACCTAGTGGCTCATCACCTGCAGAACTTTGGATTTGCCTAGTGGTTCCTTACCAATAGGACTTTGAATTTGCCTAGGGATTCCTCGCCTGTAGGATTTTGAATTTGCCTAGGGGCTCCTCGCCTGTAGGACTTGAATTTGCCTAGAGGCTCTTCACCTGTAGAACTTTGGATTTACCTAGTGGTTCCTCACCAGTAGGATTTTGAATTTGCCTAGGGGCTCCTCGCTTGTAGTACTTTGAATTTGCCTAAGGGCTCATCGTCTATAAGACTTGAATTTACCTAGGGGCTCCTCGCTTGTAGGACTTTAGATTTGCCTAGCGGTTCCTCACTAGTAGGACTTTGAATTTGTCCAGGGGCTCCTCGCCTGTAGGACTTTGAATTTGCCTAGGAGCTCCTCACCTGTACGACTTTTGATTTACCTAGTGGTTCATCACCAGTAGGATTTTGAATTTGCCTAGGGGCTCTTCGCCTGTAAGACTTTGAATTTACCTAGGGGCTTCTCGCCATTATGCTCCTTGAATTGTTGGTGCAACATAATCTTTCAAAGTCCTCCTTGGAGCTGCGACTTCTCAAGCTTCAACCATTTCAATGGGATTGCTTGTGCTTGCTCTCTTCTTCTCCTAAAAAAGGTTCTTTCAATCTTGAGATCAAACTCTTCAAGGTCTCCTTTTTGGCTTTGGGTCATGCGATGCTCCTCCCACCTTTTATAGAGAGGTGAGTTTGGCCTGCAAAAGAAATAAATTAAAAGCAAAATAAAGGCTATTCTAAACCAAGAATCACTTGATATCAATAGTAATTGGAAAATTATCAAAGTAATCCCTGACAACGATGCCAAAAACTTGTTAGGTGAATTGCAAGCGCACAATATCTACAAGTAATAAAGTGATGAGTTAGTATCGTTTCCACGAGGATTGTCTCTAATTATCCAATTATTTATCGAAGGTGATCAATCCAAGGAACTAACTAACCAAGTCGAAAAGACAAGTAAAAAGTGAACTAAACCAATTAAAGGACTGAAATACAAAAGAGCCGAAACTTAAAGGATTCAAAAGCTAATTAAACTTACAAAGTAGACCTAATCCAAAGCAAACGAAAATTAACAAGGCAAATTATCAAGATTATAGCCAAGATCACAAAGCGTTAGAGCATCCAACTTCACTTAACCACTCATAATCAATTTTTGTAACTTGTCATGCAACAAATTAATTTTCAATTGTATTGGTGAAATTTCCCTAAGTTAGATTACAAGCCGACCTCAGTCTAATAATCCCTAATTAGGTATGTCAACCCACGCTAACCTTAGGTAAATTTAAACTACCTAAAAGCATTATGTTCTTGTGGAAATTCTTGGATTTAATCTAAAGTAGTCCCAATGTAGATCTGGTATTGCAACCACACCAACAACCTAGTGTACCTTGACCTAGATTTAATTTATGGTTCAATATCACTAGTGCACATGCATGCAATCTCCACCCCGTATCATGCATACATCGAAAATCATTTAAAAGTTGGCCAAACTTCTAAAAGCATTAAGATCATGATAGAGAACGACACAATCATATCGACTATATCGCATGAGTAAGTCTTGATAATCAATCAATCATGGTTAAGATCCATTGTAGCTCTAACAAAAGAAATTTAGAACATATTTAAAGCTAAACTAACAACAAAAATTTAAGAGAACACAATGCTAAATTAAAAAATTCACCAAGTTGAGTCACAAAGAGGTTTAGGTTTGTCTCCTCCTTCTCTCCTTGACATGCACCAACTACACTAACTAAATAGAAGAATAAAAGTGAACTAAGAAAACCTAAAATCTCCCTTAGAGGTGGTGGCTCCAATGCTTCTCCGGATAATAAAATATGCAGCACAAGAGGGGTTTATTTAGCTTCAAGACAAAATATTCTGGAATTTCTGGTCTTGATTGGCTTTTTCTTCAAGACAAAATATTCTAGAAGACGCCGAGACGTAGGGACAGATTTGCAATTCTAGCACAAACACCTAGGAAAATTACGCATATGGTCTTGGCGTGTTCTGCAAATAGTGCGCATGATCCCCTGGCCTCCGAAAGTTATATCTCCTACAAAATTCAATAAAATTACATGAGTAGCAAATAAATTCACCCAAAATTCATCAAAATTTAGCA
Source organism: Syzygium grande (assembly GCA_024733475.1). Taxonomy (NCBI): domain Eukaryota; kingdom Viridiplantae; phylum Streptophyta; class Magnoliopsida; order Myrtales; family Myrtaceae; genus Syzygium; species Syzygium grande. The sequence continues at coordinate 41,805,376 of JAMXDD010000006.1, forward strand.
AATATCAAGCTTAAATTAGTAAAAAATGCTCTATCTAAAATAGAGTTATCAATGATGGGTTCGGGTCAATGAAGATTGAAGGTGTTTTTTCTTATTTTTCTTCTTTCATCTCTTTTTTTATGTCTGGAAAAAGTGGGTACTGATGTATTCCTTGTTTAGTGACGAATATGATTAAAGTTTATGTTTTTGAGTGGATTTTGAGTATTCTTTCATTGAAAATTTCCCTAAATTGGTTTTCGTTGACCTTTTTCTTTTTGCAATCTGTTCGGTAGAATGATTTTAAGATGCACATTATATCTTCTTATAATATTGGCCTAATTATTGCTTGATCTCAGAAAAGGATGAAGGGTTTTTTTAAGAAATTTCAATTTTCTTTTCATTTCAATAAGTTAATTGAAACTTTTTACCACTTTGTTTTCGGTTCTTGAGATTTTTTCTTTTCAATTGATGGTGCTACATACTATTGCCAGTGCATCTCATATGTGAACTCCTCGACTAAATATGCAAGTCCAACATCATATTTACATCTTTATGTGTAAATATTATGGTGTGCCTCTCCAAGGCGGACCACACCATGTCTTTTCACTAAAGCAGCTTTTCTGAAAATACCACTAACGATGTTGACTGAGGTGAGAACATAAAGTTTCATGATGAACCTATATTTTTTGAATTGTTCTGTGATTCTATCCAACGCGGTCTGTCACAAACTTATGTTATTTTCAAATCTCTCCTCATGCGGACTGTGAATTTTAAACAAACACAAGAAATTGATTCATGTGAGGCATTCTACTTAGCCTACAATATGATTTGCAGAACCTGATATTTCCACAAGCTAAAATTTTTGGCTGGAAATTTCGTATGTAAACTATGTTAATTTTCGTGGTTATGACAGTGATATGTAACTCACTACTCATTGTTTCATCCACGGTTGGGAGAGTCACCAAGATTCATACAAATCCATTTCACCCTTACTATCCTTGGAAGAAGGGGACTTCTTCGTCTCCTAGGACTGATGATCTGAATCAATTTGGCTGACAAAAAGAGAGAACAACAAAAGAAATATGAACTGTTACGGAGTCGCTGTGTGAAATTGGCTCAATCAAACAAGATTTAATGGAAAATCCATTGCTTTTGGGTACAACTCTACTACAAATTGGAAGAAAAGAGAGAATAATAGTTGATATGGTTTGCCTATTTGGATGATTATTTCAACTTTCAAAGAAATCTCATTCCCGAAACTCCTTTTTGAAAGAAAAATGTTTCTTGGTATCTACGCCAATGAAGGTCAAGAGTTCAAATGCGACGCTTCTTATTGAATTTAGTTATCTCATTGTGATTGTTTATGTGCCTATGTTATCTATGAGATGTGGCGACATATGTTAAAATACCGAAAATATTAAAAATCACGCATTCATCTAATAATTAAAAATTTTAGAACGGCCGATGCAAATTCTACAAAATCTCAAGTGGTATCTTAGAAGGATACTCTAAATTCATATCCGTTTTAAGTCTCTATTAATCTCATTCTATTATATAGGTTCACGCTTTAGTCTTAGACCAGAGTTCGGTCCTCGTGTAAGGGGTAGTATTTAATTGTTAATAGCATGCCTTCATGTTGTTGGTATAGGAAGCAAGGTGGTCATGATGGAGTCCTCGATTGGGGCTGCTGCTGGATGTTGGAACAAGAAGAGGCAGCAACGTCATCTCACGGTGCGGTATGGAAAAGAGGTTGCGTCGCAGGTGGAGGACAACCACGTGAGGCTCGGTTCGATAAGGCAGCGGGCGCATCCGTGGATGGTCTAGACCACAAGGAAGAGGCGCTGGCGGGGGATAGAAGCAGGATCGTCATAGAGGGAGAAGCGGCCGTTGTCATGGAGGGGTACCGACGGGGTTTGTCTTAGCCAAAACTTGGCTGAGAGGCCTCTCTTCTCTCTCTTTCTCACGTGTGTTTCTCTCTAGCGTTCTGAAATTCTGATTGTCCCCCACTCCCCGATTAATGAATACCTAATGTGTTTATATAGTGGAAACTTAGGTCTGATCTTGATTATACGGGCATGAACTTCGGCCTTATTGACATAATGAGTTATAACAATCTAAGGCCCAACTCTAATCAAACTCTTATGGGCTAAACTCATATCAAGTAAAGCTTAACATGGCTCCCCTCCCTTGTCAAATTTTGGCCAGCACTGCATGGGCTTGGCCGAATTCTTCATTGGCCCAGTCCGACTCTGTTAAAGTTCATAACCATTCGCCGCTGATCAATCCCTAATTTTCTATGTAATGAATGACTAAAATTGTTGCCAAAATTTACTTGTCAACAAGTGGCCTAATCCAATGAGCGATATGTTGCACCATGTGATTCGTAGACTTGTTATGATGTTCATCGTGAACTCTTCTCATGACAGCCATCATAATTGTGTTTGGGTCCAATTTTCTTCTCTATTCATCAGTGAGTTGCCTTGGGATGTTGGATTGCCTTGTCAACTCGGCATCTCCTCCTTGTGCTTTATCAACCAGTAGTTGATGTGGACATCATGCCATATCGAGGAGGAGGTGCTAGGACCCATTGTCCTATCCTCTTGGTCCAATTACTCGAGCAAGGACGAAGCAATTCAAGCAAGCTGTTGGTATCATGGTTCGAGATCTTTGGAATGGAAACGATCTTGGATAGAGACTTGAAGAATCTTGGACCTCTTGGCGCAACACGATCAAATTTGGTTAGTTACAAAGAAACAAGCTACTGATTCATACTCACCACCAACGCCGTGACGGATGTCGTTTTTTTCGCGTTTCGGAATGGTTTTGATGTTTTTTAAGATTTTTTATTTAAGTGCTTTTATTAATTCTAGTGGCGTTTTCGTAATTTTGCATTTAGGATTAACACAATATAAAAGGGGTGTTTAGGGTTTCTTTGGGAGACATGATTCACTTTAATACAACGAGAGGTTCTTCTCTTCTTTGAGTTCTCTCTGGGACTTGACCTTATCAAGGCCTTTCTTGGGTTTTGTTCAATTTGATGTCCTAATAACCTGATTAGGCAAAATTGATACCAAAATTGAATTACTCACATCTGATTAACCCTAGAAATGATGGTCCCATGGTTCGACAATTTCATATTGGGCACGATTCCCAATTTGGGTTCAAAATTCTTAATTTTCAATTGAATTTTGGGATTTTCTGATTTCTTTGACAAATTGTGCAACTGGACCAACCATTATGTAATTCAAGGTCTCAAAATCATTTGTTGTAAAGACACTATGACTTAAAAATGACTAGAAAAGATTTAATTGCATTTTTGGTTTAATTCGGGTTTGATTTTGCCCAATTTTAGGAAAAACACATACTCGATTGAAATTTTTCAAAATTGATGATGCATTAATGAAATTGGATTTAAAATATGACTAATGACTACTTTTATGGAATTTTCTGATTCCATTTGCTATTTTTCTTGATTTTCTCACTTATTTTGACTAAAAGAAATTAAAGGAAAATGCTAAAAAAATGCTAAAAAATTTATTTTTGGTTTAGAAGTAGGTTTCTAAGCTTGGTCAAGATTCTTAGTCCTAATTTTGAGATTTTTGAAAATATATAAAAAAAAAAGAGCTAAAAATCAGGTATCAACAGGTATAAACGTAACACATTGACGAACTTGTGTCAACTAATCGACTTTATAGACGCCACGAACAAAAAAATTTGCTATCCTGCTCGATTAGTCAAATTGACTGCCACAAGGAAGGCCTTGATAAGGTCAAGTCCACAGAGAACTCGAAGAAGAGAAGAACTTCTCGTTATATTAAAGTGAATCATGTCCCCTAAAGAAACCCTAAACACCCTTTTTATATGGTGTTAGCCCTAAATGCAAAATTACAAAAACGCCACCAGAATTAATTAAAGCACTTAAATAAAAAAAATTAAAACACATCAAAACTACTCCGAAACGTGAAAAAAACGACATTCGTCACAGCATTAGCGGCGAGTATTAATCAGCGGCCCGTTTCCTTGCAATCGACCAAATTTCATCGTGTTGCGCTAAGAGGTCCAAGATTCTTCAAGTCCCAATCCAAGATCACTTCCACTCCAAAGATCTCGAACCATGATACCAACAGCTTGCTTGAATTGCTTCGTCCTTGCTCGAGTAATCGAACCAAGAGGATAGGACAATGGGTCTCTAGCACCTCCTCCTCGATATGGCACGATGTCCACATCATTCTTTCCACCGTGCAAAGGATTTTCCCTCAAATCATCTCCTGTATCGAAAAAAGTCAAGTCAGAAATTTTGAAAGTAGCACTAATGCCATACTTACCTGGAAGGTCAAGCTTGTAGACATTATCGTTAACCCTCTCCAACACCATAACGGTCCATCCTCTCGCGGTTGTAACTTAAAAATTCGCTGCTTGGGAAAACGCTCATTGCACATATGAACCCAAAACTAATCGCCGGGCCTAAACACTACTCTCTTGCACCCTTTGTTGGCTTGCTTTGCATATTGCTTGGTCTTGTGCTCAATATTCAACCGCGTCTTCTCATGTAATGCCTTGACAAATTTGGCCTTCCTAGAACCATCTAAGTCTATATGCTCATCAACATGCAAAGGGGTTAAATCCAATGGAGTTAAAGGATTAAAGCCATAAACAACCTTAAACGGTGTAAATTTAGTAACAGAATGCATGCTCCTGCTATATACAAACTCAACCTGTGACAAACAATCTTCCCATGACTTTATGTTCTTTTTAATTATAGCACACAGCACTACCTCTAAAGTTCTATTAACTACCTCAATTTGACCATCAGTTTGTGGATGACAAGTAGTAGAAAAAAAAGCTGTGTGCCTAACTTCTTCTATAATGTTTTCTAAAAGTAGCTAAGAAATTTAGTGTCTCGATTAGAAATAATGGACCTAGGCATGCCATATAAACGCACAATCTCACAAAAGAACAAATCAGCAACATGCGATGCATCATCGGCTTTATGACAAGGTATAAAATGAACCATTTTTGAAAATCGATCAACAATCACATAAATAGAATCCCGATCATGCTTAGACCTAGGCAATCCTAACACAAAATCCATTGAAATATCAACCAAATGATGCTTCGGAATAGGCAAAGGTATATACAAGCCATGTGGTTTAGTTGTAGACTTAGCTTGCTTACATCCAATACATCTCTCACACATACATTTCTTTTCATGTGTGGCCAATAAAAATGTTCATACAGCACTTCATAAGTTTTATTAATGCCAAAATGTCCCATTAAGCCACCACCATGCGCCTCTCACACCAACAACTCACGCAAAGAACATTTAAGCAAACATAACTTGTTCTCACGAAAGAGATAGCCATTATGCCTATAGAATTTTTCAAATGCAGCGTGTTTACAAGCTTTAAACACTCTTCCAAAGTCTTCTTTATCAGTATATAAGTCCTTGATATGCTCAAAACCTAGACATTTTGCTCCTAGAGTAGTTAGAATTGCGTACCTTTGAGAAAGTGCATCGGCTACCATATTTTCCTTACCTTTCATGTACTTGATCGCATATGGAAAAGCCTCAATGAACTCCATCCATTTGACATGTCTTTTATTCAACTTTTGCTGTCTCTTCAAGTATTTTAAGGTCTCGTGGTCAGTGTGGATCACAAACTCCTTTGGCCATAGGTAATATTATCAAGTCTCCAAGGCTCGCACCAAAGCATACATCTCCTTATCATAAGTAAGATAATTTAATGTTGCTCCACTTAATTTCTCGCTAAAATAAGCTATGTGACGTCCTCCTTGCACTAACACGGCTCCAATTTTTGTACCAGAAGTATCGCACTCTATCTCAAAAGCAGCATCGAAATTCGGTAAAGATAACAAAAGAGTATTAGTCAACTTATCTTTTAACATATTGAACGCTCTCTCTTGCTCTTCTCTCCATGTGAAACCCACGTGCTTCTTGATAATTTCGGTCAAAGGTGCGGCAATGGTACTGAAGTCTTTCACGAATTGTCGATAAAAACTTGCTAAGCTATGAAAGCTGGGCACCTCACCCACAGTCTTAGGTGTCGGCCACTCACGGATTGCTTTCACCTTTTCTCATCAACCTGTATACCATCAGTACCAACAACAAACCCTAGAAACACTAATTTGTTAGTCACAAAAGAGCATTTCTTTATATTAGCATATAATTGTTCGGTTCTTAAAATCTGCAAAATAGCTCGGACTTGTTCAATATGGTCATCAAGGCTTCGGTTATATATCAAGATGTCATCAAAATAGATAACTACATATTAACCAATAAAAGCACGTAATACATGGTTCATAAGTCGTATAAACGTGTTAGGTGCATTAGTTAGTCCAAATGGCATAACTAACCACTCATACAACCCATACTTGGTTTTAAATGCAATTTTCCATTCATCCCCTTCTTTTGTCTTAATTTGATGATAACCACTTGTCAAATCGATCTTAGTAAATATGCTAGCACCATGCAATTCATCCAACATGTCATCTAACTTAGGAATAGGGTGTCGATATTTTACCGTTATATTATTGATTGCTTGGCAAATAACACACATTCGCTGTGACCCATCCTTCTTTAGCATCAACAAAATAGGAATGACGCACGGGCTAAGACTCTCTCGTACATACCCGCGCTCCAATAGTTCACTAACTTGCTGTTGAAGTTCCTTTGTCTCATCGGGATTACTTCGATATATGGGTCGATTAGGCAGTAGCGCACCAGGCATCAAATTGATTTGATGTTCTATGCCTCGAATTGAGGGTAGCACTCCAGGAAGCTCATTAGGAAAGACATCTTTAAATTCCTGCAATAAAGACACAACAGAGCTAGGCAAACTTGGGTCAAAATTGTTAGTAGTAAACAGTGCCTCCTTGTACAAAAGTACAAGCATCGATCGGTCTAGAATTAAAGTTCTCCTCACTTCGCTAAGTTTTGCATAGAAATTCTTTTGCCTCTCTTCTTTTCTCTCTCTTTTTCCCTCGGCTTTTACCACTCTTCTTCCCTCGATCTCTTCTTTTCCTTGCGTCTTGATCTCTGTCGCGACCTACCTCACGAGGGCCGAACTCGATAAAGCGGGTTTAGAGATAAGTGGTCATAAAACGGTCCATACGGTACATCATAAAAGATGGCTTACCGAAACGTCAATATTTTGGTTATCCGTACAATCCATTAATCATGAACACGAATCTTCCCTAATCCATATCTCGCGTGACAGCGGATCAATTTTATCTTTTTTAGGAGTCGCCACTAGCCTATGTCGGGAGCAACTAGAATACCCAATCAATATGCGGGAATTTCGTATTGGTTTCTACGAGAACCAGAGATCATAGGTTCGGGGATTAGCTTATGTTAATATTTCTATTAATGCCCTTCGGTATCGCTAAACTTATCAAGGTTGTTATCTAAGTTGTTATGCATTTGTTTTTTTTACCATTTTTCATGCCAAAGCCTTAGTCCACTAAGTGATCATGCATTTTGTTTTTATGTTTTCATTTAAGATTCTAAACTAATTCTATCTTAGTCTAGAAAAGAAAGAAAGAAACAATTGTATTGAAAGACATTGTGTAAAGTAAACAGCCAAGGTATTGAAAAAAGCAAAGCTAATTCTAAATGCAATAAAATAAAACTCGTAACTCGTCGGGTGTTTATTACAGCACGAATTGAAAGCCCGAGACATATGTCGGGTAATGAATGAATTTTTACAATTGAAATGGTCGGAGAGGACCTCAACCATCACCGTATACACGGAATAGGGTCAAAACGGACATCGACCTTCGCCATCTTCAAGGCCGCCGTCTTCTTAGAACTATTCTAATTCTAAAGCTAAACTAGACTAGGTACATACAAGGGGAATGAACATCATAATGTTCACAAAACACACAATAATTGTCCATACAAGAGAACGCAATATGCAAGAAGATGCAAATGTAATCACAACAACGGTCTCAAGAACGGCCTTTGATTTAAACATGCGTCGTTCTCATCTAATGATGTACCCACTCCATTTTAATGATGACTTATGTACATTAGCCACCAAGCACGTTCGTTTATAGTGACTAACATGACATAGTCCCCTCGAGCATGCATCGGTTTCTATCATACATCTAGAAAGCACATGCATCAAGCTTAAAATAAGCATGCAAGTAGGTCACAAAGACCTTAATTCTCATCCAATCACTCAATTTAGTGAATCAACATCAGGTCACTTCATTCCATTCATCATGCACCAATTTATTAAAAGAAAGACAAAGAACAGCAGAACAGGGGATACAAGATGTATTCAATTGGAAAGGGACCCATGATTAAAAAGTTCTGAAAAATTTATGGTAACTTAAGCATACAATGAGGAACAACTTTTGTAGAGAAAATTTTCCTGAAAAATGTTCACATGATTTTATAAAAATTTGGGAACACAATTAAATGTGTCAGAAAAAAGAGGATTACTGCAGTTTTTGTTGCAAAGATGAGGCCATTTGCCCTATCATTTGTTGTTCAAAACTTCTGGAATTTTGACACAAGATAGTTCAAAGAGTGTACTACATCTTTCATTAAGATTCTGACCTCTGATTCCTTATAGAAAAATTGATAAAAAAATCAACTAGAGGTCTAACTCACTTTGGACAAAACAGGGGTTCCGAATTTACAAGTTGCTAATCCTAATGCAAACTTGTAAAGAAAATGGAAAAATGACCTAAATGACAGACAAATGACATGTTCTTGGTGTCTATGGAAACCCCATGACATATTTGATGACTTACCAAGAGGGCATGAATCCAATTAAGTCCAACTTTAAGCTTAATATCATGAAAATATGTTAATGCACTAACTAATGTCAATGACATTTCATGGATGACAAAAATGAGCTGAAATGATATATGAAATGTATGAAAATTTAACATGGATTAGGACTAGATGCAATGACAGAGAGGATATAGTCGTCCAATCCTAATTACATGAGAAAATGACCATACAAGTCCATGAACTATTAAGCATGAATTAATGTTCATGATACATGAAATGCAATATGACAGAACATGGTAGCATGTTTGTGCATGATTTTAACCTACCAAATGACATGCAAAAAATACATGTAATATGTCAATACGAAGCTTGAATAGCCCTTTACAAAAGTCTAGAAGACTCCATGTTCTGTTTGTGAACAAAAAAATTCCTATAAAATTGACAAGAGTGCTACATGAATAGCTTAATTCCTAATTGACAGATTTAGATGTTAAGGAATTTCGATTGGTTAAACACACTAATGATGAGCAATTGATACATGGAGAGTGTCACTAGTGAGTTAACATGATGCTCTATGATAGTCATGAAGGTCACTTGAACAATTAAGTCCAATTTTACAAGGAATTTTGCAGGAATGCAATTCGGATCAATACAGGGCAAAATGAACAACCTGAGAATATAAGATGATTTCAGGTACCAAATGTTGCTTAAAAATTCTAAAAATATATATAGAAGGATGCAACTCGAAGATCGATTTTCCCTGTTCTGTACAAAAATAGTAAAATGTGCAGTTTTAGTTCGGTTACAGCCAAAAACCAACTTACTCTGCTGCAACTTTGAAAATTGATTTCAGGTGCCAAATGAACTCTGATCAGGGATATCTTTAGCATTTTAAAGATTGATTTGAGTTCTTTACAAACTTCGTTAAGGACTCTAAGCTAGAAAATGTCAATTTCAAACTCAAACAAAGATGTTTCAGCAAGTTCATTTCGGGTTCCAATATAGGTAGACAAGACCTAGGGTTGAATTAAGGAATTTTCACTTATTGAATGAACTCCTAAAAATCTGAGAAAAAAGTATGTCATGATTGTGATCCTAATGAACAATTTTTGTGATGGAAAGATTGCCAAAATCAACTCACAAAACTCGGCATAAAATCAGCCAAATAATCAAACATTCAATAACAGATTTAAGCTTTAACAGAAACATATTGCAAAATAGAGAGCCGAGATTTCGAGGGGATTTTGAGGTAGTAAACGAGCTTCATTTTGGACACATAATAGGTGAATCGAAGCTTAGGAAGTATAGATCAATTATCTAGAAGGACTCGAAGCATGATTTCAACATTTAAGACCTCGTTTCAGCTCTAATAGAATCTGTGTTCAGAGAGCAACGAAATTAACGGAACATACAATCATCATTCAATCAGCTCACTCCAAGCCTCTGATCACACAATCAACTCATCATCCTCCATATATATATTAGCAACACCCCTTAGCATCTATCCATGGCAAGCCTAAGGAGAGTTCTAGCCTTGGACGCTTAACGCATCCTCGCTTCATCGAACTCAGGTTAGAGGAGTATACCTTTGTGCGTTTAAGCCTTGATTTCGTCAAAACCGAACTCCACAACCTCCAATGGATGATTATAGAATGCTTAAAGACCTGAAATGACAAAAAAATTGCCAAAACGAACCTAAACAGGTTCGGTTAAGCTACAAGAACAGAATCAAGTCTATTTTGGACCGATCTGTACAACGGCGGAAAAAGAAATGCCTGAACTCCTCCAATGGTTGTCTAGCCATGTCCCGACCTCCTGGTGGTTAGGGACACATTGAGGAAAGGCTTGAGAGTGATCAAACCACTTGGAACGGCCGCAATCAACAGAGGCAAGCGGAATCTGTTTGATTCACCGGTCTTGAGCTCGATCGGCGAAGGGGCTAGATGGGATGATAGAAACGGCGACCAGAGCTGCTACTGTTGGCCACGAAAATGGCATGCCCAAGATCACCATAATCAGAAACCGAAACACGATAATGGAGAAATTGTCAGTTCGCGTACCTGATTTGGAATCCATCAAACTTGACGAGGAATTTGTGACGGTTTTCGAACACGAACTCAAGATCTTCTCCCCCTATTTCCTTCGTTAGAACACTGGCCTAATGAGATTGCCACTCACAAGAAGAAAGTCCTCGCTAGATCCGTATATGAGTCAAATTGTGCATCATCAGATTAGGGGAGGGACTTGAGCGCTATTTATAGAGTCTTCGACCACGGGCCCTCTCATTACGGACCGGGTTGTACTCAGCTTACACTAGCTACCCCCATATTAGACTGATTAAGAATCCATATATCTTACCTTTATTAGATCAAACTAATTCAGTTAATTTCAATTAATGAAACCCACATTAGGAAATTCTTACGTTCTCCCACTTGGGCAATATTAATTGAAACAGAATTGTGTGCGCACCCTTATATTGGTCTAAAGATTATTCTTAATAGTCAATCCGATCCCATAAAATCTCGAACACTGAATCATGGCGGTAACTGCATGTACTCACGCAGAGCCTTCGATGGTCATAAGTACTTTCAACTTTACTGATATGGATTCAATATGATAGTGTGTCAAATGGACAATACCTCAAAATGAGTGATACTTCATGTATTATCCAATTTGTTAGTCCAAATTCTCTCTCCTTAAGTGTCACAAAACCTAATGTGTTACCAGAGAATATCCTTCATGATTCCAATGAACCTGTATATGTCTTACCTTGATAGTTAACTGTACTTTATGTGTAACAAGACATATCCTTAAAGCTAATACCAAGAATGCCCCGTAGCCGTACTCAAGGTTTACACAATGTCTCGAGATTTTCATCAAATATGTGTGCTCAACTTGATAAATCTACATTCACAAATACCTCATTGAATGCAAAAGAGTTGATACATATTCAGATATTACAAAATGTAACAAAATCATATACAAACTTCATAAGAGTAACATAAAACTAAACAACTCCCACTAATTAACAGTATCCCATGATACTTCTAAGCCCATGTTTATGATATGTCGATCAAATACACAAGGGCGAAGGCCTTTAGTTAGTGGATCTGCAATCATATCATCTGTTGAAATGTGCTCTACTACAATGTTACCATTCTGAACTTTTTCCTTTATAGTCAGGTACTTGACCTCCATATGTTTAGACCCCTTGAGACCTCTGTTGTTGTTAACAAATAACACTACAGAGTTATTGTCGCAATATAACTGTATGGGCCTATCCACAAAATCAAATACAGTCAATTCCTTAATGAGGTTTCGGAGCCAAATTGCCTGAGTAACGGCCGAAAAGCATGCTACAAATTCCGCTTTCATGGTAGAGGATGTTATTGATTTCTGTTTCTCACTTTTCCATGATACTGTACCTCTTGCTAACTTAAAGATGTAACCTATTGTTGACTTCTTTTCATCTTGACAGCTAACAAAGTCTGAATCAGAATACCAAACTAGCTCTAGGTCCTGAACGTGTTTGTAAATCAGCATATGGTCTTTTGTCCTCTTTAAGTACCTCAAAACCTTTTTGGTAGCAATCCAATGATCGTGTCCTGGATTTAACTGATATCTGCCTAAAAGTCCTATTGCAAAAGCAATATCTGGTCTAGTACATACTTGAGTATACATAATACTCCCAAGTGCACTAGCATAAGGAACATTCTTCATTTGGGCTTTCTCAAAATCTGAATGAGGACATTGTGATAGACTCAACTTATCATCCTTACTGACAGGAGCAATTCCTGGCTTGCATTGTTGCATGTTGAATCTTTCGAAGATACGATCAACATATGCCCTCTGAGATAAACCTAATAGTCGGCGAGAACGATTTCTATGAATCTCAATGCCAAGGACAAAAGACGCCTCACCAAGGTCTTTCATATCAAAGTTCTTTGACAACATCTGCTTTGTTTCATGCAGTAAACCAAAGTCATTGCTCGCAAGCAGAATATCATCCACATAGAGTATAAGGAAAATGAATTTCCTCCCACTGACCTTGCAGTATATACACTAATCTACTTTGTTCTCAACAAAACCAAATGAAGCAACAATATTATGAAACTTCAAGTACCATTGTCTAGAAGCTTGTTTGAGACCATAAATAGAATTTTTCAATCTACATACAAGCGTACTCGAATCATCTGCCGCAAAGCCTTCCGGTTGCATCATATAAACTTCTTCATTATGGTCTCTATTGAGAAAGGCAATTTTGACATCCATCTGGTGTAACTCCATATCGTAATAAGCTACTAATGCCATGATCACTCTGAAAGAATCTTTAAAAGAGACTGGAGAAAAAGTTGCTTCATAGTCTACTCCTTCTCTCTGAGTGAAATTCTTGGCTACAAGTCTGGCCTTAAACTTCTCAATCTTTCCTTTGGAGTCCCTTTTGGTCTTGTATACCCATTTGCAGCTAATGGGTCTATGACCTTCAGGTAATTCAACAAGTTCCCAAACTCCATTATGCTTCATAGACTGCGTTTCATCTTTCATTGCATCCAACCACAGTTCTAACTGAGGACAAGAAACAGCTTCCATATAAGTCACTGAATCAGCTACAAAACCAATATCGTAGTCTTGCTCTCCTATATAGACTAAATAATCTGGTGGTATAGCTAATCGTCTCTCCCTAATGGATCTCCTTACTGGAGCAACAACAGCCTCATCCTGCACCTAAGAGCCTTGAGGAACTTCATTAGGAGCTGTCTCGACAACATGATCCTGAGCCTCAACAGGTTCAGTCTGTGATGTGGGAGTCTCCACAATTATCTGTATGGGAGGAGATAAAGATACAACATTACCCACCGTACTATTATCCTCGATAGTCTATGAGCAACTACTTTTTTCGACCATATCAAACTCCAGAAACTTGGCTATCTGTGATTCCACAATTCTTGTGCCTCCATTGGGATTATAGAACCGATATCCCTTCGAATGATCCGGGTAAGATACAAAGTAACACCGAGTGGTTCTGGAGTCCAACTTACTTAATGTTGGATTGTATAACTTCACCTTCTGCAAAACATCCCTTAACTTTAGGATGGTTTAAGCTAGGCTTATGTCCAGTTCATAACTCAAAAGGAGTCAATGGAACAGCTTTAGTAGGTATACGATTCAGAATGTACAAAACTGTTTTCAAAGCTTCACCCCACAGAAAACCAGGTAAATTTGTCCTACTAATCATACTCCTCACCATTTCCATAAGGGTGCGATTGCGCCTTTCGGCTACATCATTTTGCTCAGGACTCCCAGGCATAATGAACTGAGCTACTATCCCAGAATCCTCTAAGTATTTGGCAAATTGCCCTTTAAGTTGTCCGACATCGCTATGCTTGCCATAATACTCTCCACTTCGGTTAGATCTAACAATCTTTATGACCTTTCCCGACTGTTTCTCGACTTCAAATCCAAAAAATTTTGAACTTGTCAAGAGACTCAGACTTTTCTTTAATCAAGTACAAATAGCCATATTGAGAATAGTCATCAATAAATGTGATGAAATAAAAATTTCTACACAAGGTTACCGTATAGGGTCCACTTATATCAGTATGAATGACCTCCAATAGGTCAGAACTTCGGACTGCAGTTTTCTTCCTCATCTTGGTCATTTTACTTTTATAACAGTCTACGCATATCTCTAAGTCATCTTTAAGAGCAGGCAGAATGTTAGTTTTTATCAGCCTTTATACTCTATCCTTAGAGATATGACCAAGCCGTCTATGCCACAATGCATAAGACTGTTCCTTAGGTAGTAGTCTCTTAGAAACAACCTTTTTAGCCGTATAAGTGACGTATATGTTATTGGGAGATAAACATAATCTGTACAATCCGTTGGATGTATAATAGCAACCAACCTTATTTGAATTAAGAAATAAAGAAATAACATTGTTCTTGATTTCAAAAGAGTAGCCATACCTGTCCAAACACGATACGGAAACTAAGTTCCGTCTAAAAGAAGATACATAAAAGGTGTCTTTCAATATTAATCTAAAACTAGAGTCTAGAATCAGTATTACATCTCCCACAAACACAACATCGACTTTCTCGTTGTTTCCTGGTGTGAGTCTTGACTCATCCTGAATTGGCTTCCTCCGGTTTATGAATCCCTGTATGGTAAACGCAACATGATTAGTTGCACCGCTATTGAGCCACCAAGAACTGGATGGTGCTTCTGATAGGTTGGATTCACAAACAAGTGCCAAAGAATCATTACCTGTATGCTCATTTTTGGACAATTAAGCTTTGAACTTTCCACAGTCCTTCTTTATGTGACCTTTCTTTTTATAAAATAAGCAGTGGTCACCATCCCTTTTAAAGGATGTTTTCTTTGGACCCATATTGTCTGATTGACCGATAGTGTCATGAGTACCTTTTTGAGTATGATTTTTGGACTTCTTATTCTTCCTTTTGTGGGAATTAGAAACATATAAGGCTAGATGCCCTTTTTCTTTTTTAAGTTTTTCTTCCTCTGCCACCACCCTTGCAATTAAGTCATTTATTGATCAAGTCTCATCTTGAGAATTGTAATTTGTCTTTATAATCCCAAAATCAGGTGGAATGGTGTTTAGGGCTTGATGCAAAATATAGGCATCGGAAATGGAAAACATTAAGAGCTTAAAGCGTCGTCTTTAGGTTTACCATCCTAAGGACATAATCTTTAACTCCAGCAGTACCATCATACTTCATATTGAAGAGCTTTTGAAGAAGTGTACCAACCTCAACATTAGATAAAATGCGGTTTCTAGCCTTTAAGGCTGCCATCATTTTCTTAGCAGTACAATTAGCTGACAAACCACTTTTTAAGTGTTCTTGAATGGATTTATTTATTGTCAATAAGCAAATCCGATTGCTCTTTCCCAGGCAGCATAGTCTGTTTTCTCAGCTTCAGTACTGGTGACCGTGATATCTCCTGGCTTATTCTTTGTAAGAGCAATGTGAACATCTGCCAGCTCCATTTCAAATAGAAAATCCTCTTTCCATTTCTTAAAGTTCAACCCAGTAAGGACCTCAATGGAAATGGAATTGCCGTTTACAGAAAAGGTGACTAAAAAAATAAACAAACAATATAATCAGCATCATGTGAATACTTATCTAGAGAGTTACATACATCATCACATAATCACCTTTGGGCAGAAAATATGACATGCAGTTGTATACTCTCTACATGACAGCAGCCATGAGAACATATTCTAATCTTTCGTGAAATCACCACCTTTGGGTGTATGAACCACTAAGATCAGTCATTTCTCAAGCACATGCTATACATGTACCCCTCCATAAACCAGTACGAGATCACCTCCTTTGGGAGTATGATCACGCAATAGAACATGAGACATCCCACCACAATATGAGATCGATATTTCTCAAACCCAATCAAGTGTGCCACTTTGGCGGTCACAACCAAACTGAATCCTTGAAAATCTCTCATACCAGGGATATGAGCTTTATGTATCACATTTACTATATGCATGTAATTCTAGACGTAAAGACAGGGACGTATGTCTTTGAAATTACATGCCATGTTAATTATATTATTCCATTCATTGATAGGTAATGAATTACACTCTACACAGTCCTTATGTGGTGATATACATGTGAGCTACCATATGTATTTTTGAAACCATAGAGAAATACAAGAAAATACGCAAAAATACCCTAAAAATACGTGTATATAGGGTTCTATACGTATTTTCACATCTAAAAAATCTTCAAACATGTAAAATAAATACACCACAGTGTAAAGAATCTCGATACGAGCGCGTCAGTACCAAGAACGTCCAAAACGGACGTCGGACCCAGCCTTCTGCAACGTCGCCGGGTCGAACCGGTCAGAAAAGCTGTTCCGACCAGTTGACCAGTCCAACCGATCAACGGTCAACGGTCCAGTCCGACCGATTGACCAATCGGGTCAACGGTCAGGTTGGGTCAAAACTCGAGCCGGGTCAGGATCCAGGTCGAATCAACGGATGGGTTGGGTCAGGATCCGAGTCAAGCTAGATCTATGCCTCGCTGACCTCATGTTGACATCAGCCTGCGGTTACCGGCGAAAAGACGCGTCGGTTTGGCACGGCCACGGGTGGCCGTCACGCGCCGCCACACCTAGGGCGCGTGTAGGCGCGTGACGGCGCGTTCGGCCTCCTCCTGCGACATGTCGCCCACCATTTTTCTCGTCTCGACAATTAGATTCCAAATATGTAATAAAATTTAACTTTCATCTGATAAAAAATTTCAAAACTGGGCAAAAACCTCTCGGACAAAACGAAAACGATCCTAATCCGCATGTTTCAGTTCTAATCTATGGCAGGCTCTGATACCACATGTTGACCACGAAAATGGCACGTCTAGAATCACCATAATTAGAAACCGAAACACAATAATGGAGAAATTATCGGTTCGCGTACCTGGTTTGGAATCCATCGAACTTGATACGAAATTTGCGATGGTTTTCGAGCACGAACTCAATATCTTCTCCCATATTCCCTTCGTTAGAACACTGGCCTAATGAGATTGCCATTCACAAGAAAAAAGTTCTCTCTAAATCCGTATGTGAGTCGAATTATGCATCATCAGGTTAGGAGAGGGACTTGAGCGCTATTTATAGAGTTTTCGACCACGGGCCCTCTCATTACGAGCCGGGCCGTACTCGACCCACACTAGCCTGCCTCATATTAGACTGATTAAGAATCCATATATCTTACCTTTATTAGACCAAACTAATTTAGTTAATTTCAATTAACAAAGCTCACATTAGGAAATTCTTACAACTACTGCTTCGATGACATCGAGGAGAGATTGAGGAATGCTGAGGAGTATGGCATCGCCCGAGAACTCGCCGCCGAGAAATCGCCGAACTGTCTGAGCGAGAAAGAGAGAGACGAGTGAGAAGAGAACGCGTGAGAGAGGAGGAGAGAGCACCAGAGAGAGAAAAACGAGGGAGTTCTAGATTTTTTCTAAAAGATGACACCCCCCCTCCCTTTAGTTTTGGAGGGAAAATGGGTTATATACCCTCCTCAAGACTTAATCTCGGTCGTCGGTGTGATCCGATGGTCAAGATTTGTGCTTATCCTTTACTTAGAGGTTAAGCAAGGACCTCATTTAACATGTGCTAATTTGAATGGTCATGATTTAATCTCATCAATGGTCTTGATTAATTTTGCAATTAAGGACCTAATTAGGGGCATTTTTGTAATTTTACAAAACCTAGGGACTTTTTTGCAAAATCTAAAAATTAGAGAGTTCTTAGGTGAATTTTCGCAAAATTGACTCTGGATTCGTGTTTATCTCACAAAAAATGAGTCAAACGATACTAATCATTCGATAATCGTGAACAATTGATCCAAACCCCTAATTAGGGCTAAAATTGGGGGTTTTCATTTCAAAGTGCTGATTCACAAAATTGGTTGAACGAGTGATCTTATGATGACCTCTTGATCAAACGTCATAATAGGAACTAAACTAAAATATGAACAAAATGAAAATAATTTTGGTTTTCGCCGATTTCGAACTTATTTCCGCAAATTGGGGAAAAGTAAGTTCTTAATCGGTTTTTGTAAAATTTCAAATGCCAAAGTCAAATTGAATGTAAAATAAGATGATTTTGGGATTTTTGTATTTTTCCAATTTTTTTTTATCAAAGGTTTGATCAAAAGTCAAACCATAACTGACCTTTCACTTGGAACCTGATTTTATGATCAAATCTTTGAATTGTTCTGAAATTTTCACTTCTATAGTAAAATTGGATTTGAAAGGAATCTTTTAATGCGAAAATCCCCAATTTGAGCTAGGGCTAACTTTTGGTTAAAGGATTAATAAAAAAGTCAACGCAAAAGTCAACCATTTGACTTTTTGGGTTTTTGCATGAAATGAATAGAAAATTATTTACAGAAGCTAGGCCAACAAATAAAATTAAAAAATGACTCTTTTGTTCAAGAAACGGGTTCTGTCATGATCAGAAACCATAATCTCGAAATTTCTGTTTTTAATGACGCATCGGCTAAAAATTAGATGTCAAGAGTCTCTCCTCCCAAACCCTCAATTCTCTCGCCTTTTCTCTCTCTCTTAAACTCATGTTTTAGTTTCAATTGATCCTCATACATCTCACTAGGTATCATTGGCACCAAGGTATAAGTCTTCTGATTTATTCCCAATGAATATCGGTTAGTGTGCCCATCATGATGTACCTTCCGATCATATTACCATGGCCTACCAAGTAAAACATGGTCCGCTTGCATAGGTACAACATCACACACCACCTCATCCTTATATCTTCCTATTTCAAATGGAACTCGGACTTGCTTCGACATCTTCACCTCACCACTATTATTCAACTATTGAAGTCTATATGATCTAGGGTGTTTTGCAGTATTTAACTCCAACTTCTCTACCATGGTACAACTTGCCACATTCGCACAACTGCCCTCATCAATAATCAAACTACAAATCTTGCCATTCATCACACATCGTGTGTATGGAACAAATTGTCATGTTGCTGGTGTTGATCCTCCTCCTTGGCTTGAACACTAAGAGAACACCTAACCATCATCAATTCACCATTTGCTAGCATCTCAACATCACTACAATCTTCTAATGGCGGCATGTCATCATCCTTTTCCTCTCTCTCACTTTTTGATTCAACATCATTATGCCCAGTCATGATTATCACCCTCCTATTAGGGCACTTATTTGCCATATGACTCCTGTCCAAACACTTGAAACGTTTAATATCACGAGTCTTAATATTAGGATTTTTAGTTTTACCTGAAGCCGGATTCGAACCGACTTTGCCATCCATCTCTTTCTCCTTCAAAGTTTCGGCTTTGATGTTTTTTCCCTTCCAATTCGGCTTCTCATCTTTTTGCCAATGGGACTTCCAATTCAAGCTTGAACCTCCACTACTCTTGTAATTTCTGTCCAAATTCAATTGCCTCTCAACTTTGATGGCCTTGTCTACCAATTCCCCTAACTCAACATAATGTTACAGCTCCACCACCCTCGCTATATCTCGGCTTAAACCACTCAAAAATTGTGACATTATGGCTTCACGGTCTTCTACCACATTAGCACGGATCAAGGTAATCTCCATCTACTTATGGTACTCTTCCACGCTCCTATTGCCTTGTGTGAGATTTTATAGCTTATGGAACAAGTCTCAGTGATAATGGCTCTGCACAAAACGCCTCCTCATCACTATTTTCATCTTATCCCGCGTGTCTATCGGCCTCTCACTATTGTGCCTCCTACTAGTCACAAGCTGATCCCACCAAATTATAGCATAATTAGTGAATTCAATAGCTGCGATTTTTACCTTATCAGTGAATTCAACAGCTGCGATTTTACCTTCTTAAGCTTTGAATATCGTTGGTAGTCAAATACCAACTCTATTCTTTTTTTCCACTCTAGATACGCATCAAGATTATTCTTTCCTTGAGAAGATGGAATCTTCATCTTGATGTTGCTGAGCTCATCATCTTCTCGATGTTTAACCCCTCGGCCTCGTTCTCCGTTCCACCTCCCAAATCGGTCATCTCGGTCTTCCTCCATGTTGACCTCAAACTCATCATCAAATTGCCGTTGCCATCTAGGTCATGTTCTAGATTCATCTCGATGATTTCGCAGCCTCCCCCGTGGTGGCTCTTGATCTCTGTCAAGCCTCGTCTCACATCCTATAACTAGGGTACTAAGTACTTCAAGTTGCAATTTCAATTGTTGAATGCCTTCCAAAATTACCTCATCTATTTGTTTGGAAGCATCCTCCTTTTGATTTACACTTTCTTAGTCGTGTGACATGATTTACCTACAAGAAAGTGTTAGAAATAAAAGAAATCTCACCAAACACTCCCTCACGTGTTTTGCTTAAGGTATTTGTCGCTCCCCCTCTTGTTTAACTCAAACTCAATGTCGGCTTTTTTTTTTGTCAATTAAGCTCACATACCCTTGCCTTTTACCTCTCGTATTCCCTTCTCACAAGCTCTTTATCGGACTAAAAATCATTTTCTCACCCACCTCACAACAATCGACCAAACCACCAAGCAGGATCAAAATAATTCGTTAACTTTTCACTAATTGTCAAATTCAAACTCAATTTTTGATACTTTTTTTTAATTCAATTCAGTCCAACTAACAAACAAGTCGTCTTCTCGATTCTTTTCGGTTGATATATATATTTTTTCGGCTTGCTCTTTTCTTTTTTTTTCTTTTTTTGTCGAAACTTTTTTCTTATGAACTCAAATACAATCAAAACACATTAGGACCGAAAAGAACAAAAAATGCAACAAGAATGATTTGGATCCCTAATTCGGTTAAAATATGAGATTCTAGTTCAATAATTCTCAATTTGCCGAATAAAAGTAACAAAATTAGGATAGTTAGACCTTGTAGAACTTGGGCTTTGATACCAGATGAAGTGAATCTGAGTGGACGTTGATCGTTCTACGAAGATCTGGAAAGTGCGAATCGCAAAACCTCGACCCCCAATCGAATTTGTAATTGGTAACCTCGGTATAAACGTGACCTATTGACGAACTTGTGTCAACCAATCGACGTTATAGATACCACGAACAAGAGAATTCGCTATCCTACTCGATTAGTTGAATCGACCGCCACAAGGAAGGCCTTGATAAAATCAAGTCCATAGAGAGCTCAAAGAAAAGAAGATCCTTTCGTTGTATTAAAGTGAATCATGTTCCCCAAAGAAACCCTAAACATCCTTTTTATATGGTGTTAACCCTAAACGCAAAATTACGAAAATGCCACTAGAATTAATAAAAGCACTTAAAACAAAAAAAACTTAAAAAACATCAAAACTACTTCGAAAGGCAAAAAAAAGACATCCGTCACGGCATTAGCGGTGAGTATTAATCAGCGGCCCGTTTCTTTGCAACTAACCAAATTTGATCGTGTTGCTCCAAGAGGTCCAAGATTTTTCAAGTCTCGATCCAAGAGCGCTTCCACTCTAAAGATCTCGAACCATGATACCAACAGCTTGCTTGAATTGCTTCGTCCTTGCATGAGTAACCGGATCAAGAGAATAGGACAATGGGTCCCTAGCACCTCCTCCTCGATATGGCACGATGTCCACATCACCAGTTGTGCCGTTGAAGACTTAGTACGTCCTTCCCTCTCATTCGTAGGTCAAGGAGGTTTGTTATCGACATCATCGCCAGGATCGAGTGGATTCCTAGTTCAAACCATCATATATCCTCAAATTAGTCATAGAGGTCCCACTGGGCATGCCAAAAAAATATTTTGCCAGATCGCAATGAAATATCTTTTCGATTTTTAATTGAAGGGAGTTAGGGTCCGTGTGCCAACTCTGGACAGGAAATATTGCAAGCAGTTTTTTTTGGTCAAAATATCACAAGCAATTAAGAACCAACAACTTACAACTTTATACGAAACATGACTATACAGACGCAAATCGTGTCGGAATTTAATCGACGATACAAACCGGAAAATATAGACTCGATATGGTAACCATATGTCAACAAATTGTGCTGGAAATTAATTGATGACACGGCTTGAGAAAATAAAGACACTATACCAAAATTTAATTGACGACACAACACCTGGGATAGAGATACATGTTGGAATTTAATCAACAACACAAATATGAAAGCTACAACTAGGAAAGTAAAGGGCAAAAGTACACCACAAGTGCCATAACTTGTGTATGGAGATCACTTTGGTGCCATAACTTTTTTTTGGATAACTTTGGTGCCAACTTTTTTGAAAAATGATCACTTTAGTGCCAATGCTGACATGGCCGCCGGAAATCTGACGTAGCTCTTTTTTTTATTAATTTTCGATACTGACATGGCTCGCCGGAAATCTGACGTAGCTCTTTTTTTGGCCGGAGTCACTAAATTAAGTGATCTTTTTTCTCCGATTTTGGCACCAAAGTAATCCGAAAAAAAGTTATGGCACCAAAGTGATCTCCGTACACAAGTTATGCCACCAATAGTGTCCTTTTGCTGAAAGTAAAGTGTAGTACAAAAAAGTGAAGATACTGAGAAGATAGTAAATTTGTTTGATTTGTGCCGGGGAACCTCTTCAGTAGATGTCCGGTGGTATTTATAATGGTTATGTGATAATTGCTCTTTAGCGGTTCTCCAACGGTTATGTTTCCTTCGAACGGTTTTCATAGGTTTCCTCCGCCTTCCTTCGTTTTCGAGAGTCTTGTATTCACGCCTTCACGATCTCCTGACTTTTAGACATTTATCCCTTTTCGAAAATGGATCCTCCTCACTTCATGATCTTGTTTTAAAAGTAGCAGCCGTTTCCTCTAAAACAGTATGCCCACTTTGATTTTAACTACTCTGCTGATTTTGAACCCTGCAATTACAATTTGATGCTTCTCAGGCAAAAACCTACCGGTCGATCCATTGTCTCGACTCTTTTCTCGAGTCGGTTACCATATTCCTATGCTTTTCAAGCCTCCGAAGAACTCTGATGGTGTGCTACTCTTTATTCATCGGTATTCATGCTGGTATTCATAACTTAGTCATTCGTTATCGTATATTGACAACTGAACATGTGTCATCGATGTGAGTTGCTATCGATCACCAAATATTTACCCCTATAGTCATTGACAAGATGTCTTGTGTGTGATAATGTTCACGTGTTTTTCACATGACTGTTTGTGCTCACGTGTCAAGCGTGTGCTTGCTCACATTGATGACTTGATTATTGTTGGTGTAAACAACTAGTATTGAGGCACATGTTCCAATTTTTAGTGATTATATCGAAGAGAAAGGAAAGAACCAATTTAGGGGAAATTTGATGGTTAATTCATAGAGTGGATGTAGTCAATAACCCTGAGATATCCATGAGTTTGATGGTCACTTAATGAATTGACTTTAGTAGGTGGTTTGATTTTTGAAATATTTTAGTGCGAGGGCAATTATGAAAGTATAAGAAATGAGACAACCGCCACATATCAAATTACAGTATTATATGTATGTTACCATACTTGATTCATATATATGTAGCTACTTTTTCAAAATGAGATTTATATATAGAGTACAACGACAAAGAAAGGTCTCGTCCTCTTTTTTTTTTTTCTTTTTTCTCTTGTGGTCAGTAGAGAAAGATTTGGTTGCATCATGCACTCTACAACTTTAAGGTTACGTTGAAATGATAGTATCTAACATACAAATAGCAAAGTGATTAGAATAAATTTTATAGTCACGCCACAATATTGCTTTATTCTCACCTTTCTTTACCTTAATTAGTAAAAAGAAACTTATCCCACTCATAGTGACATTAATTATTAGGTTGTTCTTAAATAGAAATTTGTGTATAGTTTATGAACCTAGACATACTTTGCTGTAGTAGTAAACAATAAAACTAAAACAATCCATTGATTTTTCTTTTATTTTTCGCTTAGTAGCCATACCTGATTTTAGCCAAATAACATTAGAAAAATTACTGTAAATCTATCACTATTGCTCTTGATTTTAACTTTCTAAAGAAAAGCAGCTTTCTTTGCTCCTTCAGCTTGAAACGAAAATAGATTCAGTGCCGCTCCTTGTCCAACCATGAGATACAATTGACAAAAGCAGCATTGGATTCCAAAAGGTGCGCCTAAGACATCAATCTCTCCCCCTCTCTCTCTCTCTCTGTATTAACAAACAGCCTGCACAAGTCCACCCGCGCAAGTTGACGTTGTCCTTGACACGAAAAGCAAATCAACGAACCGTTCGAACCAACCCTGCGAGCTTTAATTACTCGGTCGATTCGAAGTCTGAGATTCGCTTTCAATAGGAACGTGTTTCCCGTTGTCATGTTGCAATGGATTGTAGGACTTTTCAAACTTACTTTCAAATTATAAAAAAATCACGAATAGAGATTTTTTCTTTTCTTGATGGTGCTACATACTATCGCCGGTGCATCTCATGTGTGAATTCCTGGACTAAATATGCAAGTCCGACATCATATTTACATCATTATGTGTAAATATTATGATGTGCCTCTCCAAATGGGATCACAGCATGTCTTTTCACTAAAGCAGCTTTTCTGAAAGTACCACTGACGATGTTGACTGAGTTGAGAACATAAAGTTCCATGATGATCCTATATTTTTTGGATTGTTACGTGAATCTATCCAATGCGGTCCGTCACAAACTTATGTTATTTTCAAATCTCTCCTCGTATGGATTATGAATTTTAGACAAACACAATAAATTGATTCATGTGAAGTGTTCTACTCAGCCTGCAGAACCTGTTATTTCCACTAGATAAAATTTTTGGCTGGAAATTTCGTATGTAAACTATGTTAATTTTCGTGGTTATGACGGTGATATGTAACTCACTACTCAATGTTTCAACCGCGGTTGAGAGAGTCACCAAGATTCATACAAATCCATTTCACCCTTACTATCCTTGGACGAAGGGGACTTCTTCGTCTCCTAGGACTGATGATTTGAATCAATTTGGCTGACAAAAAGAGAGAACAACAAAAGAAATATGAGCTGTTATGGAGTTGCTGTGTGAAATTGGCTCAATCAAACAAGATATAATGGAAAAATCCATTGCTTTTGGGTACAACTCTACTACAAATTGGAAGAAAAGAGAGAACAATAGTTGATATGGTTTGTCTATTTGGATGATTATTTCAACTGTCAAAGGAATCCCATTCCTGAAACTCCTTTTTGAAAGAAAAATGTTTCTTGGTATGTTCGACAGAGAAGGTCAAGAGTTCAAATGCGACGCTTCTTATTGAATTTAGTTTTCTCATTGTGATTGTTCATATGCCTATGTTATCTATGAGATGTGGCAACATATGTTAAAATACCGAAAATATTAAAAATCACGCATTCATCTAATAATTAAAAATTTTAGAATGGCCAATGCAAATTCTACAAAATCTCATGTGGTATCTTAGAAGGAGACTCTAAATTCATATCCATTTTAAGTCTGTATTCATCTCTTTCTATTATGGAGGTTCACGCTTTAGTCTTAGACCAGAGTTCGGTCCTCGTGTAAGGGGTAGTATTTAAATAGTAATAGCATGCCTTCATGTTGTTGGCAGTGATTCTACATGCGTCTGCTTCACATGTAAAGTGCAGCTTATAAGCAAGAGGGAGCCTTAGGTCATATACTTATGTACATCGTGAGAGATGGTTCTCTGAGAATTAAAGCTTTCAGGGGAGAATTATGACGACATGAACAAACAGTCGTATTGGGCATATAACCGTTCTGCTTAGGGCGAATGTAAAAGCTTTTTGTTCCCTAAAAGACTTCTTCAACAAATTAAACTTAGGATACTAACATTCTTCAAGTAGCCCATATCAGATTCGAAACAGTTTCGATTGGACTTGACAAAAACAGATACCTCAAGCAGTAAGCCAAAGCTATTGAAAAACTTAGGTACATTATTTATGGGATTAGGCCTCCCAAATTATTTACAAAGATGATTCAGTCACTCAAGTAATGCGGTACTCCATTCAAAGATTAACACACGACATCACAAGATGCATACTGATCTCTTTTATCTTAATATGAGCCTTGCTATTGCATGGCCTTCAGTCATCTGGAAGTGATCCGTCAGCCCAAAATGCGCTAGCAGGAGCCAAACATGAGTGAGAAGCTCTCCTCCTCTCCTCAGCTGATGAGCGTGGCAATCCCCTCTACTTTGGCTCGCAGCGTACAGCAATACCTCCACCCAAAGATTCGAGATCATCTGCCACTTCATTTCTATGTCCACTGATTTATTTAGCGCCGTCGCCAGCCGGCATCCATCGAACAACACGGATTTGCTCCTGCCACCCTTGACTTTAGTCGGCTCAACCTCAGTGTTCACTTCTAGTAACATCTTGCAAGCTGACTGAAGAGCTTTTTGGCTTCTGTGGACCACCTTATTGGTTCTCCTTCCAGATGGATGCCGGGAGACAGTGCGGCTCTCTTCAGGTTCGGTATTGGAATGGGTTTGCACTTTAATGGGGCGCTCTTCAAAGAACTTCACGGCCTCGGCAAATGTGTCCCGGATCCTGATCTGCCCGATTCCATTAGGCAACGTGAAAGGATACATGAGTAGGAGATAAAACATGTACCGTGACAGGAGAATGCTTAAACTGTAGTCAGCATAGTTCCACTTGTCTTGTTTGTCCCAGTAATAGCAAAGTTCGGTCGCAACGTGCCAAGTGAGGATAATTTGGTCGAACTCCGCCTTGGTGCTCCACATTTTATCTGTATGTCCATATTCATCGAGTACTCTGCCAATTTGGCTTATATCCGTGGGCTTTTCAAGCTTCCCAAACTTCACCTTCAGTCGGCCAAAGATCTTTTGTTTCAGATTAGGCGGTATCCTTTCAAAGGTCGTATAGTGATACTTATCCAGCTTCTCACTGATGTTTAAGCGCTTGAGAATTCCGTGGCAGAACAAGGGATTTTCATCGATGCAGAATCGTAGCAAGCTGAACTGAGCAATGGAATTTGACCACCGTGGCTGTTTGGGCAACCGGACACAAGTCACAGCACGGTGAAGGGCACGGCTCTTGTTATGTACACTCAACCACACGTCTGTCCAGTCTGAGGACAGGAGTATCAAGATGGAGTAAATTTCAAAAATAATGATGACGGCCAGCAATGCATAAGTTATATAAAGGTCGACTGTTGAGCAGTTGGGGTACTTCTCAGCGAGAGAAAATAACGCAAGCACAAGGAGAGTGAGGGAGAAAGTAATAAACCGACGCCGGAATCCCCAAACACTATACAACAGCATGGCCTTTGTGTAGAGCAAATCATACATGAACCCAAGTTCGATTCCCATCAGTTGAAAAGCGTCTTCCCATTCGATATCCTTGAATATGGACTGACTCAAGTCCCGGTCGTCATAACTAAGTATCAAATCGATGAAGAGACACTTAAATATTTGAAGCAATCGATAGGCCTTAACTGTAAGTTGGACAGCAGTTTCACTTTGGGTACCGGCCGGGACTTGAACTTCAATTACTTCATCGGCAGTGACGTGGTACCCCTCGGCCTGCTTTAGGCTATACTCCGCCATGAATCTAGGGTAGTTAGGGCTGGGATCAGGTGGAGTGAGCATAGATTCTCTGAGCTTATCCTTGCTTGCCAGCCACAAAACCCATGTCCTCTCACCATACTTGATTAGCCCAACCAAGATCATCACAAGTGACAAAACCGACAGAGAAGAGCTTGTCCAGGCCATGAACAGAATATAAGCTGTTGCAGCTGCTTGAACACCTAGGCCAAGAAGATGCCTGAGCCAAAGTGCATTGTCTTCCAAGGAATAAGCAGTGATGGTGTCAGGGCCACCTAGGAGAAGCAAAAGCAATGGTGCCCACAAAGCGACTAGCTTGCTGTTATCATCAAGATGGCCAGATTTTTCATTCGCCTCTCCTAGCTTGCTCGAGAGGACACCCAGAGCGACGGTTGCTACAGAGTCTGAAGTCAAATAGGCACACCAAACAAGGACTCTGAGCCAAATCTTGGGGCTGGACTTCCTTCTGTTTCCCAGAAGGAGGAGGACTATTTGGACACCAAGTGTGAACAGAACCATGGCTCGCAGCTCCCACGCCTTCCAGATATTCCTCAAAACTACGTCCAACAGATCCTTTGAGTTTTTTCCCTCCCCTGTTTTCTCCATTAGTGCAAGCTCCTACCTAACGAAAATTACAAGCAAATGGCTAAAAGACAGGAAGTTTTGGATCATTCAACTGTGTTTCAGCTCCTCCAAGTTTTAAGTATTCGCCATGCCAAGACACAAACCTTTTTCATTCTTCATCTTACTTGACCTTGAACAAAGGGGGTAAAAGAAGGAAAAAGTTAGCGACCTTACCTTCCTATGTATACCCACCAAATAATTCAGCTTTTACTTGGACCTGTGGAGGGTTATTTCATCAAAAAAACAAAGACAGCAATTGACGTTCAAAGCCTGAACTGGCAAACCCTGAACCAAGGAACAGATATTTTCTTAATTTACCCATGTATGAAGGAACAATGATAGGAGGCAGAAGTCAACTCTGAAGAGCTCCAGTAATGCAAGAGGTGAACAGACCTGTGCTGGTTAATGCTGGTAGGTCATTTTATTAAATGCTGGGAAGAGACCAATAAAAATCTCAACATGATGACAAAGTGAAAGCAACACAACTCTGTCAAGATAAGGCGGTGGAACAATCAGAGGCTGACCCATATTTTGCCGTACAAAAAATATCTGCTAGCATCGGATTTTGTATTTCCCTAATTTGCATGTGGTAATAGGCTCATGATCAACACTATATTAGTCCTACTATTTAGCATTATCATAGCAATTTCGAGCTTGAGAAAAAAAGAGAAGCCCAGATCATGATTGCAATATCAACCAGCACTAACATGGAAAATCATAATATTTTTTGAGAGGAGCTATTTGTTCTTCTATATTTGCTTTGACAGGTCCCTAATACAGTGTTTTTGCCATATTACCCCTTTGTTTCCCACTTTTTAGCATGTGTCTGATCTTTACCGCAATAGATTGCTATTATGACAAATTCGAAAAGCTATAACGAAATTAAAACCGAAAAGAATGAAAGCACACACAGATTTACTTGGAAACCCTTGCAGAAAATCACGGGGAAAGAAAGAAGCAATATCCATTATGGAAATTCAAAGATTATAAAACGTGGCTCGAAAAACATTAGACTCTTTATGTTTCTCCTTGAAACCTAATAACTTGAGGATTAGTGTTGGGCTAAGGGATTGGTCTTCCGCTGCCAACACTAAATCTCCATTTTTTTGTCAAGCCAAGTCGCTTCAAATTTCAATTCGGGTCAAACATTAGAACAAAATTCAAGACATACTTAACAAATCTCCACCTTGGCTTGAATTCTTCAAATGGACATAAGTAACAAATAATCTTCTCCTCCCACTAGAGTAAAACTCAGCTATAGCAAACACTAACTAAATCCAAATAATGCTCAAATTTGGCAATAGGCAAGGGCTTCATCAACATATTAGCTAGATTATTTTCTGTACCAATCTTCACGACCTTGGTATAACTATTAGCAATGATATCTCGAATAGAATGATACCGCACATCAATCAATATGCTTTGTCATTTCATGACACATCTAATCTTTAGTAAGATGTATAAAATTGTAATTATCACAATGGGCAACAGTCACACCCTAATCCACACTGAGCTTTCCAAATAAGCATCTTAACCATATGGCATCTTTAATTGTCTCTGTAACAGTTATATACTATGCTTCTATAGTAGATAAAGCAATCGTATGTCGTAAAATAGCTTTCCAACCTACTGCATAACCTCCAATAGTGAAAATGTATCCTGTCAAATACCTCCTTTTAACAAGGTTTCCAGCATAATCAAAATCAACATATCATGTAAGAATGTTACCATTTTTCCCAAACTCTAAACCAAAATGAGAAGAACCATTCAAATATCTCAAAATCCACTTCATAGCTTGAGCATGATAAATATCTACTTACCACGCTAATCGCATTTTGGATGTCGGGGTCGAGTGCAAAACATGGCATACATAAGGCTACCAACTGCACTAGAGTATGGAATATGTGACATATATTTTATAACCTTTGTATGTGGACAACACTAGCTGATAATCTAAAAAGAGCAGTAAGAGGAGTACTGATTTGGCATCTTCATGCCAAAATGATTTCACACCTTCTAATATAGCTTTTCTGGGAGAAATACAATTTTTCGCTTTTTTAGTCTCGCCAAATTTCCATGACTAGAATTTTCTTTGTTGCACCTAAATCCTTCATTTCAAATTCAACGCTCAATTGTGTCTTCAAATTCTATATATCATCTATTATCTATTGCTGCAATCAACATGTAATAACAGATAAATGAAAGAGCCATTTAAAAGTTTGCACATATATACACAATTATCTTATTTGCTCCTAGAATAGCCAAGTTGAACCATAAACGAATCGAACATTTCATACCACTATCTAGGTGATTACTTCAAACTATATATAAACATTTTCAATGACAAACATGATCTTCCTTTCCTTCATATTGAAAACTGTCTGGTGGACCCATTTAGATTTTCTCTTCGAGTTCACCATGCAAGAAGGTTGTTTTCACATCGAGTTGTTCCAACTCTAAATCTTGTTTAGCAAAAGAAAAGCAAGAAAAATGTGAATGGAGCTATGTTTAACAATAGGAGAAAATACATCATTAAAATCAACTCCCTCAATTTGACTATAGCCCTTAACAAGTGGATGAGCTTTGAACTCGATGTCTTCAACTCCAGGATACCTTCTTTTCTTTTGAACTCCCATTTACAACCCACAATTTTTTTTTTCTTTTGGGTGGGTTGACATCTCCCAAGTCTAATTCTTTTCAAGAGATTACATCTCTTCATTCATAGCAAACAATCACTCTGCTGAATCTTTGAAGAGACAGCTTCCTTGTAGGTTTTAAGCTTTCTATACTCTACTAACTATGTAACCAAAAGAGCATTAGCAACAAAATCTGAGTACCCCTATTTCTGTGGAGGCTTCACTGTCCTTCTTGGTCTATCTCTAGCAATGGAATACTGTTTCTCTTAGGTTCTTCAATCTCAATATTATCACTAGACAACTAGACTGGTTGCGAAGAAATCAAGCTTCACCTTCTCTGTAGCATTTTCCATGTTTTCATGTCAAGGAACATACGATTGTTTTTTTAGATGAAGAATAGCAAACTCATAAAAGATAATATCTTTTCTAATGATAAAATTAGAAGAATCAATACACCAAAGTTTATAACCCTTTACACCAGAAGCATAACCAAGAAAGATTCATTTCTTTGCTCTAGGCTCAAGTTGCCCCTCACTAACATATGCATATGTTGGACATCCAAATACTCTAAAAGAAGAATAATCAATAGGTGTACCTAACCATACCACCCCAAGTGTCTTACACTCGATAGATGTGCAAGGAGAACGATTTACCAACCAACAAGCTGTATTGACTGCCTCAACCCATAAGTCCTTGCCCAAAATAGCATTAGACAACATGCACTTAGTCCTTTCTAATACAGCTCTGTTCATGAGTTTTGCGATACAATTCTGTGGTGGCGATAGTGTTATATCTCATAATGCCTTCATTTATGCATAATTTGTTAAACTCTCCCCCACAGAATTTGAGCCCATTATTTGCTCTCGATCTATTGATCTTCTTACCAATATGTTTTTCAATCATTGTTTTCCATCACTTAAATGTAACAAAAAAACATCACTCTTCTGCTTTAGAAAATAGACCTAGACTTTCCTTGAAAAATCATCAATGAAAGTGAGTAAATACATTGAATCAAGGCCTTTCGAAGGAACTTTCGCAAGCCCTCAAAGATCAGAACGAATATAATTGAAAGTGCCATTTGTGATGTGAATTCCTATTTTCAAACTAACCCTTTATTGTTTCCCAAAAACACAATGCTCACAGAAATCTAGCTCCCTAATTTTCTGACCAAACAGAAGACCTCTCTTACTCAGCGCATTCATCCCTATAATACTCATATGGCCTAATATCATATGCCATAACTTAGTGTTGTCTGATTCTGTCATGGCGGATGAGACTGTAGCTGAACTAGTAACTGTAGAGCCTTGTAGCTAATACAAAGTGCTAGTTTTTAACCCTTTCATCAACAGATTGAACCTCTCATAATCTTCATAACCCCACCTTCAACCACACACCTACAACCGTTAGCATCAAGTGTACCCAAAGAAATGAGATTCTTCTTCAAATCAAGAACTTGTGCAACATTTTCCAAGGTTCTGATCATGTCGTCGTGCATCTTAATGCGGACAGTCCCAATCCCATCTGCTTTGCATTTAGCATCGTTTCCCATTAGAATAACTCCACCATTATATCTCTTGTCTGTGTAGACCCAGTCACGATTGGGACGCATCTGGTACAAACAACCTGTGAGACATCCGGAAGATTTCTACATTAATTAATATGTAGGAATTTGTAGTCACTAAATATTCCAAGTAGAAATTCCAGTTGGTTTATTTACACTGTATTAGGGGAACGCCCAAATTGTATTTTCTGTGTCCATGGTTTTCG
Organism: Syzygium grande; assembly: GCA_024733475.1. Taxonomy (NCBI): domain Eukaryota; kingdom Viridiplantae; phylum Streptophyta; class Magnoliopsida; order Myrtales; family Myrtaceae; genus Syzygium; species Syzygium grande. Next base: position 41,838,200 of record JAMXDD010000006.1, read on the forward strand.
GAAGTGGAACCATTTGAGTTAAATTAATCAATATTTGCTCTTGGGTTGATTATCTCTGATGGCGAGGAAGCATGTAACACCACAATGGTTGTTAACGGAGACTGATATGCTCCGCATTTGCGTATCGGATAGGTAGTGGGTTAGAAATTTACTGAGTCATGATTCTCCTGGTATTTGGTCACTTTCCCGGAACGTTTTGGTGTGTTCAAAATATTTTTTACTTATGTACCTGTTCACTAGATATTTCAGTAATTTAACAAATATCCACTTTGAAATAAGCCTTTGGTCTCTCTTTAAATTTGGTCGACGTCTCTTTTCATTTTCTACCAAGCATTTAAACCACAAGCCTTTGATTTGTGACATCTAACAACACCGATGGAGCTTTTGCCTCCGTGCTTGAATTTTCCTCCTTGCAGGTTTTTCGGCCACATTCCAACGAGCACCCAGCCATGGCTGGTCAGTCCTTGTTGCGGTCTAAAGCTACTGCAACAATCTCAACATTCCAAGCAACCCCGGTGAAACGCTCAGCAAAATCCAGCGCAGTTTCCAGTAATTTTATCATCATATCCATAAATTCCTTTGGTGATCTCTAGCTCTGTTGCTACTCCAATAGCTCCACCGCCCATCAGTAACACGCCCGGGGCAACAGCTCGTTTCCTTGCCGGCTGAACTTCTCGTGCCCACATTGCCGGTCTTTCGAGCCACGCGACAGCCACCATCCGAGAGTCCCCACCGAGCTAAGTCGTGCTCAACCTCCGCTGCATACCATTTCGGAAACAAATATTCGAATTAGGTAATTATTTAGTCCCGATTTGATTCAATAATTGTATTACCTAATTCATGCTTATCAATATCTAACATTATTATTCTGAAATTTTTAGCAATATCCAAATAGGAATATTTCTTAATTTGACAACGTGCACATGGTCGATAATTCGATCTATAGCAATGAGATAGGATTATCGACCACACGAAAAATCGGCAACTTAATCCTTACTTATTTGGAAAATGATACCTAAGCACAAATGAAATGAAATAGAACTTTAAAGACATTGAAATGACTCTTTTCACCAAGAAGCGGGCCCTGTCATGATGGGAATCCCAAATCTCGATTTTTGTGATTTATAGGACTTGATAGTTAAAATTCAATGTCAATAAGAAATATTAAATTTTTATATATTTTGATGTATCATAATGAAGTACTTGAGCCTATTTATTAGGATTTATTAGACAACAAGATAACATGAAATCAACTATAATCAACTAGCTGTTGATACCTAATTTTTAGCTTATTTTTTCATATTTTCAAAAATTTCAAAATTAGGATTAGGAATCTTGGCCAAGCCTAGAAACCTATTTATAAACCAAAAAAAAAATTTTTTTTTTATCATTTTTCTGCATTTTTTCCTTAATTTCTTTTAGTCAAAATAGGTGAGAAAATCAAGAAAAAATAGCAAATGGAATTAGAAAATTCCATAAAAATAGTCATTAGTCTTATTTTAAATCCAATTTCATGAATACATCATCAATTTTGAAAAATCTCAATCGGGTATATGTTTTTCCCAAAATTGGGCAAAATTAAACTTGAATTGAACCAAAAATGCAATTAAATTCTTTCTAGTCATTTTTAAGTCATAGTGTCTTCACAACAAATGATTCTAGGACCTTGAATTGCATAATGGTCGGTCCAATTGCACAATTAGACATAAAAATCAAAAATCCCCAAAATTCAATTGAAAATTAAGGATTTTGAACCCAAATTGGGAATCGTGCCCAATATGAAATTGTCAAAATATGAGACCAACATTTCTAGGGTTGATGTGGGTAATTCAATTTCGGCATCAATTTTATCTAATCAGGTCATTAGGACATCAAATTGAACAAAACCTTATTAACCCGAGTACAAAATGAGAAAATCTTGGGCTCAATTATAATAAAAATAGGGGAAAAAAATATACTTGGGTTTGAAATATGATGGGGAATTCAATTTTGGGACTAAATTTGGAAAATTGGGTTAAAATCGGGTTGAATTTGTGAATTTATACCAACCCGGGTCTATCGGGTCAACTGGGTCAACTCGACCCGACCTAGGAAGGTCATCTTCTTCACCTGATTTTCCAAAATGTGCACTAAACCCAGAAAAAATGAATTCGCGCCCGAGACTTTGTCGAATTAGTGTGGGAGATTTAGCACTTTTTAATCGATTTTGCTAGCTGGAAAATATCCGGTTGGCACCAAATAATCATCCCCAACCGATTATAAGTCGGTTTTAACTAAATTTGGGCGGGAATCGATCAAGACAAAAAAAAAAAAAAACTGACCAGAGAGGAGGGAGGTGTTCGACAGAAAGCCAGAGAGAGAAAAGAGAGAGAACGATCGTGAATTAGAGAGAAATTTAGAGAGAGAAAGAGAAGTAGAGATCCCCTAGGTTGAGCGATCGTCGCTAGTCGACTGATCGGTGCCGGCAGATCGACCATTTCGGGAGGATTTCCTTCTCAGGCAACCAAAAAGAACTTGACCGTGAAGGTCTGAAATCAGGCATTTTCCAGCGCACCGAGACCTGTTCTGGCGAGGCCAAGACCACCAGAAAGAAGTATAAGTGTTAGGGAACGACATTATAGGCGCATATCACTTCAACAATTTCGTTTGATCACCAGAAGAAGAGGGTAAAATCGGCTCACAGTTAGTTTTTTTCAAAAATTTTCTAGAATTTGGTTTTGACCTCAATGTGCATGTTTGAGTGATTTCATTGACGAATCTTGGCATTTTGATGTTCATTACTAGTTTCTAATCATTTTTGGTATTGTTTGATTGCATTTTTGGACATTAAAATGCATGAACCGAGTCGTCCCCGCCATTGAAACCCATTGCCGGAGCTTGGAGGCTCTCGTCGGAGCATCGCCGAGGCCATAGGCCTCTCAAGTCAATCTGTTCTTACCTTGTTTGTTGTTCTAGAAATCATTTTGATCGATTTAGACGGTTAGGGTGAGCTTTATGTTAATCTGAGAATTAGAGGAGTTTATTAAAATTGATTTTAGGTTAGGGTTTTTGGACCAATTTTTTCGCCAGCCGGCGAACGTCCGACTTCAATCTAATTGGGTTAGATTGATACTAGAACATGTGAGCTTGATGATGGTGCAAGCGGAACGGCGAGATAGTCGCCGGAAGGTCACCGGCGGTGAACTCAAAGTCGCGACCTTGAAAACGTTAAATTGGAAACTGTGCACACCACCTGTTTGTGAAAATGCCCTGATAAAAAAAGCTAAAAACGGTGCCATTTTAGGCATCATGTTTGCCGGAGAAGGTGATCGACACCGGTGCTGGCGACGCCTGGTTCGATCAGGCCGAACCAGGTTGAACCGGGCCGTTCTAGTTCACCACCTCGGCGTGAAAATTTAAAAAATTTCTAAAAAAAATAAAAAATCAGAAAATTCTAAAAAAAATCACAAAAATCATAAAAAAAATTTAGAATTCTTTTAGAAAATCAGAAAATTAGAAAATTTCATAAAAATTCAAAAATTTACAGAAAATTCATAAAAATTCAAAAAAAAATTTGAGAAAATTCAGAAAAATCCAAAAATTTTCAGAAAATTCAAAAAATTCAGAAAATTCAGAAAATACAAATAAAAATGTAAAAAAATTTGTAAAATCAATAAAAATTGGAAAAAAATTGGAAAATTCATAAAAGTTCTCGGAAAATCATAAAAAATAAATTCTCGGTCAAATAAAAACTTTTCCGAAAAAAAATCAAAAAATTTGAAAATTCACATAATGGTTCAAAATCATCGTGGCCAGCCATAAAAAGTGAAATTTAAATTTTCGGAAGTGCTCAAGTGGCATTTTTAGAAAATTCCAAATTTAGCAATTATAGACCCTAAAAAAGCCCTAAAACTCTAAACATGTGTAAATCATGAAACGAACAAGGTTTTAGAGCTTCATTAGGGTTTGAGTGTTTTGATTGATTTTCATTTTAGACACCACTTAGGATTGATTGACTTGATTGACTTTGATTGTGCATTTAATACTTGTTTGGTCTTTCCTGCGATTAAAATGGATAGGATTAGTGGGTAAGCCTTGGAAATCCGCATAACACGTTAGACAACATATCGTTATTAGGTACTGAAAAGGCATTAGGGATCTTGATTCGGGATCAATAACGTAACCAAGTCCCCGTACTCAGAATCTCTAGTTCGTAGAATCGTGGTATTTCTCTCGTACTTCGATTAGGTTTCTAGTCTACTTACTAATAATAATTAGTGGTGACTCCAAAATAAAAAACCTAGACAAAATAAGAAATTACCTTCCACTATCACGTGAGATATGGTCTGGAAGAGATCCTTACACGAAAATACCTCATTAGTGCGCAAATTCCGAAAACCCCTAAAAGCACGTCGCGACAGGCTTGGCAACTCTCACTGGGGAGTTACTTTTTCTAAGTGGACTTAGGCCTAGATAGAACGATATGCTTGTGTCTTGTGCTTGCAAGGATCCTAGGTACGTCCCCGCTAATAATAGTGTTAAATGGTTTTGCAAGCGGGTGTTATAAGGGGTGTTATCTTTGCTAACCCTTGTTTTGCAGGATGGTATTGGGATTGAATGTGTTTTGAATGAATTTTAGAAATGTTGTTTGGTTATTAATTGCTATGCGTGTCTCTTAATTGCTTTAGCACTACACCATTAGCATTACCACCCGTGGCCCAACCCTGGCTACATTTAGGATTACCCTTAGGAGGTATGTGTTTAGGCGGAACTATGAGCCGTTTGCTCATGGGATCATTTAAATGCAATACTGATCACCAAGGTGGAATAATATTCCATAACTTTAGGCCGATTGCCTATTGGAATGGAATCTCTTGTCCATTAAGGTGATGACCTTGAGCCTTTAGTATATCCCACCCTTTTAGGCATCAAAACTTCATTAGTTGGATTTGCTTATCTTTGTGGTTGGTATACCTAAAACCAAACAAAAATATCATGGTAAGCAAGTATCGTTCCATTTCATTCTTTTACAATTATGCATGATAGTTAACACGTTCTTAAAAATGCCTAAATGACATTCAATGCTTGGTCTAAATACCCTTTCATTTAGAATGCATGATTAGGGCGTCATACTCCATTTGACCATTCTTTCATTTTTAGATGAAATGTATAGGTCCATGGCGGATTTCTCATGTAATTCAAATGCTTATTTGTTCATTTCCATGTATTCGAAGTTGTAAACCATAATTTAGGGCTTTATGGTCTAAATGGAGTATGACAGAATAGGCATTTACATCACACATTGAATTTGTCCATAATCTTAACTATATACTCTTTTAAGGTTTAAATGGACTCAAAATGACATTTGCATTACTTTCGAGGCATGCAAATGTAATTTACCTCCGTTTTATCTCAAAAGGACATATGATTGAAATGGAGGCATTAAAATTGATACGCAAACCATAGTGACTAATGACAAATTTTTTTGCATAATTAGGCTCAATAGGAAACTAGACATCTAAATAATTTCCATTCCTCGAAAGGAACTTGTTGCTTGGTGGAAAGGCATGTCCAAGGATAACCAAACTTATGTCCAAGAAAGGCTTGGATACCTTCTCGAGCTTATGCATGTAGAATATCAAGTCAGCTTAGTCCAAGCTTTTGCACATTTTTTGGAGATTTCCACCACTACATTCCATCTTGGAGAGCATGAATTGGTGCCAACTTTAGAAGAATATCAAGCTGCTATTGGAATTAATTCTAAACCTAGGGTCGTAGAGCCACCCATTGGACTTAATCCTGTGAGCCTTTTAGCCGAATTCCTTAACCTCAAAACTTCCAAAATAGAAAAGCTAATCAAATCAAATATGGATAGATTTCCATTATCCTTCCTAGTGGACAACTTCTCAAAATTTCCTAGGGAAATGGGAAACACTTCAGCCCGAGTATTCATTTTAGTTTTCTGCGGGTTTGTTCTATTCCCCGGATCTAGAACGGGATTAGATCCTTTAGTAGCTGTAATTGCAAGACAAACATGTCTTAAATGGGATTTCTCTAATATACTTCTTGCCTCAACCGTTATTTTCTTAAACACATACCAAAATCACGGGAAGGGAATCTTTCAAGCTTTTACTGGTCTTTTGTCATTATGGTTCATCTCACACATTCGACCTTGGTGTTGTTTCATAAACATTCGCGAAATTTGTTCTGCGATAAATCCAATTGAGCGATATATTCGTATCCAAAGCAAACTACCCAAACAATCTTTCTTAGATAGGGTCAATTTCATTAGAGCCTTAACTCCTAATCAAATCCAATGGCGAATGAATTGGCCAAAGATTAGCAAGGCAAAGATCACGAGCCGAGAGGGAAATGCAGTACCATTGCTTGGTTTGAGTGGAGGAGCAGCTTATTGCCCTCTAAGGATTATTAGACAATTTGGGATACTTAAGCAAGTACCACTGGTATGGAATCCGGAAGAGTTCACCTTTGACATCCCAAGTGGAATTATACCCAAGGGGGAGAAGAATGTCCTTCAAATCAAAATTCACATGATCATCCTATCCTTAGATAATCCACTCGAACAAATAATCGAGTGGCCAAAAAGCTTGAAATAAGACATGAAAATTTGCATGGCCTCTAAAGAATACATCAAATGGATAGAAAATAAGCATTCAATTGATGTCAAGCCATATGTTCCATTGAGCGTGGTACTAGATTCTGTGGATGAGTATGTCCCGAAATACATTGTTCGAAGCATGCCTGGAGTGGAACCCTACATCCCAAAAGAGGTTGTGATCGATGTGGAAGAATGGGAGTCTCGAGCCAAAGAATGGGAAGAATACCAAAAGGCGGAAGCTATCTTAGCTAGCAAGAAGCCTAGGATTGGATGATTTAGATTCCCATTTGAGTTTAAAATCATGATATCAAACAATTTCAAATTTTATATGCAATGATGGATTGATCATTTTCTAAATATGCATAGATAATTTCATAACACGATTTCAAAACATCAAGGAATCACCATGGATTGTAATTCTTTGAATTGTATGATTCCTCAAGAAAGACATTGATGAAGAATTTTGTACAAGACAAATACTTATATAGAATTTCTTATCCTTGACAATCTCATGAAACCATACAATTAAAAGGATGTAAGGTTTCATGATCATTTTACTATGCTAATATCGGGTCTTTTTTTTTATATAAAGCATGTTGTTTAGCAATGGAAAGTAAAAGACCTCGAACTCGCTTACAAGTTAGAATGGCAGAAAAAGAAACCTGTGTTCGACTAATTGAAATCGAGAATCAAATGACCCAAATGGTTACAATGATGGCAGGAATGAAGGCCTTTATTCTCGCATCTTGAGGATCTTATCCTACTACTTCAAATGTAGAAACTTCAAATGCTACCGAAATACCAATTGAAGACCCGGTCAGAAATAAAGAATTGATTGAAGAAAATCCTCCAAAGACTACACCTAAGGTAGTGAATTTGAAAGAGGATGATCAAACCAAAACGGCATCCAAAACAAAGGATGAGGAAGAGGCTAAAAGATTGGCCAAAATTGAAGAATGCCTTGCAAGTCAGGGCCATGAGCTTTAAAGGTTCGACAAGTTCTCGCCTTATGCAAAGGTGGTTGTTCCAGAAAACTATAAGGAACCAGAGTTTGTGAGCAAGTATGATGGCACTGGCTATCCCAAAAGCCATTTGAAGTATTATCTCCATAAGATGGCAAGATATTCAGACAATATGCCACTTCTTATCAGTACATTTCAAGATAGTTTGAGAGGGGTAGCCCTTGCATGGTATATAACCCTCGACATAGAAGACATCACTGAATGGGATCATTTAGCGGGAGAATTTCTTCGCTAGTACAAGTTCAATGTTGAAGTACTCCCAACTAGAGAGAATCTCGTCAAAACTGAGAAACAAAGGAATGAAGGGTTCGGAGCCTATGCTCAGAGATGGAAAGCTGTTGCTTCATAAGTAAAGCCCGCTATAAGTGAAGATGAGCTCATTGAGCTCTTTCTAAAGTCATTGCCAATTGAGTATTACGACAAGCTTCATGTATCAGGCTGTCAGACATTCACCATGTTGGTCAAAGTAGGTGAGAGAATTGAATGGGGTTTGAAAGAAAAGAAGGCTCAAGAAACAGCAGCACAAAGGCCTTACCCTAGGAAAAAAGATAAAGAACCCATCCGAGAAGTAGCTATGATGTCGAGCTCAAGTACTCATCAAGCATCATTTCCAAGGCAATCAAATGTTGCTTGGAAAAATCCGAGGCAATTTGAGCCAAATAAAAGGCCCGTGAGGCAATATACATAGTTACCCCATTCCTTGTCAAAGCTATTACCAATGCTTCTTGGAAAGGTATTTGATGGTCAAGAAAGTACCGAGAGACAATCCTGCGAGATTTTCTTGGTATGATGAGTCAAAAACTTGCATCTATCATATGGGAGAAAGGGGACATGATATGGATAATTTTCCCATTCTAAAGTACAAGGTTCAATAGCTCATTGATAAGAAGATATTGAACTTCTAAGAGCTTGAGCCAAATATACATCAGAATCCTCTTCATGAGCACAATACAGTAAACATGATCAAGGATGAGGAAACAGTGATCGAGTTCAATGATGAAGATGAATATGAAGTCAAAATTAAAGCTTCTCGATTAGGAGATGCTCACTTTCGTCAAAAAGCACTCCTAAAAGGTGATATTGTAAACAACTTGAGAGAAGATTCCAGAAAATATAACTTCCAAGTGAAATATACCCCACCGCCATTGGCATTCAAAAATGAAGTAAATGTGCCTGATGGCTGGGATGGTATGGACGATGAAACCAGTCCTGAGGAGAAAGCTCTACCCAACAAAGAAATGCTTCAAGATGAAATAGATCCGGATGAAAAGGAGAAAGAAAAAGTCCGTCGGGGTGAAAGACGTTTCATCCAGAAAGTGGCCAGGGAAGGCGAAATTGTAGACTTACTCGGTCAAGACAGTGGTAAATACAATTACCGTGTCAAATATACCCCACCGTCATAGGCATTCAAAAATAAAGACATTGTACTAGACGGATGGGGTGGCATGGATGAGGTCCCGATTAGCCAATTGAATTTCGAGAAGAGTGAAAATCAGGAAGAGAAAAAGAAGAAAAAGACTCGCCGAGGTGATAGACGATTTGTTCGAAAAGTACGAAGACAAGGTAAAGTTGTTGACTATCTGGGTCAAGATAGTGGTAAATATAATTAACGTATCAAATATACACCTCTTTCATGGGCATTCAAAAATGAAATAATCACACCTGATGGTTGGGGTGGAATGGATGCTGATGAAGTCAACAGAAGCATGATATCCATGATTACACCATTTCTAATCAAGCTTGATGAGGGAGATAAATATAAGGAGGAGAAAGGTCTCATCACACCAATTACTATTCAACTTCTCATTGATCAGCTGAGGATCGAAGAAGAAGAAATGCAGCCTGTGATCATCACTCTCCCTCCAAAAGAAAAGTTTGACACTAAGTGTGTACCTTGGGATTACTCTTCCAGGGAAGTCGATGCCATAACTCGGTCGGGAAGATGCAATATCCCGAAGGAAAGTGAACACGAAAAGAAAGGATTGACTGAGGAAGTTGTTAAATAATTATTCTCAGTCATGAAGACGAGTGAATTCGAGATAATTGAACAGCTAAGAAAGATGCCGGCACAGATTTCTCTTTTGGATCTTTTTGAGACTTCAAAAAGCCATAAAATGGTGCTTATGAAGCTTTTCAATGAGGTGTATATCTTGGATATGATTATTAAAGTACAATTGGAAGACTTTGTTGGTGCCATTCTTCTGAAGGATCAAATTACCTTCTCTAATGAAGATTTCTCAATTGATGGGCATTCCCACAAGAAAGCCCTGTATATTGCCGTCAGATGTCGAGGCAAAGAGGTGTCAAAGGTGTTGATCAATAATGGTTCCGCATTTAATTTGTGTCCACTAAGCACACTGCATCGCTTGGGGATTAGTGAAGAGCTCATTAAACCTTTTAAAGTAACCGTGCGTTCGTTTGATGGAATGAAGAAAGACGTTATTAGCGATATCGAGCTCGAGGTAAAAATAGGCTCCATGCCTTTCCTGATTGACTTCCAAGTAGTGGATATTCCAAGGACTTTCAACTTGTTACTCGGAAGACCTTGGATTTATATAGCTGGCGCCATTTCTTCAAGTCTTCATTAGAAGGTTAGATTTGTCATTAATGGCAAAATGATCACCGTGCACGGGGAGACAGATTTCACCACTTACAAGGAGAGTGCAATACCGTATGTCGAACTCGAAGTGAAAGAAGAATCAAGTTATTATTCCTTCGAAATGATCTCAATGGTGTAAATTCCTGCTGGTTACATTATAAAATCCTCGGAGTTCTCAACACCATCCATTATGTCTGGAAAGATGTTATGCCAGTATGGATTTACTTCCGGTAATGGCCTTGGATTGAAATTCCAAGGAATCAAGGAACCTAGCACTCTTCTCGCTACAAGGATGAAGCACGGAGTAGGTTATATTCCAGATGATACTAAAGATCACCATGGAGGCCAAGGCCGAGGTCGAAAGAACCATGGAAGCTCTAGAGGCCGAGGTGATCGCATCATTAATCCATCCATATGGAAGGGCAAAGTTAAAGAGCTTCCCTATCATCATATCCACATCAAGAAAATTTTTCTTGGACCTTCCAAGCTACTTCAAGAAGAGGATTTACATGCAGAAGAAGAGTCTATTCTACCAAGTTCATTCGAGGAGAATACCATCAATGTTATCATAACTGAGGCAAAAGTTACCTGTACACTGGAGTAGGAAGATTCTCTTGAACCTTTGTTGCCTATTTTTCGTTGCATTTTGTTAACTGCCATTTCAAATTTCTTGTGATTTCAGTTTAGTTGCAATTTACATTCCTTTTGATGTAGATGTAACCGCATTTTTCAATTCAATAAAAGTGGTTAAATGTTTTGTTAATGACATGTAGAAACAAAGCCAAACCTATGATGAACATTATCCTCATTCATGAGGCTTGAGGCTTTGGGTTTCTATATTGCTCCTCATTGCGAAAATGATTTTAAGAGCAAGGAAGTTTGATGATATGAGGACTAACTCTGTTTTTATGTTCTTTCAAAATAAGTTTCAAAATGAATTTTCAAAAAGTTTTTCGTAGGACCATGTGCGTTACTTACTTTGTGTGCAATTACTAATCATGTTTGTTACATGTCAAGCATGAGCATTCACATATCCATAATAGGTTTATATATGACCCAAATCTTTCCGAGGAGATCACTTCCGATATTGAAGTATATAATGAAGATGAGGAATGGGTCAGAAGAGAATGGATCTGTCATGAAGAATCAAAGCCACTCACGTTAGAGAAAACAATCACTGTTAATCTGCACGATGAAGAAAATCTCAAAGAGGTTAAGATTGGAGAAAGTCTTCCCTCAGTAGAGGCAGAAAGGATCATAGATTTGCTCAAGGAATATCAAGATATATTCGCATGGTCTTATGCTGACATGCTAGGCCTTGATCCAAGCATAGTTGAACATGCTTTGCCAATTGATCCGAGTATTCCACCAAAGAAGCAAAAACTAAGGTGAACAAAGCCGGAACTGGCAAAGAAAATAGAAGAAGAAGTGACGAAATTGCTCAAAGTCGGTTTCATTGAAGTAGTACCATATCCAGAATGGGTTGCCAACATAGTACCCGTAATGAAGAAAGATAGTCGGGTACGGGTGTGCATTGATTATCGCAACCTAAATAAAGCATGCCCTAAGGATGATTTCCCGCTTCCACATATCGATGTATTAGTGGATAGCACTGCTGGGTTCAAAACATTTTCATTAATGGATGGTTTCTCAGGATATAATCAAATCTTCATGAAGAAAGAGGATAAGGTGAAAACATCCTTCATAACACCATGTGGCACATATTGTTGCAAGGTGATGCCTTTCGGTTTGAAAAATACCGGCGCCACATATTAAAGGGCAATGGTAACTTTGTTCCATGACATGATGCACAAAGAAATCGAGATATATGTGGATGACATGATTGCAAAATCCAAACAAGGAAAAGATCGTATTGAGGTGCTTCTCAAATTGTTTGGGAGACTTAGAAAGTACAAATTGCAGCTGAACCCTAACAAATGTGTATTTGGGGCAAAATATGGCAAACTGCTAGGATTTATAGTTAGTAATAGAGGAATCAAGATTGATCCTTTCAAGATCAAGGCAATATATGACTTCAAGACTCTTTCTACGGTAAAAGAAATGAGAAGCTTGTTGGGGCGATTAAACTACATTGCTTATTTCATATATCAGCTTTCTGAGACTGTTAAACCATTCTTCAATCTATTAAAGAAAAATGCCAAAGTAAAGTGGGATGCGAAATGTCAACAAACCTTTGACAAGATCAAAGAATATCTGATATGCCCACCAGTATTGGCACCACCAATTCCTAAAGTCCCACTGATTTTATATGTGACAATTCACTATGGTTCGTTAGGAGCGGTGCTTGTACAAAGAAGATCAAATGATGGTAGAGAACAAACCATTTTTTAATTGAGCAAGAAATTCACAACATCATAAGCGAATTACCCAGCAGTTGAGAAGCCATGCATTGCATTGATTTAGGTATTACACAGATTAAGACAGTACACCCTTCATCACTAAATTTTGCTAGTGATCGAGAATGATCCGATCAAGTACCTTTTTGAGAAATCCTACTTAGTCGGGAAATTAGCAAAGTGGCAAGTCTTATTATATGAGTTCGACATCAGAAGTTCATCCCAAAAGTTAGTCAAAGGATGAGCAATAGCAGATATGTTGGCAGAAAATTCGCAGAATATTGCCAGTTCTAAAGAACGACTTGATGACCACATATTGATATTGGTTGATGATAAATGGACCATGTATTTTGACTATGTAACCAACTTATCTGGATTAAGAACTAGGGCAGTACTGATCTCCCCAGAAGGCTAACACTACTCGGTGTATGCGAAATCGGTATTTCCATGCACCAATAACGTTGCTAAATACGAAGCATGCATTCTTGGCTTACAATTAGCCCTTGCAATAAGAGTAAAAAGGTTGCAAGTATATGGAGATTCTATGTTTATCATATTACAAACAACTAGTGAATGGCAAACTTGAGATGCCAAGCTAATTCCTTATCACAGATATTTAGAAGAGATGATTGAAAGTTTCAAAGAGATAATATTCGATTATCTTCCAAGAGCCCATAATCATTTTGTAGATGCTCTTACAACTTTGTCATCCTTACTAGAGGCTGAAGATGGTATGGATATAAAACCGTTGAGAATCAATATTCTTGAATAACTAGCTCATTGCATGATGGTCCAAGCAGAGTTCGACAATAAACCATGGTATCATGACATCAAAGGATATTTTCAATCGGGAGAATTTCCTGAAGAAAGCTAATCAAGGGACAGGAAGTTTATAAGGAAGATAGCTAATAAATTTTTTCTTAGTGGTCAAACCCTTTACAAGAAATTATTTGATTTAACCTTGTTAAGATGTGTGGATATTATGGAAGCTGAACAAATCATGAAAGAAATTTACGAGGGTGAATGTGGACCGCACATGAATAGACATCTTCTAGCCCGAAAGATTATGAGATTGGGCTATTATTGGATGACAATGGAATCGGATTGCATCCAATATGTGAGATGTTGCCATTAATGTCAAGTTTATGAAGACAAAATTAATGCACCGCCAAATGAGCTACATCAAATGTCCGAGCCATGGCCATTTTCAATATGGGGTATTGATATAATTGATCCAATCAACCCCAAGGCCTCAAATGGACACCGATTTATCCTAGTTGCTATTGACTATTTCACTAAATGGATTGAAGCAAACTCTTACACAAAAATTACTGCCAAGAATGTCGCAAGATTTATCAAGCGGGACATCATTGCTAGGTATAGAGTTCCAGAAGCAATAATTACGAACAATGGCTTAAATCTAAACAATAGAATTGTAGATGATTTACTTGAGCACTTCCATGTATGACATCTAAACTCATCTCCATATCGTCCATAAATGAATGGAGCAGTTGAAGCGGTAAATAAGAATATCAAGAAAATACTAGCCAAGACAGCCAAAAATTATTGTGATTGACACGAAAGGTTGCCGTATGCTTTGATGGCATACCAAACTTCAATTCAAACATCAATTGGGAGCAACCCCATTTTCTTTGGTTTACGGAATGGAAGTAGTGATACCTGTTGATCTTCTTCGGTCACTCCTTTCTTTTCGTGTTCACTTTTCTTTGGGACATTGCATCTCCCTAATCGGGTTATGGCATCGACTTTTTTTGGGAGAGTAATCCCAAGGTACACATTTAGTGTCAAACTTTCCTTTTGGAGGAAGAGTGATGATCACAGGCTACGTTTCTTCTTTTTCAATCCTTAGCTGAACAATGGGAAGTTGAATAGTGATTGGTGTGACGGGACCTTCCTCCGCCTTATATTTATCTACCTCATCAAGCTTGATTATAAATGGTGTAATCATGGATACCATGCTTCTGTTGGCTTCGTCAACATCCATTCCATCCCAATCATCAAGTGTGATTGTTTCATTTTTGAATGCCCATTAAGGAGGTGTATATTTGACACGATAATTGTATTTACCGCTATCTTGACCCAGATAATCAATAACTTCACCTTGTCTTCATGCTTTTTGAACAAATCGCCTATCACCTCGGCGAGTCTTTTTCTTCTTTTTCTCTTCTTGATCTTCATTTTTCTCAAGATTCAATTGGCTGATTAGGACCTTATCCATGCCACCCCATCCGTCCAGTATAATGTCTTCTTTTTTGAACACCCATGGTGGTGGTATATAGTTGACACGGCGAGTAAGTCTACAGTTTTGCCTTCCCTGGCTATTTTCCGAGTGAAACGCCTTTCACCCTAACGGATTCTTTCTTTCTCTTTTTCATCATGATCTGTTTTATCTTGAAGCATTTCTCTCTTGGGTAGTACTTTCTCCTCAGGATTGGTTTCATCATCCATACCACCCCAGTCATCAGGCACAATTACTTCATTTTTGAATGCCTATGGCGGTGGGGTATAATTCACTTGAAAGTTATATTTTCCGGAGTCTTCTCCTAAGTTGTCTACAATCTCACCTTTTAGGAGTGCTTCTTGATAGAAGTGAGCGTCTCCTAATTGAGAAGCTTTAATCTTGACTTCATATTTATCTTCATCATCAACTCGATCACTATTTCCTCATCCTTGATCATGTTTACTGTATTGTGCTCAGGAAGAGGATTCTGATGTACATTTGGCTTGGGCTCTTGGAAGTTTAATATTTTCTTGTCAATGAGCTATCGAACCTTGTATTTTAGAATGGGACAATTATCTACATCATGCCCCCTTTCTCCCATGTGATAGGCGCAAGTTTTTTATAGGGGTTGGGGCAACGGTGTATATTGCCTCACGAGCCTTTTATTTGGCTCGAATTGCCTTGAATTTTTCCAAGTAACATTTGATTGCTTCGAAAATGATGCTTGATGAGTACTCGGGCTTAACACCATAGCCACTTTTCGGATGGGCTCTTTGTCTTTTTTCCCGGGGTAAGGCCTTCATGTTGTTGTTTCTTGAGCCTTCTTTTCTTTCAAACCCCATTCAATTCTCTCGCTTACTTTGACCAACATGGTGAATGTTTGACAGCTTGATACATGAAGCTTGTCGTAATACTCAGTCGGCAATGATTTTAGAAAAAGCTCAATGAACTCGTCTTCACTTATGGTGAGCTTTACTTGTGAGGCAACAGCTTTCCATCTATGAGCATAAGCTTTGAACCCTTCATTCTTTCGTTCTCAGTCCTAACGAGATCCTCTCTAGTTAGGAGTACTTTAACATTAAACTTGTACTGGCGAAGAAATTCTTCCGCCAAATGATATTATTTAGTGAAGTCTTCTATGTCGAGGGCTGTATACCATGTAAGGACCGCCTTTCTCAAATTATCTTGAAATGTACTGATAAAAAGTGGCATGTTATATCTTACCAAAAAAAAAAAAAGTGGCATGTTATATGAATATCTTGCCATCTTACGGAGATAATACTTCAAATGGCTCTTGGGACAACTAGTTCCATCATACTTGCTCACGAACTCCAATTCCTTATAGTTTTTTGGAACAACCACCTTTGCATACAGTGAGAACTTGTCGAACCTTTGAAGCTCATAACCTTGACTTGCTAAGTATTCTTCAATTTTGGCTAATCTCTTGGTCTCTTCTTCATCTTTTGTTTTGGATGCCTTCTTGGTTTGATCATCCTATTTCAAATTTACTATCTCAGGCGTAGTCTTTGGAGGATTTTCCTGAACCGATTTTTTTGTTTCTGACTAGGTCTTTAATTGGTGTTTTGGTAGTGTTTAAAGCTTCCATATTTAGAGTAGTGGGATAAGATCCTCGAGATGCGAGAATAAAGGCCTTCATTTCCGCCATCATTGCAACCATTTCGGTCATTTGATTCTCAACTTCAACTAGTCAAGCACGGATTTCTTCTTCCGCCATTCTAACTTGTAGGCGAGTCCGAGGTGTTTTACCTTTTGTTGCTAAATAACCTACTTCATAAAAAGACCCGATATTAGCATAGCAAAATAAT
Organism: Syzygium grande; assembly: GCA_024733475.1. Lineage (NCBI taxonomy): Eukaryota > Viridiplantae > Streptophyta > Magnoliopsida > Myrtales > Myrtaceae > Syzygium > Syzygium grande. The sequence continues at coordinate 41,854,844 of JAMXDD010000006.1, forward strand.
CACGAAACCCTACATCCTTTTAATTGTATGGTTTCATGAGATTGTCAAAGATAAGAAATTTCATATAAGCCTTAACTTTGTATAAAATTCTTTATCAATGTCTTTCTCAAGGAATCCTACAATTCAAAGAATCATAAACCATGGTGATTCCTTTATGTTTTGAAATTATCTATGCATGTTTAGAAAATGATCAATCTATTATTGCATATAAAATTTGAAATTGTTTGACATCATGACTTTAAACTCAAATGGGAATCTAAATCATTCAATCCTAGGCTTCTTGCTAGCTAAAATAGCTTCCGCCTTTTGGTATTCTTCCCATTTCTTGGCTCAAGACTCCCAATCTTCCACATCGATTGCGACCTCTTTCGGGACATAGTGTTCCACTCCAGGCATGCTTGGAACAATGTATTCCAGAATGTACTCATTTACAAGGTCTGGTACCACGCTCAACGGGACATATGGCTCGACATCAATTGGACACTTATTTTCTATTCATTTGATGTATTCTTTAGAGGCCGTGCAAATTTTCATGTCTTCTTCTAAGCTTTTTGGCCACTCAATTATTTACTCGAGTGAGTTATCCAAAGATAAGATGATCTTGTCAATTTTGTCTTGAAGGACATTCTTCTTCTCTTCGGGTATAATTCCACTTGGGATGTCAAAGGCGAACTCTTTGGGATTTCATACCGGTGGTACTTGCTGAAGTATCCTAAATTATCTAATAACCCTTAAAGGGCAATAACCTGCTCCTCCACTCAAACCAAGCAATGGTATCACATTTCCCTCTCGGCTCGTGATCTTTGCCTTGCTAATCTTTGGCCAATTGATCCACTATTGGATTTCATCAGGGATTTAAGGCTCTAATGGAATTGGCCCAATCTAAGAAATATTGTTTGGGTAATTTGCTTTGGATACGAATGTATCGCTCAATTGGATTTATCGCCGAACAAATTTCGTGAATGTTCGTGAAACGATACCATGTTCAAATATGTGAAATGAACCATAATGACAAAAGACCAGTAGAAGCTTAAAAGATACCCTTCCCATGATTTTGGTATGTATTTAAAGAGATGACGGTTTGAGCAAGAAGAATATTGGGAGAAGTCCCATTTAAGACATGCTTGTCTTACAATCATAGCCACTAAAAGGTCTAATCCCGTTCTAGACATGAGGAATAGAACAAAGCCGAACAAAACTAAAATGAATACCTGGGCTAAAGTGTTTTCCATTTCCTTAGGAAGTTTTGAAAAGTTGTCTATTAGGAAGGATAATGGAAATCTGCCCGTATTTGATTTGACTAACTTTTCGATTTTGAAAGTTTTGAGGTTAAGGAATTCGGCTAAAGTGCTCACAGGATTAAGTCCAACGGGTGGCACTATGATCCACTATGATCCTAGGTTTAGAATTAATTCTAATGGCAGCTTGATATTCTTATAATGTTGGCACCAGTTCATGCTCTCCAAGATGGAATGTGGTGGTGGAAGCCTCCCAAAAATGTGCCAAAGCTTGGACTAAGCTGACTTGATGTTCCACATGCATAAATTCGAGAAAGTATCCGAGCCTTTCTTGGACATAAGTTTCGTTATCCTTGGACATGCCTTTCCACTAAGCAACACGTTCCTTTTGAGGAATGGGAATTACTTGGATGTTTAGTTTCCTCATTGAGCCTAATTATGCAAAAAGATTTGTCATTAATCACCATGGATTGTGAATCAATTTTAATGCCTCTATTTCAATCATATGTTGTTTTGAGGTAAACGGAGGTAAAGTATACTTGCATGCCTCGAAAAAAATGCAAATGTCATTTTAAATCTATTCAAACCTTAAAAAGAGCATATAGTTGAGATTATGGATCAATTCAACGTGTGATATAAATGCCCATTTTGTCATACCCCATTTAGGCCATAAAATCCTAAACTATAGTTTGCAACTTCAAGCACATTCAAATAAGCATTTCAATTACATGAGAAATCCGCCGTGGACCTATACATTTCATTAAAAAATGAAAGAATGGTCAAATGGAGTATGACACTTTAATCATGCATTCTAAAATGAAAGAGCTTTTAGACCAAGCATTGAATGTCATTTAGGCATTTTTTTTGAAAATGTGCCAACTAACATGCATAATTGTAAAGGAATGGAATGGAACGATACTTGCTTGCCATGATATTTTGGTTTGGTTTTAGGTATACCAACCACAAAGACAAGCGAATGCAACCAGTGAGGTTTTGACACCTAAAAAGGGTAGGATATGCTAAAGGCTCAAAGTCATCACATTCATAGACAAGGGATTCCATTCCAATAGGCAATCGGCCTAGGAATATTGTTCCACCTCGGTGATCAGCATTGTATTTAAACGATCCCATGAGCAATCGGCCCATAGTTCTGCCTAAACACATACCTCCTAAGGGTAATCCTAAATATAGCCAGGGTTGGGCCACGGGTGGTGTGTGCTAATGGTATAGTGCTAAAGCAATTTAAAGACATGCATAGCAATTAATGATCAAACAGCACTTCTAAAATTCATTCAAAATACATTCAATCCCAACACCGTCCTGCAAAACAAGAGTTAACAAAGACAACACCCTTTCTAACACCCACTTACAAAACCATTTAACACTATAATTAGTGGGACGTGCCTGGGAACCTTGCAAGCACAAAACAAAAGCATATTATTCTATTTAGGCCTAAGTCCACTTAGAAAAGGTGCATTGTCCCCAACGAAGTCGTCAAGCTTGTCGCGCCGTGCTTTTGATGGTTTTTCGGGGTTTGCGCTCTAAGGAGGTATTTCCGTATAAGGGTCTCTCCCATACCATACCTCACGTGATAGTGGAAGGTGATTTCTAAATTTGTGATTTTGGAGCCACCACTAGTCATTATTGGTAGATGACTAGAAACCTAATCGAGATACGGGAGAAAAACCCCGATCCTACGAACTAGAGATTCTGAGTATGGGGACTTGGTTACATTATTGATCCCGAATTGAAATCCCTAATGCCCTTTCAGTATCTAAGAATGATATGATGTCTAACGTATCATGCATATTTCCGAGGCTTACCCACTAATCCTATCCGTTCTAATCGCAGGAAAGACCAAGCAAATATTAAATGCACAATCAAGATCAATCAAGTCAATCAATCCTAAGTGATCTCTAAAACAAAAGTCAATCAAAACACCTAAACCTAATGAAGCTCTGAAAGTTTATTCATTTCATGATTTACATATTTTTAGGGTTTTAGGGTTTTTAAGGGGTTATAACCTTGAATTTGGAATTCTCTACAAATGCCATTTGGGCACTTCCGAAAATCTAAATTTCACTTTTTGTGGCTGGCCACAATGATTTTGAACAATTCTGTGAATTTTCAAAATTTTTTATTTTTTTTCGAAAATTTTATTAAAATCGAGAGCTGATTTTTTTTATGATTTTACGAAAATTTTTATGAATTTTATAATTTTTCAATTTTTTATTGATTTTCCAAATTTTCCAAATTTTTTTTGCATTTGCCGAATTTTCAGAATTTTTATGAATTTGGATTTTTGTGAAACTTTTTAAATTTTTATGAATTTTTTTATTTTCTGATATTCTAAAAAAATTCTAATTTTTTTTATGATTTTTGTGATTTTTAATTTTGAATATTTTTTTGAATTTTCGGATTTTTTTATTTTGTTTTCTAGAATTTTTTCAAAATTTTTGTTTTTTTTTTTGTTTTTTTGGAAATTTTTAATTTTTTTAAATTTTCCTGCTGGGGAAATGAATCGGACCGACCCGATTCGGCTTGGCCGAATCAGACGTCACCGGTGCTAGTCGCCGATCATCCCTTGCGGCAGGCTCGACACCAAAAACAGCGCCATTTTGCCGTTTTTTCGTTTAGGCATTTTTACAAACACCTAGTGGGCATTATTTCTAGTTCAACGTTCTCGAGGTTGCGACTTTAAGCCCACTGTCGGCAACCTTCCGACGACTATCTCGCCGTTCCGATTAGACCATTATCAAGTTCATATGTTGCGGTATCAATCTAGCCCAATCGGATCGCCGCCGGACATTTGCTAGCCGGCGAAAAAACGGTCCAAACAATCTAATTTGTAAACTCTTCTAAACAAAATTTTCTCGAACACTAATCCTAACACTAACCGCCCTAGTCGTCTAAATCGGTACTAACGATTATCGAAACATCAAACAAGTGATCAAAGAATACTGACTTGAGTGACCTAAGGCCACTGCAACACTCCGGCGAGGACTTCTGATCTCCGGCAAAGTGATTCAATGAGCAACCGAGACGTTTCTATGCGGGTTTTCCAATAAAAAAATGTAATCAAATCAAGTAAAACATGATTAGAACGCATTTTAGGCACCTAATATAATAAAACCATAGGAAAACATGCACAAACAAACCAAAACACTATTCTAGAATTTCTGGAAAAAACATGATCGTGAGCAAAGTTTACCTTCTTCGTCCGATGATTAAACGAAATTGTTGAAGTGATCTGCGCCCCAAGGATCATTCCCTGACACCTGGTCTTCCTCCCGGTGCTCTTGGATTCGCCGGAACAAGTCTGGGCTGGCCGAAAAATGCCCGGTTTCAGGCCTTCACAGCCAGGCTTTCCCGACTGGAATGGAGAGGGGAGGTCACGATCAACTCACAATTCGCCACACGCTCCGCCATCTAGGGCGGCGTCGAACACTCGTGGGAGGACCTACAACCCTCTCTCTCTAATTCTCTCTCTTTGGTTTGGCTTGGTTTCTCTCTCTCTTTCTGGAATTTCGTCGTAAAGGTTCCCTTCTTCTCGAGTCAGTTTTCTCTGTTTTTTTAATCCCATTCCCGCCCAAATTTAGTGAAAACCAACTTATAATCGGTTGGGGATGATCATCTGGTGCCAACCAAATATTTTCCAGCTAGCTAAATTAATTAAAACGTGCTAAATTGGCTAGAAATGATCGGTGAAGTCTCGGGTTTGGAATGGTTTTCGAGGTTTTGTGCACATGTTAGCTAAATCGGGTGAAGAAGATGATCTACCTTGGTCGGGTCAGGTTGACCTGACCGACCCGGCAGACCCGGGTTGGTCCAATTTCTCAAATTCGACCTAATTTTGACCCAATTTTCTAAATTTAACCCCAAAATTGAATTCCCCATCATATTCTGAACCCAAATATATAATTTGCCCCAATTTTTGTTATGATTGTGTCCAAGATTTTCTCCTTTTTATATTGGGGTAATAGAGTTTTGTTCAATTTGATTTCCTAATGACCTGATTAGGAAAAATTGATGCCAAAATTGAATTACCCACACCTGATTAACCCTAGAAATGATGGTCTCATATTTCGACAATTTCATATTGGGCATGATTCCCAATTTGGGTTCAAAATTCTTAAATTTCAATCAAATTTTGGGGATTTTTTTATTTTCATGTCAAATTGTGCAATTGGATTGACCATTATGCAATTCAAAGTCCCAAAATCAATTGTTGTGAAGACACTATGACTTAAAAATGACTAGAAAAAATTTAATTGCATTTTTTGTTCAATTCAGGTTTAATTTTGCCAAATTTTGGGAAAAACATATACCCGGTTGAGATTTTTCAGAATGGACAAAGTATTCATCAAATTGGATTTAAAATAAGACTAATGACTATTTTTGTGGAATTTTCTGATTCCATTTGCTATTTTTCTTGATTTTCTTACTTATTTTGACTAAAAGAAATTAAGGAAAAATGCAGAATAATGCTAAAAAAATATTTTTTTTTTGGTTTAGAAATAGGTTTCTAGGCTTGGCCAAGATTCTTAGTCCTAATTTTAAAATTTTTGAAAATATGAGAAAAAAAAATGAGCTAAAAACTAGGTGTCAACAGTTATGCATTTATGTTGTTTGTAACGGATAAAGTGGTAAGATGATTTTCCTAACTTAAAATTCATTTACTAGGCCTAGGCTCATTCCATTATTTTTCAGATATGTAGGAATGGACAATCTACCACCAATGCTTGCTAGTTTTCCTAGACACTATGAGTGCCAGTACATTGTTATGCTTTTCCCGGGGATGGATATAGTTTGTACTAGATGTATATCCACCATATGAGTTGATGTGGGGCTCCCATAGTGGGTTCCTCACCAGTTTATAGCATGGTATGTGAACCTCAATGACGACTTGGTTAGGCTGTTGCAGGATTTTGGCTTATACGACGGTGGCGACGTCTATGACTCATCGTTAGGGAAGATAGACGATCTAGTATGTAAAGTCTACCTATGTACATGCAATCTTTTGGAGTATAATGTAATATAGAGATAGGCGACCTCAACCTTCCTAAACTTTTGTGTTTTGTGAACAATGAAGTGATTGTAAATCTAATAAGTAATATAAATAAAGAAGCAGTTGACTATACTATTGCAAATTTCATTGTTAATAAATGTTCAGATTATGCTTCCGCATGGCTAAAGATTAATAGCGTAAGAAATACGTGTCGCGTATGACGTTCTAGGGCGTCACAGTGAAACACTCCATTTGGCCCTTTGGGATTGATATCTCACACAAGTAGTGATGAGATGTAGCAATGCACCTTACCAATGCTACCAATACAACCTCCTGTACTCACAAATTAGCTCCCAAGCGGAAGGTGATCTTTTTTAAGGTTAGCATTTATAACATGAATTTAAACATAAGAAACACTACTATTTAACTAGTCAAGACTAACCTCCCTTCTTAATAAAACTCTAACAAGACCATATTTCATTAGTTACGACTCCTCTCACTTAAATGGTCTAAATTACCCACTTTGTTCATTGGACGTTATTCTATTTCTTCTATTACTATGAGACCGAAACTAGGAAGATGATCAATATAAAGAATAGCATCATACGTAAACAATAATACTTGTTTTAACTTCATCTTCTCTTTTATTTATATAACGAGGGTGATATACAAGGCGAGAACATACCGGGGGAGACTATCACTAAAAGATACTCCCTAGCGAGTTCACCTACCCGACTTTGCTGACCATAGCCAACAAAAGCTATCACCCAGCTGCGCGACTACATTTCTCAAAAAGTGACTAGTCGTGCCTTCCAAAAATGGTACTTCTAAGTCGACTCCCTAGTCAACCTACTCCACCACACCTATCCTGCCATTCCCTCCATCCCCGCCACCATCACCGTTCATCGGGTATCGGATGGGCCCCACTAAGCTTCCGCCAACGTCCAAAAAGATTGAGACTAGACAGATAGGCACCCAATGGCTCGGCAAATTGATTGTCACATCCTCACCTCGGGGTTATTGATGGGACATACGCCACACTGTGACATCCCAGCCAAGACCGTGATCCGTGACTCACTATGCAACGTCTCATTCATTATTATCTTTCTTTATGAACAAGCAAAAGCATGAATTCGGGACAATCACAATCAGAACAAACAACGGAGTTACGACAAACATCATGAGCAAACCTTGTATTTACATGATAGCATATATATTTTACAAGCCAAACTTTTTTTACATGCCCCTTTTCTTTTTACGAGCTTTTTTGTCCTTTTCAACACGTTGCATGTATCCGCGTTGGCTGGGGGGAAATTCCTATCTCCTCTAGCATGACTACAGCTCCCAAAACTAGTGTGAGACTTCCATGCCTACAAATATGAAAAATAACAGAGTGAGTCAATGACTCATTAAGTAAAACTCACTAAACTCCGGATAGGAGGACGCCTCGCCATCAAACTTAATTGATAGAAGATTAATAGCAAAGATGCTTCAACACACTCGTGTTTGTGCACAAAATTATCTCAACTTACATTTCTATTCAAGTAATAACATCTCAACCAAAAGATGCACACGAGGGATTCATTATCTCAACCATTAGTACGGTTCTTCCGGAAATTCTCCAGGCAATGCCCCCTAATCTAAGGGTGATGACTTTTCATCCGAACTTAATTGGGCAACGTCTCCTAATCAATGGCGATGACTATTCGTTTGAAATCATTGGACAACGTCCCTAATCAAGGGCGTCGGCTATTCTTTTCCCTCATGCGACCATGCCAACAAGAATCATACCAACTTGAGTACTTCACATGAAGTGTGTATCATGCCATGTTGCCTCTAAAGTTTTAAGTCATGCTAGGCATGAAGCCATGCTCGTGGCCCGAATCGACCGGTCATGTTGTCGACCTCCACCAAGCAAGGCTTGGATCGAAACGCCTCAATACCGACCCTTCAAGCAAGGCTCGTTTCGACACGCCTCAATGCCGATCCGAACCAAGCAAGATTCATTCATGGGCCAGGGTGTGCTTTCACACATGACACCGAATACATGAGCAAACCTTACAAAATGCATAAACATGCATAACAAGCTATATCAAGCATTTCACAACAACGAAATCCATGCAAGCACAACAAGAACATGACTCGCCCAACAACGTAACACAACACCCTAGCCAAGGTTTAGTAAGTCTACTTACGGTACCACACAAGCACAACAAGAACATGACTCGTTCAACTAACGTAACACATCGCCCTAACCAAAGTTTAGTAGGTCTACTTACTACTCTCCAAGGTCATGGCCGAGTATGGCCTAGGGGTGAGCTGAGCGACAAGGTCACGGCAAGGGCATGGCGTGGCACGAACACGAGCGTGGGCAATGGTACGGTTGAGATAGAGAGGGCAGCCAAGAGAGAGTGAGGGTGTGGGGGAGAAAGGGAGAGGAAAGTGAGTGGTGAAATGGAATGGTGAGCCAATGGGTGGAAATGCAAGAGGGGGCTCCTCTATTTATAGGCCTCAACCTCATCATTACTCTTTCATTTGGACCAATAAAATTCTTTGAAGTGGCAAGAGTATTTTGATGAGTTGACTAGCCTAGCAAGAAAAGGTGGCAAGCCTAAAGAGATGGTGTGGCAAGCCTAAGCATTAGGTGCACACTTGCTTTCTTCTCATTGGGCCACTTAGGGTGTGAATCATCCTAACATTAATGAAGTGTAATGATGCATTGGACAACTACGATAGGTGACTCACCATCCTTCATTTAATGCTTAGATTTGGTGTAATCATGGACTTTGGATTTGATCTTATCCAATACTTGCTCACCAAGATAAGCTCTTCTCTCTAGAATCTTTTATTTTGTCTATTTTTCAAGTAATAAGGCCAACATGAGAACTAGGTAAAAGGAAGTGCTAACTTGGTTGGGTATGAGTTCTTCGTGTCTATCCACTATCGAACATGCGTACCCAACTGAGGTTCATAGCTGAGTCACCATCGGAAGTGGCAGGTCTTAGCTAAACTTATGTTGGATGACTAGGTCGATGGCCTATGTCGTGGGCATAATGGCCGGCATTGATCGAGCGTGTGGCCTAGCAAACTGAGCACATGGCCTGTGCAGATTGGGCACATGGCCTGTGCAGACCTGCCGCATGGCCCGTGTAGACCTGGCGAATGGCTCGTGTGCGACCTGGTGTACAACCTTTGCAGACTAAGCGCGAGGTCCATGCGCTACCTAGTGCGTGGCCTATCCGTAGCATCCATAGGGCAGATGGCACATGGTCGGCTCGTGGCCTAGCACATGACCTGGCACACGGCTTAGGCATATGACCTATTCGCCAAGGTCGTAGAACCAATCTACGATCGATCCACAATCGGTCCATGACCCATCCAAGTGTCCCACGGCTAGTCCATGATCGGTCCATGGCCAAGCATACTTGATCCGTGAACAACCCTTGATTGTCATGTGGTTGTGTGGGATCGATTGTTTCGTGACTACATAGGGTCGCATGGATCAATCTGTGTGGAATCACCTGCGATAGGAATAAGACCGCACAGAATCGATGCATGATCATCCACCTATCCGTGGTGGTACAAGACCATCTCGCGACCAACGCTTATGGTCGAGAAGTCGATCCATGGCTGAATTTGCTCGGGTTACTTGTATGATTATTGGATTGATTCACTGCCGATCCCTTGATCATTCCCAGATTGATCCTGCGATCAAGTCATGATTGATCCCTTGGTTATCCTTCCGATCGGGTTGATCGGTCCATGACCTATCCTTGACTTGGTCCATGGCCCGATTTCTCCCACAATCTGCACGCCATTCCGTATAGCCAAAATCGTGGATGTCACACCGACGTCCACCCGCAATGTAGCATCATAGCTCACTAGCCTAATCAATGGGAAATCCGGATCGGTGAAGGGAATAAGGCGACCCACAAATTCGTCGGGGGCACTAAATAGGGTGACGGGGGTTGCAGGTGGTGGGTTATTCATACATATCAATCTGTAAAATTTTAACGCCCACAAGAGTGAGCAATTGCCCAGCAAAGAAATATCTATCACACTATATTAAACAAATAACCATTAAGCACATTAGATAGAATCGTCCACGGCAGGTATCTATCTAACATATATGGTCTACTACAACATGCATCATCTTGCACAATCTACTACCAATCCTAAAGTATAGGTATTCAAAAGATCAATAATAATGAGCAATCATATAATTCATAGGTGCATACACAGTTAAATGCTTGCAAGGGTACTTTAAACCTTAACTCCAAGACACATGCCTTGTCATGCCTCGAACCAGGTGCGCACGCAACATCCCGCTTAGGTCGATAATAGTGCGACGTCCCAGGACTCGTCGCCGACCCAGAAAAACACTAACGATCCATTTTCGGACCGTTATTACTCGTCGCCGACCCAGAGAAACACTAACCATCCCCAGTACTGGGGATCAATTAACAAGGTAGCCTTGAAAGGCTCAAATGATCCAAAGAATGCCTATATCACCTTCTTGATTGAGTATAGCATATTAATTTCAAGAAAACATCAAACAAATTCTAAGACTTATGTGAGTTCTAGAGAGTCACATACTTCCCATTGATCATTTTCTAAGCACACATAACTCAAAAAGCAAGGATAAGTGCTCAAAATATGGATTGCACAATCAAGATTAAGACTAACTCATATGTCACTCTCAAGTTAAACAAGATTTATATCGCAACAACTCATAACCATGAAAAGGACATCAATTAAGATTTGAAAGTTATCATCTCTTATAAAGTTTGTTTCAAAAATATTTCAAAAAATTCTAATAAGCCCAAAAATTTTCAAGACTAGCAAAAATTTTGGCACAAAAATTTTCAATCCCCTACCCCCAAGTTAAAATGAAGCATTGTCCTCAATGCATAAAAATAAAGAATTAAACACGAGCAATGAGGCAAACAAATTAGAGTAAAGTAAGGTTCGAAATACTCCCTTGGATATATGAAGATGCCAATAATCCATGTTGAATCAGGCCCAACAGGGTGAAGAATGGCTCAGGTATGTTGTTAGAGGCTGCTCGAAGAAAATTTCTTGGCTGAACGGTCGCACGGCCGTGCGTCCCTAACCCTCTTTTGTCTTTGGGGAGCATGGCAGGGCGGCAGAATATGCATTCTGCCTCATGCCAGTGCGAACTGCTATCCCCGCAAAACAGAAAATTCATCGCCACAAAAGTTCTTTCTTCTCTTTTTTTTCTTTTTTTATTCTTGAAAAAAAAACGTCACAAAAACCGAACAAACACAAGAAATAGAAGATTAGAAACTTGGGTTGCCTCCCAAGAAGCGCTGGCTTTATAGTTCGCAGCCGAACTCTTCCCATGCTTCTAAGTAGGTAGAACCAAGGTGATGAAAGATGCTTGGGCATCGAAACCTCCTCCATAGTAATGCTTGAGCCTATGACCGTTCACCTTGAAAGTCTCCTCCTTCTCATTGGTAATCTTGACAGCTCCAAAAGGGAATATATTTGGTGATGGTGTAAGGACCGGTCCATCTAGATTTCTACTTACCTGGAAACAAATGAAGACGGGAGTTATATAATAAAACTTTTTCACCCACATGAAACTTCTTCCTTAAGATGTGTCGATCATGCCATCTCTTTGTTTTCTCCTTGTAAATTCTTGCGCTTTCGTATGCATTGTTGCACATCTCTTCCAACTCATCCAACTGAAGTAATCTTTTCTCACCTATTGCCTACATATCAAAGTTAAGTTTATGCAAAGCCCAATATGTTTTATGTTCCAACTCAACAGGTAGATGACATGCTTTACCATACAAAAGTCGAAAGGTGGCATATCAATAGGAGTTTTCAAAGCAGTTCTATAAGCCCACAAAGCATTATCAAGTTTTCTTGCCCAATCGTTTCTATTAGTGTTCATAGTCGTTTCCAAGATTCTCTTTATCTCCCTATTAGATATCTCAGTTTGACCACTAGTTTGGGGATGATAAGCAGTAGCTACCCTATGAGTGATTCCATATTTATGCAAAAGTGACTCAAATTGTTTATTCATGAAGTGTGTGCCTTGGTCACTTATAATAGCCTTAGGTGTACCAAACCGAGTAAAGCTGTGCTTCTTCAAGAAATTACAAACAACCCTAGCATCATTAGACTTCAAAGCCACGGCCTCTACCCATTTAGACACATACTCACAAGCAACCAATATGCAAGCATTACCGAAAGAAGGTGGAAACGGACCCATGAAGTCAATGCCCCAAATATCAAACAATTCACGCACCATAATATTATTTAAGGGCATCTCATGCCTTCTAGATATGTTCACAATCCTTTGATACTATCACAATGAAAAACATAAGCATATGCATCTTTAAAAAGAGTAGGCCAATAAAATCCACATTGTAAAACCTTAGCAACAGTCTTGGTGGTACCATAGTGACCACCCGCCTCTCCATCATGACAATGAAAAAGAATGTTAGGGATTTCTTCATTAGCAACACAATGTCTAATAACTCGGTCAATACATACCTTAAACAAATAAGGATCCTCCCAAAAGTAGTATTTAACATTGGAGAGAAACTTTTCCTTTGTTGATAATTCAAGTTGGGGGGGAGGATGTCACTTACCAAATAGTTCACAATATCTGCATACCATGGAGATTCGGTTTTCAAGGAAAAGAGTGCTTCATCGGGAAAATCATCCAAGATCGGTACATCATCACTAGGGGCATTTAGAAACCTAGATAGGTGATCGGCCACAAGGTTCTCGGTCCCTTTCTTGTCCTTGATCTCGAAATCAAACTCTTGAAGCAACAAGATCCAACGAATCAACCTTGGTTTCGCATCCTTCTTTACCAACAAGTACTATAAAGCTGTATGGTTAGTATAGACAATCACTTTAGAGCCGATCAAATAAGAACGGAATTTATCAAAAGCAAAAACAACTACTAAAAGCTACTTTTCAGTGGTGGCATAATTCAATTGAACTCCATTAAGGGTTCGGCTAGCATAATGTATGGCTCGAAAAATCCCATTCTTCTTTTGACCAAGCATGGCTCCAATGGCATAATTGCTAGCATCGCACATCAACTCGAAAGGCAAACTCTAATCCGATGGCGTCATTATAGGAGCCAAAATCAGCTTCTCCTTCAAGGTCTCAAATGCTAGCAAACACTCAGAGTTAAAATCAAACGCAGCATCTTTTTCAAGCAATTTTGTGAGTGGTCTTGCAATCTTGGAGAAGTCCTTTATGAATCACCTATAAAACCCTGCATGTCCTAAAAATCCTCGAGGTAATTTCACAGAAGTAAGGGGTGCCAATTTGGAGATAACTTCAATTTTGGCTTGGTCCACCTCAATACCCCTAGCAAAGATTTTATGGCCTAACATTATCCTTTCCTGCACCATAAAATGACACTTCTCCCAATTTAGCACAAGGTTAGTCTCTTCGCATCTTTGTAACACTAAAGCTAAATTATGCAAGCATGAATCAAAAGATGTGCCAAAAATAGATAAATCATCCATGAAAATCTCAATGCATTTCTCTATCAAGTCAGAAAAAATAGCTATCATGCATCTTTGAAAAGTAGCAGGTGCATTACAAAGACCAAAAGGCATCCTTCTATATGTAAATGTACCATAGGACAAGTGAATGTAGTCTTTTCTTGATCATTAGGTGCAATAGGGATTTGGTTATACCCTGAATATCCATCCAAAAAACAATAATACTCACGCCCAACAAATTTTTCTAACATTTGATCAATGAAAGGTAAAGGAAAGTGATCCTTAGGAGTGGCATCAATCAATTTTATATAATCCATGCAAACCCGCTAACCCGTAACCGTTCTAGTTGGAATTAATTTATTATATTCATTGGTTAGAATAGTCATACCTCCCTTTTTCGGCACTACTTGTACGAGACTCACCCAATCACTATGAGAAATTGGATAGATAATACTTGCATCGAGTAGCTTAATCACTTCGGCTTTCACAACTTCTTGCATTTTTGGATTAAGCCTACTTTGTGGCTCGATGACCAGTTTGTATTGCTCCTTCATCAAAGTTTTATGCATGCAAATCGAGGGGCTTATTCCCTTTATGTCTGCAATGGTCCACCCAATCGCACTCTTGTACTTTCTAAGCACTCTAAGTAACTTCTCCTCCATCACCCTTGTCAAAGAAAAATAAATAATCACTGGGTAAGAAACACCATCAAGAAAAGCATATTTTAAATAAGAAGGCAAGGGTTTAAGCTTAAGAGTTGGTGGTGCTTCAATGGAGGGTTTCGGCTTCTTTGCACTTGACTCCAACTCTTCAAATTTTGGTGGATTCCATCTCGGGTATGGTGGACTTGCTTCTAAAAACTCCACGGCCTCCCAAATTTCTTCATTTTCGGACTTTTCCTTTGGCCGAATCAAACAAGCCTCTATAGGATCTTGAATTGCTGTTAATTTAAACAGGGTCTTTACTTCCCTATCTATGGTATCCATCCTCAAGCAATCACTCAGTCCCCCGAGGTTTTTCATGGCCTTGAAGACATTGAAGGTGACTCGATCTTCTCCCACTCTAAGGATCAATTTTCCTTATTGTATATCAATGAGTGCTCTTCCCGTGGCTAGGAATGATCAATCACCTTGAAAAGTTTTGAAATTTTTATATGTTATAGCCACAAATGTCCCCAAGAATTTTTGTGAAGAAATTATTTTGAAAATAGGTTTGGAAAAATTTATAAAAATTCAAACGGACCAAAGGGTCAGGTAAATAGTAAATCGGGCAGTTTTGTTTCGGTCCAAAGATGGACTTCCGAATGGCCTCAAATGATTTCCAAAAATTTCCAAATTAAAGTATGTTATACTTCAAGATGTTGGAAGCAACTTTCATGAAGAAAACTTCCTCAAATTCGGCCCCCAAAATTCTCCACAAAAATAGCAAACCGGACGGATACAGTAGTCACAAATCCGAAAATCACACCAAAACACACGAATTCAAACCATAATCGTTCCGTATCATCACGGCCCTATCCGAACCTCCCAAACCTCATTTTTTCAGTCTCCAAATCAGTCCACAACAACCAATTTCCAGCCCCTATCTGAAACCAAAACAGCCACTTAATTTCCCTAAACAGAATCTTAAACAAGCCTAGCAATACCCGAGATCCTAGGTGACATTTGGAGAAGTCACTTACCTAAGAAAGGCGAGACAAACGGGCTGGATAAGGGCTGGAGCAGCCGGCCCAAAGAAGAATTCTTCACTTGCCCGGCACCAGTGCAATGAACGGGCGGGCGCGACAAAATGACATGCGGCGGTTCCGGCGAGTCCACGGCCGAGCAAGGGGGAGGACGGGAGAGAGAGAGTAAACACGGGAGAGTGAGGGGGAGGGAGTGACCGGCTTGGGGAACAAGAATGGGAGGAGAGAGAGAGAGAGAGAGAGAGAGAGAGAGAGAGAGATTTGACTAAGTTGGACCAACTTTTCCTAAATGCCCTCAAATATTTGGCTTACATTAATCCTCATCCAATAATTGAGGGGCATTCTTGTAATTTACTAGGCTGAATTATTAGGCTGAAATATAGTCTTAAATTAATCCCCAAAATAGTCCAAAATTCAAAATCCCAAAAGTAGCCTAGGTGTAAAATGATCATTTTTCTGGTCCCAGGTCGAAATTCCATTTTTCGCTCGTACCAACCCCAAATGCGTGTGGCCAACATAATATAACGTCGGAATCATGAAAATAGCATCTTAAGCCCTCGAAAATCGACTGCAAAGTCTTGGAAAATAAAATAATATTATTTTCACTTCCGAGCTAAAATTCCAATTTTTGACCGTAACAACTCTAAATGTGCGTGGCCACTCTAAAATGACATCTGCCACGAAAAATAATCTCATACAACCTCAAAATCAACGTCGAGGTCCCGAGGGGCAAAATCGTAATTTTTCCGGTCCCGAACCGAAATCCATTTTTTTGCATAAATGGGTGGCCCCAAGGTTGGCCAGGTCAAAAACATCATCGGCCGCTCAAAATTGTCACTTTCAAAATTCTCGATTCCCGGGCCAGAATTCCAAGAAATGACTAAAATCGAACAATCGCGACTTTAGCTTGTCTCTGGCTAACGGGTGGCTCATTGGGATTACGCGCTCTCGACCCGTGACCGACACTAAGTCAAATCACGTTTAAGTTTACTTTACCCGGGACGACCTCGGTTGTCATATAATTGCGAGGGTCAGTCACTAGTTCCCTTTGGACACGATCAATCAAATAGACCGGTCTCGATTGGCTTAAAACATTCCCTCATCAATCCATATAGTCGAAGATCGAACCCAGGTCGAGTTCTTTGATCATGCGAACTCAATCCCGTAATAGTCCTATCCCTACGGTTAGCATCTCGAGAATGCGCTGTTCCGGACGAGATCTCACTATAGTGCATTGATCAATATTTATTTCCTAAATCCCGGAAAAAGGATCAAAAATTCAGACTGTTACATTATTTATGAGATTAGGCCTCCCAAAATATTTACAAAGATGATTCAGTCACTCAAGTAATGCGGTACTCCATTCAAAGATTAACACACGACATCAAAAGATGCATACTGATCTCCTGTCTTAATATGAGCCTTGCTATTGCATGGCCTTCAGTCATCTGGAAGGGATCGGTCAGCCCAAAATGCGCTAGCAGGAGCCAAACATGAGTGAGAAGCTCTCCTCTCCTCAGCTGATGAGCGTGGCGATCCCCTCTACTTTGGCTCGCAGCGTACAGCAATACCTCCACCCAAAGATTAAAGATCATCTGTCACTTCATTTCTATGTCCACTGATTTATTTAGCACCGTCGCCAGCCGGCATCCATCGAACAACACTGATTTGCTCCTGCCACCCTTGACTTTAGTCGGCTCAACCTCAGTGTTCGCTTCTAGTAACATCTTGCAAGCTGACTGAAGAGCTTTCTGGCTTCTGTGGACCACCTTATTGGTTCTCCTGCCAGATGGATTCCGGGAGACGGTGCGGCTCTCTTCAGGTTCGGTATTGGAATGGGTTTGCACTTTAATGGGGCCCTCTTCAAAGAACTTCACGGCCTCGGCATATGTGTCCCGGATCCTGATCTGCCCGATTCCATTAGGCAACGTGAAAGGATACATGAATAGGAGATAGAACATGTACCGTGACAGGAGAATGCTTAAACTGTCGTCAGCATAGTTCGACTCGTCTAGTTTGTCCCAGTAATAGCAAAGTTCAGTCGCAACGTGCCAAGTGAGGATAATTTGGTCGAACTCCACCTTGGTGCTCCACATTTCATCTTTATGTCTATAACCATGGAGTACTCCGCCAATTTGCCTTATATCCGTGGGCTTTTGATGCTTATCAAACTTCACCTTCACGCGGTCAAAGATCTGTTTTTTCAGAATAGGCGGTATCTTTTCAAAAGTTGTGCAGTGACACTTATCCAGCTTCTCACTGATGTTTAAGCGCTAGAGAATTCCGTGGCAGAGCAAGGGATTTTCATCGATGCAGAATCGTAGCAAGCTGAACTGAGCAATGGAATTCAACCACCGAGGCTGTTTGGGCAACCGGACACAAGTCACAGCACGGTGAAGGGCACGGCTCTTGTTATGCACACCCAACCACACGTCTGTCCAGTCTGAGGACAGGAGAATCAAGATGGAGTAAATTTCAAAAATAATGACGACGGCCAGCAATGCATAAGTTATATAAAGGTCGACTGTTGAGCCGTTGGGTTACTTCTCAGCGAGAGAAAATAACGCAAGCACAAGGAGAGTGAGGGAGAAAGTAATAAACCGACGCCGGAATCCCCAAACACTACACAACAGCATGGCCTTTGTGTAGAGCAAATCATACATGAACACAAGTTCGATTCCCATCAGTTGAAAAGCGTCTTCCCATTCGATATCCTTGAATATGGACAGACTCAAGTCCCGGTCGTCATAACTAAGTATCAAATCGATGAAGAAACACTTATATATTTGAAGCAATCCATAGGCCTTAACTGTAAGTTGGACAGTAGTTTCACATTGGGCACCGGCTGGGACTTGAACTTCAAGTACTTCGTCGGCGGTGACGTGGTACCCCTCAGCCTGCTTTAGGCTATACTACGCCATGAATCTAGGGTAGTTAGGGCTGGGATCAGGTGGAGTGAGCATAGACACTCTGAGCTTATCCTTGCTTGCCAGCCACAAAACCCATGTCCTCTCACCATACTTGTTTAGCCCAACCAAGATCATCACAAAGTGACAAAACCGACAGAAAAGAGCTTGCCCAGGCCATGAACAGAATATAAGCTGTTCCAGCTGCTTGAACACCTAGGCCAAGAAGATGCCAGAGCCGAAGTGCATTATCTTCCAAGGAATAAGCAGTGATGGTGTCAGGGCCACCCAGGAGAAGCAAAAGCAATGGTGCCCACAAAGCGACTAGCTTGCTGTTATCATCAAGATGGCTAGATTTTTCATTCGCCTCTCCTAGCTTGCTCGAGAGGACACCCAGAGCGACGGTTGCTACAGAGTCTGAAGTCAAATAGGCACACCAAACAAGGACTCTGAGCCAAATCTTGGGGCTGGACTTCCTTCTGTTGTCCAGAAGGAGGTGGACTATTTGGACACCAAGTGTGAACAGAGCCATGGCTCTCAGCTCCCACGCCTTCCAGATTTTCCCCAGAACTACGTCAAACAGATCCTTTTGAGTTTTTTCCCTCCCCTGTTTTCTCCATTAGTGCAAGCTCCTACCTGATGAAAATTACATGCAAATGGGTAAAAGACAGGAAGTTTTGGATCATTCTACTGTGTTTCGGCTCCTCCAAGTTTTAAGTACTCGCCAAGCCAAGACACAAACCTTTTTCATTCTTCATCTTACTTGACCTTGAACAAACGGGAAAAAAAACGGAAAAAGTTAGTGACCTTACCTTCCTATGGATACCCACCAAGAATTCAGCTTTTATTTGGACCTGTGGAGGGTTATTTCATAAAGAAAAACAAGACAGCAGTTGAAGTTCGAAGCCTGAACTGGCAAACCCTGAACCAAGGAACAGGTGTCTTCTTAATTTACCTATGTATGAAGGAACAATGATAGGAGGCAGAAGTCAAGTCTGAAGAGCTGCAGTAATGCAAGAGGTGAACAGACCTGTGCTGGTTAATGCTGGTAGGTCATTTTATTAAATGCTGGGAAGAGACCAATAAAAATCTCAACATGATGACAACGTGAAAGCAACACAACTATGTCAAGATAAGGCAGTGGAACAATTAAGGCTGACCCATATTTTGCCGTACAAAACATATCTGCTAGCATTGGATTTTGTATTTCCCCAATTTGCATGTGGTATTAGGCTCATGATCATCACTATGTTTGTGTAACGATCCGGTCCGACGAGGGCGGGGAGTGATCGTCGGGGCCAGAGGGCCTGGACAAGGAGCGACTCCTGACAGGCTTCTAGGATGGCAAGGGGGGCATGTCTCTGTTCCACATCGCTTAGGGGAGAGTCCTGGAATTGCTTATAAGGCTTGGCCCCTAACTTTTGCGTAACACGTTTTAAAGTCGTGAGGACTTAGTGTCCAAAGCGAACAATATTACACAAGAAGTGGCGTAGCGGAAGCGTGGTGAGGCCGAGGTCCTTACAAATGGTATCAGAGCCGACTCCCGACCGCGTGTGAGGTCACAGCGAGGACGCTGTGCTCCAAGGAGGGGAGAATATAACGACCCAGTCCGACGAGGGCGGAGAGCGGTCGCCGGGGCCAGAGGGCCTGGATAAGGAGCGGCTCCTGCCAGGCTTCTAGGATGGCAAGGAGGGCATGTCTCTGTCCCATATCATTTAGGGGGGAATCCTGGAATTGCTTATAAGACTTGGCCCCTAACCTTTGTATAATACGTTTTAAAGCCGTGAAGACTTAGTGTCCAAAGTGGACAATATTACACAAAGAGTAGCGCAGCGGAAGCGTGGTGGGGCCGAGATCCTTACAGTTTGTCCTACTATTTAGCATTATCATAGCAATTTCGAGCTTGAGAAAAAAAGAAAAGCCCATATCGTGATTGCAATATGATTAGCACTAACGTAAAAAATTATTATATTTTTTGAGTCGTGCTATTTCTACTTCTATATTTGCTTTGACACTCCCTAGTACAGTGTCTTTACCATATTACCCATTTGTTTTCCACTTTTTAGCAAGTTTATGATCCTTTCCGCAGTGGATTGCTATTATGACAAATTCCGAAAACTATAATGAAATTAAAATTGAAAAGAATAAAAGCACACACAAATTTACTTGGAAACCCTTGTAGAAAAAACTACGGGAAGAGAATAAGGAAAATTTATTATGGAAATTCAAGGATTATAAACTGTGGTTCGAAAAACATTCAGGACAGCAGTTGACGTCGAAGCCTGAACTGGCAAACCCTCAACCAAGGAACAGATGTCTTCTTAATTTGCCTATGTATGAAGGAACAATGATAGGAGGCAGAAGTCAAGTCTGAAGAGCTGCAGTAATGCAAGAGGTGAACAGACCTGTGCTGGTTAATGCTGGTAGGTCATTTTATTAAATGCTGGGAAGAGACTAATAAAAATCTCAACATGATGACAACGTGAAAGCAACACAACTATGTCAAGATAAGGCAGTGGAACAATTAGAGGCTGACCCATATTTTGCCGTACAAAACATATCTGCTAGCATTGGATTTTGTATTTCCCTAATTTGCCTGTGTTATTAGGCTCATGATCATCACTATATTTGTCCTACTATTTAGCATTATCATAGCAATTTCGAGCTTGAGAAAAAAAGAAAAGCTCATATCGTGATTGCAATATGATCAACACTAAATGAAAAATCATAATATTTTTTGAGTCGTGCTATTTCTACTTCTATATTTGCTTTGACACTGCCTAGTACAGTGTCTTTAACATATTACCCATTTGTTTTCCACTTTTTAGCAAGTTTCTTATCCTTCCCGTGGTGGATTGCTATTATGACAAATTCAGAAAACTATAATGAAATTAAAACTGAAAAGAATAAAAGTACATACAGATTTACTTGGAAACCCTTGTAAAAAAAAGTCACGGGAAGAGATTAAGTAAAATTTATTATGGAAATTTAAGAATTATAAAATGTGGCTCAAAAAACATTCAGGACAGCAGTTGACGTCGAAGCCTGAACTGGCAAACCCTGAACCAAGGAGCAGATGTCTTCTTAATTTGCCTATGTATGAAGGAACAATGATAGGAGGCAGAAGACAAGTCTGAAGACTCCACTAGCGGTATATCATCTTGCTCCGCTTCTCCTTCTTCCTCCCCCACCCCCTCACTTTCTCTGCAATCAATTGCTATACAAATCTGCCAATAGGTATATGGTCTTGCTGATAAAGGGATTGGAGGGTGGGGACGCTAGTATCGTAGGTGCGGGGTTCGACTCCCGCTTTCTGTAATAAGCAAAGCAAAAGTCAAAAATAGATGAGAATTAGAGATAGGACAAAAAACAAAAAAATTGCTCTGGCTTGGTTTTATGTTGGGCTCCCAAAAGGTCACTTTCACTATCCATTTATTTATTTTCTGAGGAAATTGAAAGAAATGGGCATTGCATGAATGGATGACTGTGTTCTTATTCCAGAAAAAAAGAAGTTTGAGCTTATATATCAACCTTCCGGAATTGAAGGCAAACATTGTGGCTTCTCGTTGATGCTTACATGACTTTGCATGAGTAACAGATAACTATGTGAACTTAGTTTATGAATACTGTGATAGACAATAATATTTTGGAAGTCACCAATCATATTTTAATCATATTTTTTTTTAAATTACCAATCATATGTTAATCAAGGTCAATTTTGGTTCGGCCCCACAACATGCCATCACAATAAGCTCATTTCAAGTTTTTATGAAGAGTGTATCCAAATAAAATTTTCGATTGAATACTTCACTTGTTTCGCGGAAAAATAAATGATTTAATCACTTATATCGCTTACAAAAATAAGTGAATGAAAAATGTTTAACCATAAATTGTTGTTAATAATAAAAATATCTCTTATTGATTAATTATTTCAAGTAATACAAATTATCTTTTTCAGAAATATAATTTTCAAATTATTCATATTTCCAAAAACAAACGGAGCTGAAAAACATGGCTTCACTTTTTTTTTTGTTAGAAAAAAATATCCCTTTACTTTTGAATATTTACTTTTACAACTATTAATAGTGGCTCCATCAATTTTATTTAGGGTAAAGAAACCTGTGTAGCTCCTCTCTCTCTCTCTCTCTCTCTCTAGTCTTTACAACCCTCGAGAGGATCAGCAACATCGGCCAACTCCAGACATGGAAGCTGAAGCTGAGATCCTTGAAGAAGCCAAAGAGATAGGTTCACAGAAGTCTAAGCAAACAGTGAAGGCAAGATCCAGAAGACCTCCACACAATTACGTGGCCATTGTGAAAGATTCTGACGTGCCCATTGAAACCCCTCTCGACAAGCTCTGCGATCAGCTCTACGACGGAGTGGTTCTGCAAAAGGGGAAGAGAGTGGGCCTCTCTCTCTCTTGCACGATTTTCTTACCTTCATTCTACAAAAAAGAAAAAGAGCTTTTTATATAGATTTGATAGATGTTGAAATTGAACAAAAGAATTTGAAATTTCATGGTTGCAGAAGTACTGGGTTGACAGGGATCTGAACAAGAATTGCTTCATGGTGTTTGCGAGGGAGCTTACAATTTCATGGGCCGACAACAACGAGTACTGGGAATGGAACACGGAAAAAGAGTCCGGGTAAGACACAATATTCAAGAAAAGAAGAACAAAAAGAAAGAAAATATCACCATTTCTCAAGAAAAGTTCTGCTAAAAAAGAAAAATAAAAGAATATTTGATTTTCTCTTTACTATCGATTTGTATTTATCTTGGACAAAATAAAGCGAATTCACCCCTTGTGCGCAGTCAGGTCATGGGCTGCAATGACTTGTAGTTTGTTTTTAGCTCCTCGCTGCTTCATTTGAAAAATTTATGTTCATGTGTAATCGACCTGTGCAAAATTTTGAAGTACACAAATTACAATTGAGAAAGTGTGGATGTTTCAGTTCTGTTAATTGGTTGATGCACACGTATAAGACAAATTCGGAGGCATGTGTAATTAACAATTTATGACAGATTGTTGATCATATGAAGGCTATTATCCTGTTTCCGCCTTTTAACTGGTGATGGAGTGTTTAGAGAGGGACACCAATCTTCTGTTCTTTTACTGAGCTCCAATCCACACCGTACATAGGATCTCGACACATGTTTTCTTGATGCTTAATTGTTGAAGATGCCATTCTAAGCATGAAGTATCGAGGTACCCTCAGGAATAGAATCTGTCCACCGCTTTGAGACGATCAAGAAGCCAAGGTTTTAAGCCTTTCAGCTTAGAATAATAAAGTGACTACACATCCTTAAAAAGGAATAGGAAGTTGAGATGCAAATCATACGAGTAAATTTCACGTTTCAAGTACCTTTTCCGACGATGTCTCATGCTCTTATTCCCTGCAAAACTAGCCTTTCGAGCATACAATTGTTTCTGATATATTTTCCATATTGTTAAACACAATTGTCCCTCCGTTCCAGTATGCACTGTGATCTGCACTAGGAAAATCTATCGAAACAATTCATGTGTGGCTATTTGTCTTTTCTTTTATTTCATTGTCTAATCTGACAGGGGACTGAACATATTAGCAATTCTTCTTCTGCAAAACTCCAACTCCTGACATTGAACTTCAATATTCACAGTAATGTGGATGTTGAGGTAGCTGTACTGATAAAAGCGTGCTGGCTGGAAATCAGAGGGAAGTTCCGAACAATCGTGCTCTCTCCGATGACCTTGTATGAAGTCTCGTTGGTGGCATTACTGACTGAGTCAAGTTACGGTTGGGGCGTTCCCGTGAAGATCAACATCACTTTACCGGGTGCGTTGCAGCTGGAATGCGTGGAGAGTTTGCAGAATAAGCCCCGAGAAGAGTGGATAGACATTTTGATGGGCGAATTCATGACGTCAACCGAAAATATCGGAGAAATCAGATTTTGCATATACGAAACCAGTACTACTAATTGGAAACATGGGCTAGTCGTCAAGGGTGTTGCTTTTCGACCAAAAACTGAAGCCAGTAGGTGAGGATTTGACTGTAAGTTTCTTATGTTCAACATGTAGAAAGCAGCCTTGATTAAAGTATTGTTGTCATGACTCGCTTAAGTTTGTGGGTATCCGTAAGTATGTGAGCACTCTTGTTACTTGCTTATGTTGTAACTGGTAAGTTATGTTATTTCTCATCTTTATCGAACTTATTGTTATCTCGAGAATGATTGATTAATACCTTTGAGGCTTTGATTAATTCAACCTTAAGGTTGGTCGAGTAGTTAATCGCTTGATTTTGATCCAGCAGATCCGATATTCAAATTTCAGCATCACTCACTTATACTAGACTTAGGGACCACGTCTGGTACTCTATGGGTGGAGTCTGTCTTGATACACGTAGGCAGGCGATTTTTGTGTTCCCATGGGAATAAATCGAGTCACAAGATTCGAATGCTTATGACAACCTTTGATTTATGTAAAAAGATGAATTCTCTTTCTCTCCCTACCAATCTGCCCATAGGCTGAGGGAAAGTTGGTTCAAAAGGATATGGATTCTATATTGACTTATTAATCATGTTCATATATGCATGCACCATATGTCAAGAGGGTGGTTTGCATGCATACGAGGGAATTAGTCAAGTCGCAAATTTCGAAGGCTCATGCCATTTTTACGCTATTATTAGCTCCTGACGCATCCCATCACATCCATTTAACGACATTACCCCTTCTGAGTCCCACTCTTATTTTAAGATTATTTGTGGTCTTTTTCTTCTTCTTTTTTTCAATTTACTAAAAGACAAAATAACCCACATCTCTTTCAAACAACTTTTTCCACCCTAGCTGCTTTTTGCACGCCAATTACATTTAAACGTTTCCTTCATGTTTGTTTGTTTTTTTCTTAACTTATTCTCCATTGTTGTAATATGGGCAAGCACCAATCATATATCAAAGTAAAGAAAAATTAGTTTTATCTGCAAATTGTTTACTTTATTTTCGTAGATTATGCTCATGATCATGAATTTTCCGACTTCAGCTTTCAATACAAATTTTCGAGAATTTACTCAAAGATGGAATATTGTGGTTGATGTATGCATTATGTACAATTTAAAGAATTTCCTGAAAAAGAGGTATATACTAGGAATTTGGTCCTAAAGAATTCAAAGGACTAGAATTCGGTCCTAAAGAATCACCAGAGAGAGAGGAAGAACAAGTGGATGCTAGTAATGTTGAACTCCAAGAAACTCATACTCAAGATAGCAGATCTCCACCTCCTACAGAAGAGATATATGAAAGAAATGAGGATACATTTGGAGAAACTACAGAGGGTACTAAGATTCAGGGGGAGTTTCAGGGAGACAAAGGGAATTCAGAACAAATTCAAGATGCATAAGTCCTGCTAACAACATAATTGGAAGACATAGAGTTTAAAGCTCAATCTTCAAATGACCGGAATATTCTTGAGCTGCTCATGGAAATTAAAGGCAAACAGACTGCTATGGAGGAGGCTATTAAGAAGCGGCAAGCTACTATAGAGGAAAAGATGCAGCATGTCAGCCCGCGAGCAGAATAGAATTTGGCAGCCGTAGAAACAACTTTTGGTTAATGCATGTCAAAGATTAAGGAGGCCATGCAGAATTTGGATAATTTCCAGCTTGTTCGACTTCCTTACAAGCCCTAAAGATGTTGATCAAAATCCTCCCTCTATTTCAAAATACCTCTAAGTTTATTTGTGTTTTAAACTAAGCATCTATTTTGATCATTTGGATATTAATACTTGGTTTGGATTGTTATGGTTGTTATGGATTTTATGGATTTTTATGCATATATTTTTTCATGATGCTGACAAAAAAGGGGAGAAATATGCAGATATGATATGTTTTCATATACGGGTTATTGGATACAAAGAAAAGGATACATAAGGATACAGACTATGGTTATAGACTATAGTTCGATTTAGATTTTTAAGTGTCTAGCACATTTATGCAATGCAAATCATATTTTGTACCTTATCTTATTAAAAAAACAAAGTATAAAAATCTCGTATCAAATTGCTCTGATCATATAGAATATCTTGAATATCTGCTCAAATATATGTTTGACATTATTAATAAAAAATCTTTCAAAATCTGTATATCTCCATAGAAAGTTTTGTTACCATAAAAAAGAGGGAGATTGTCGAGAAAACTACCTAATGAATTTTGAAGTTGACAAAATTATCTATGAGTGTTTAGTAAATCTGATAAATGTCTTGAAGTATTTTGATTCAGGAAATTATTCTTGTAAAAAATGCATATGACAATCTTGATCTTATTCAAGTTCAAAATGTGGAATTTACTTCAAGTAAAAGAGGTTCAGACTTTATACTAAAATGAAGAACTTCAAACTTAGAGAGCTTCTTATATTTCCATCCTGACACAAGTTTCGGAATGTGACACAAGTTCAGAACATATATAACGGCTAGTGATCTGGCTTAGATTTCACATTTAGAAAGATTTGATTAACTCAATCTTAGAGATTATTTTGCAAACCAACTTTGTAATGTAAAATATCTAAATTCATTGGCAAATCAATCTTGAGACAAGATTCTTTCTAACGGAGAAGCTCTACTTATGGAAACCAAAACTTGGGTTGTATGGGCAACTAGAATCATTGGAGATTTAGATTTTGTCACTCAATGGCTACTCAATCTTCTTAATATATATTTGTCCAACAGGTAGATTGGAAAATGATCCTTTGGAGACTGTCCAACGACTAGATTGGAAGTAGAGGAGTATAAAAGGAGACCAAGGTACCGAGGAGCAGAAGCAAGAGACAAAGTCCAGAATCTAAAATTCCAAAGTCTGAGTGAACTTCGATCCTATATACTTGTCTTTCTGTCACGCCTCGAACCCCGAGCGCACTAACATCCCACCAATGGTTGTGAAATGGCAACATCCCAGGATGTGTCGTCGACCCAAATGATAGAACTTATGAATGAATGCATGCGGAAACGAACTTAAATCTCCCAATCAACAAACAAATAAACAGGATAATAAGGAAAGCACTTGATATGCAAAACAATGAAGCTATTTTATAAACATAGCGTTAGCCCTAGGAAGATACATACATACAAGCCTATCATGAGGCCACTTCCTACAAGACCACATATAAACAAAAATAGATTTAGTGGTATGGTTAACTTAGATTCACTACCAAAAAGGAGGCAGTCAAAAAGATGGGATATCCAAACCCATCATCAAACCCGGTGATACCCAGGAGGCGTCTTTGGATCCAACTCCATTCCATCCTGATCGGGTACCAAGTAATCCAAGTCAGACTCCACTTTGTCCGCTTTAGACTCCATGTCATCCTAATCGATAACAACTCTGTTGGGAGGAGTGAGATCTAAGGGATCCTAAACCTCATCTCCAACGCCACCATCAGGGGGCCCATCAAAGCCCCTTATCAGGCCAAACCGCCTACCCCCTTCCCTAATGAATCATGCTACAAATTCATATGGTTGTCACAATGCTAACCCCTCATCAACCCAAACGGTTGACATATGCTTCTCATAAACACTACCCGGTCCCACCGGGAACTCTTCTATTATCATGCTCATATCCATGGGCACGCCATAATGCATCAGAGGGCAATTTATGGTTAGGGGTATGAAAAACAGTTCACAAATAACAATGAGATAAACTAAGCGAGTTAACAACCTAAGCCTCGATTAGGAAATTAACTCATCTCAAATGCACCTAAAACATGCAACATATTATCGATAGCAGATTAATAGAAAAGCTACCCTGGCTTTGCCTTAACTAGATACACGAGCAGGCTACTTAGCCTAGCATAAGCAAACGTACCATTAAACAATCGCAGGCATTCTTACCTTGCCTTGGCACACACGCTCTGCACGTTATGAACTTTCATATACAATCATAATGCAACAAGTATATAATCCAATCAAAATACACATCAGCTTTCTCATGCACAATACATCCACATGAGTCCCGATTATAAGGTAAAACCGCTTTGGTCTGTCCCATACCGTGTTTCACAATTTCATCCCATAATTAAACGCAATGCTATCATACTCTTTCACGAGTGTTCCGATTACTACGGCCACTTAGAGCACGGCACAACTCGCAATATTTGCATTAGGTTGGCAGTCTTCCGGCATAACCGGACATCGTCCCACCCCGTCAGGCATAGCATCGTCTCCCCAACCTCAATGACAGCATCCCATAAAAGGGGTTCGTTCCAAATTCAATTCGTGAACAACTTCGTCTCACCCTACCCCCTACGACAACATCCAATTATCAAATTGGGCACGACTTGTCATGGCCACGGCCAAACCCTAGGTTGGCGGTCTTTTCGATATAACCAGGCATAATTGGACCTTTTAGGTAATCATGCACACATAGTAATCACTCAAGCCAATTCATTTCCCTCATTTAACCAATGCACACATGATTGAGCTCACATATCAAGATGCTATAATTTTCATGCCAAATATGCGGTTATTAAATCACACGTGACCATGTACACATAATTAAACCGCCAAACTTTGCATGCTTCCATATTTAAACATCCTCACCCTATTTAATTTATGAAAATTGACATATAAACCCGACTCCTCGGGGTTTACATTTTTATATGTCCATAAAAAACCCTTTTTAAAAATTAAATAACGAGGTTTCACGTAGGGTAAATATTTCTCGGGGCAAAATAGGCATTATACGGCATGAAATAGGCCTAATACAACATTTAATTTAATTATAAAACAACCATATAAAGTGCACTTATCGCCCTAATTGCAATAACTTAACAACTAAATAGGGATAGCTTATCACCTAATTGGCGATAGCTTATCACTCAAAAACCAATAGCTTATCGTCCCTTTGACGATAGGTTATCACCTTTTTCCGATAGCTTATCGTATTTTCTCGATAACTTATCAAGTCCACTTATCGCTTATTGCGATAACTTATCGCTACCACTTATCACTTATCGCAATAGCTTATCAACTAATCCCTAATTAATTAGCACTAAACATAATTAACTTAATCTAAACTCATCCTAATCAAGTTTAACATACTAATCAAGGATTAGGGCGAAAACTCACCCGTTAGCGATTCAGATAACACGAACGCGACGGCGGCGGCGAGGACTACGCGTGGCTTGGTCCGAAAATGACATGAGATGATGACAGATGGCTGAACAGTGGCTGGACAACAGCCAACAGCTCCGGTGAGGCTGGTTTGCACGATAGCGAAGGCGGACCAGCAGTGGAAACCGCCCGGACGGACGGCACATTGCTTCGGCCGGTCATGGTGCTCGATGGGTGGCTCGGTGGTGGCTTCACGGTTCACGGTGACAAGAACAGCAACCAAGGGGCTGTTCTTGCTGTGGCTGAATGAAAGAAGAGAGAGGGAGAGAGAGGAGCCGGTGGAAGAGAGAGAGAGGAGAGTGAGAGAGAGTGAGTGAGAGAAATGAGAGATATTTCTCCCCCTTTGCAAGCTTCTTGATCAAGTTTAGATTAAGATCATCATTCTCCTTCATCAATGCATGCCTCAAAGTCTTCTCTCATTAAATCCTTTTTGTCTCATGATCATAAATGCTAGAAGGGTATTTTGGTAATTTCACAAAGTATAGTATAAAATACTATACGTGTATATGGGCTAGAATTTTGTACGGGCTCATAAAAATCGAGTTTGGGCTCAAAAGGATTAAGATTGGGCTTGAAAATGCTATTGGGCTTAAACTTGGGCTTGAAAATGCTATTAGAACTTGGGGTTGAATTGCTAATGGGCTTAGTGGGCCTCAATGGGTTCACTTGGGCTTGCTTGGGCCCAATTAGGCCGAAGCACACAATGGGCATGAGGCCCATTGGGCCTTCGTCCGGGTTCACTTCCTCATGGGTTCCAATTCTCGGCCCATTAATTCCTTTTCCAAGAGTTTCGAGCAAATCAATAAATTGGAGGATTAACGAGGTGACGTCCAATAGCTTCGTCTTGAAATCCTCGAAAGTTCAACACTCAATTTTAGACTCTAATTCATGGTCAAAATTGATCAATCGCAACTTTAGTATATCTCAAACTAATTGGCAGCTTTTAGGAGTTATGTGTATTCAACCTTTGGTTGACTTGATATCAATCCACATTTAAGCTCTCTCGAGCCATGGATGATCTCGATTGTCATGTAATGGCAAAGGGTCAATCACTAATTTCGAAGTACACGGTCGTTAGGAATTGGTTTAGGGTCGTTTGCAATTCATACAATGGTCATGCGGAATTACCCGCGATCCAATTGTATACTATAGGCAAAACATTCTGTTATAACTAGTGCTATCACCTAGAGGGGTGTAAATAGGTGATTTTACAAAATTTTATGATTTAATCATGCGAAATAATTATAGTTGAGGTCAACAACTCGTGTGATCAATATTAGATAGATGCGTATGACAAACTTGTATATAAGTTGTCGTCAGATGATTGCGTCTGATGACTATGATGATATTTTAACGAACTTGTTTGACAGATATGTATGTAGTATAATGTCTGCAATAATAATGAAAGTTTAGGGATAGAGAATACTGCACACAGATGTTTATAGTGATTTGGCTTTATCAAGTCTACGTCCACTTTCTCCACTAGCAACCTGTTGGCTGTGTTTCACTATTGAATCACCAAGAGATTACAAGAGCAATGCTTATCATATGATAGATTGCACCATCACATATACTCTTCACTCAAGTAATTTTCTTTTTAAAGTAACAACGTGGAATAAAGTAATTACAAGTGTATAAGATCGAAGCTCTATTCAAACTTTGGAATTCTCGATTCTTGTCACGCTCCGAACCCTACGACGCGCATTCATCCCTGCCATGGTCGCTTCGAGTGCGATGTCCCAGGACGCATCGCCGACCCATCGCCCAACACAGAGGTTTAAAGCACATGTGGAAGCAAATTAAACACCCGTACAGAACTATGACACCAAACCAAGGATAGCCACAAACGAGAACAAGATTACAAAATAAACACTTGCATTACTATGGAAAACCATATACAATATCCATGTACAACCTGATCACCAAAAATAAAAAATGAGTCAGAGGTCACTACTAACAAAAAGGGGTAAGTGGCTCGGGAGTCAGTCTACTACTACAGGCGGGGCACTGGTTAAAAAGGTACTGGCCCTACTAACCTAAGGCAAATGTTAACTCCTACGGTGCCCAATTTGGGTCGGAATCAGAAGACTCTGAGGATGAAGAGCTATCAGGCATCTCCTCCTCGGACCCTGATGGGTCCGTCTCAGACTCGGCCTCTATAGCCTCCTCCTCCGAGACCATATCCTCAGGCTCGGCCTCCGGTACGAGATCCTCCTTGATCGGCTCTAGCTCCTCATCGTCCGGATAGCATCTCCGTCGTCTGGCTCTATGTCCATCGGCTCGAACTCATCTACCTCGTACTCTATCGATACACCATCGGAGGCTTGCACTCTCTCCGGCTGAAGAGCCCAGGTCAGTCACCTCGCCATCAGGGCATCGAGGATACCGGGTGCCCAACTCGGTGAACGGGACATCAAAAGTTCGGAGAGGACCATACTCTCCGAGATCGTCCCTGACACACTACGCCACATACTTGTGGGTCTGATAATGTGACTCCCTCACGTCCACCTAAACTGTGGTATAATATCTAATATAGGACTCCCCGTTCCCTACGGGGTGTATCGTCCGCGTTCGCTCTACGTGATACGGAATCCCAAAACGTACCCGGAACTGAAGGCATCTCAGGGCTAAGGGTCTGAAAAATTGGTTTTATACAACAATGAGAATAATCTCAGTGAGTAGTTTCCTAAACCTAAACTAGGCTAACGTGCACCTCCTGATGAGTATTAAACAACACACGATTCAAAACATAACTGACTCAGGCCCTCGGACCTAAATCTAATCTTACTTGACCCTGCAGGTTAGACATTCTATAAACATATATTCACAACAGTATCGTAGAATTAGATCGAGGCACATACACATATATCACTCGGTTCCGACGTATGCAATGCATATGCTCATGTTCGCACACACGTTCATGCCTTATCAGTGCATTAACGCACACTTGCATGCTAGCACTCTGCCATTTATCAATTTCTTCTCCGACCTTCATTAAACGCATCAGGTCTACCACTTCCGAGATCGATCTCTAGTCCACATAATACGCATCAAGCTCATGACACATTACCCGCATAAGACGCCTTAGGTTGGTCATCTTCCGGTAAACCGGACATCGTCCCGCGTAACATGCCTCAGGACGGATTCATTACCCCACGTAAAATGCATCAGGGTTTATTGTGATCACACATTCATAGGTACCAATTTTTATTTGAACCCCGCGTAAGACGCCATCAGGGCATTTTAGGTTACACAATGCACATGTCATTCGGGCACATTCGTATATGCACATGCCGTGTCAATGCTCGTGACGCACACCCATGACTACAACAATCACACTTGGACACTCACGCATTTCACAATGAGCATTTAGTATCACTACGCTACTTGTTCCATTCGTCACGCAATATGTCCATGCCACATTTCCAATATGCCCAACCAACATACTACACAACCATGAAGACAATTCGAGTACTCGAGCATGGCACGAAATTCACACATATAAGTCACACAAATAGCTCAACATAAATCCGCGTAACCAAGGCCCGCTAAGCTACTCCGTTCTTAGCCACACTAAACATGTCGTAACATTACCAAATCACTCACAATCAAGAACAATTTAACCACTAACTCGGTCTATCCAACAATTCCGCCAATTACACTATTAAACCTCAAATCAATCGCGCCTCGCCCAATACAATCCCGTCATGAGCAGCCACTAGTCCGCTAAGTCTAGGCCATTGATTATCCTCAAACTGCTCCATCGAACTTCCCAAAACGCCATTTCAATCAGCTATCACAAGATCAAATAGGCGCACTCTATAATCCACATTTAAAACCTGAACTTACCCAAACTTGGGCCTTTCCGGTCCAATTCTGTCCAGCCACTACACAGCGGCTCTCGGGCCACTAAACCTCCATTAATTCATCACACTAAGCCCATCGAATAGCTACCACCCGGTCTATCAATTTCATCCACCAAGTCCACCATTTTGTTCAAATCTCGGCACTTACGCTTCGCCACATCACAGCACTATACGAGCCGCTAAACCTCGACTAAATAATCATCCTTGGTCACCAAAAATGCCACAAAATCAGCCCTTAACAGCCTCCACCATTTAATACCTAAAATACTCTAATTAACCCCTAAAACCCATTTAGAAAAGCAAATAACCCTAATTAGGGCTTAGGGTCGAACGCACTTGGTGTACTAAGCTTGAAATGAGGCTGAGCAAGTGGCGAAGATGGCTGGGCAGCGGCAGGCAGCGGGCACAGATGGGCAGCCTCCCTACGACGGCAACTGGATGGTGGCGCAAATGCATGAGGGCCGAGAGGGAGAGAGAGAGGTCACGGGCGAGAGGGAAAGGAAGAGAGGGAGAGATACGAGTGGTGGTGGTGAGGTAAGGAGGAACGACAAGACTAGCGGGCGGCACCTGAGCGAGCGGGCGGGATACACCCCATGGGTGATGCACGGCTGA
Source organism: Syzygium grande (assembly GCA_024733475.1). NCBI lineage: Eukaryota > Viridiplantae > Streptophyta > Magnoliopsida > Myrtales > Myrtaceae > Syzygium > Syzygium grande. The sequence continues at coordinate 41,888,790 of JAMXDD010000006.1, forward strand.
GAGAGGGAGAAATCGGGAGAGAGGGAGAGGGGGAAGGGGGCTGCCGGCTGGTGAGGGTGAAAATGAGAGGAGAGAGAGAGAATAGAGAGTTCATAGGGTGAGTGAGTGAGTGGAGTGGTTGGCCTAACTTTCCTAATACCCAAACTACCCCTAATCAAAGGTTTGAGGTTCACTCAAGCTCACTGGTGGAGAGGCATTTTGGTCCTCAACAATTTGAATTATTGGGACTGATAAGACCATTATTTAAATCCCAAAATATTGTCCAATTAAGCCCAAAATTCGGAATTCCATCTTAGGGGTACAAGGGCAAAACAGTAATTTTTTGATCCCAGGTCAAATTCCAATTTTTGACTCTATGGATTCCAAATACACGTGGCCACATAAAAATGACGTCATCCTCGCAAAATAGTTACGTACGTCCACGAAAATCGACACCAAAGTCCGGACTCAATTCCACGATCGTTTTAGCTCAATTTGCAGTTTTAGCATCTCTCACTGACGGGCGGCTGTTTAAGGGTTATGTGTATCAACCTAGGGCTACTCGAGTCGTGACGGTCCCGACTTCCCAAAGAACGTGAGGATTTATCGCTAGTCCCAGGGATCGCGGTTGTCCGGAATAAGTTCGGGATCGTTCGCCGCGCGTACTCTCTATTGTGCGGAATCACCCGCTATCCGATCGTACGTCGTCGGTCAAATCAAATCCGTCACCATTCTCGGGCCGGTCCGCATTGGCACAAAATATTCCCTCATCGTTTCTCATAATCGGACTCGATTCACGGTCGAGTTCTTGGGTCCACGTACCGTTTTCCCTAGTTAGCCTTTCCCTACTGGTCAGTATCCCGAGAATGATCTGTTCCGGGCGAGACTTACTAAAATGAAATGAGAAATACATCAATTTCATTGATCTCGAAAGTGAGTCGAATTTTGGGACGTTACAATTCTAGTTATTTTTCCTGTATGACATTTGCACTCCTTTTATAATCCTCTATATCTAATCTATCCGTTGGACAATCTTCAGAGGATTGATCCTCAAATCAACCCATTAGAGAAACTTCCCAAAAGAAAATGCATAGTCGTTAAAAGAAGAAACTATTATCTCCAGGTGATTTGATCGCCCATACAATCAAATCAAGGTTTCCGCAAGTATAGTTCATGTTTAAGTAACGATTTTGTGATTGCCAATTAGGATATCTTGAAATATCAATTTGATTGTCCTACATAAACTTACCAAAAATAACACTTATTGAATTTGACGAGTAATTATGAGTCCGATAACAAAGTCCTTTCGTTGACTAAGTCTGATGACTTATTATTTACCTGCATCAAATAACTTAAGCGTAATTTTGGTAAATAAATGATTGTTTTGTCTTTCTTCAAAACTCATTAGGGATTTTCCTCAACATTCTCCTTCTTTTTGATGATGACAAAACTATCCATGTGCTTTAGAAATATTTATATGAACAAAATAGACTATTCAGAGGATATGACATTTAAAATATATAAAGCAGTGTTAATTTCTGAAACCAGCATAATATTCCAGTATATCAGTTCATTCTGTAGCTCACGCCACATTTGCATTCATACTCTGTAAAATACTTCTCCCCCTTTTTGACATTAGCAGAAAGGATTAGTACCAGATAATATGATAATCAATAAGAGTTCAACAACTAGTTTCGAAGCACAATTCAATATCCAAAGTTCATACCAAGTCAAAACACATCAAAAACAAATATCGAATGCTAAAACAAATATCTCAGAGAATAGATGATGGGAAGATATGTGATTAGTTTGGTTGATTTGCTGGATGGGCTGATGGTCCAGAGGGTTCAGATGATGAAGGTCTAAACGATGCAGGTGGGAAAGACACTTGTACTAGACTAAAGCTGGAAAGTTGATTCAAACGTTGCTTAATATGTGATGAGAGCTTATTAATCTTTCCTTCAATGTTTGCAGTGTAGATTGCTGCAATTTGTACCAGTTTTGACCAGTATCTTTAGGTTGTTAATTCTTGCTTCCATCAAGTCCTTTAGCTCCTGAATTCCCTCTTTAAGTTCATTTCTGAGTTCCCTGACTTCATTCTGAACGGCTGCTTGCTGCCACCTCAGATTTGTAATAGCTGCATGATTTGACATAGATGATGAGATATTATATCCAGAAGGAGTATTTGTGATATGAATGTCAACAGATTCTACTGCCTTCTCTTTTCCTTTCTGTTGAACTTCAGATGGAACATTTTCATGTTCATTTCCTTCAAGAGGGAAATCTGCAAATGTTGCTTTTGAAGGGTCTGCCTCTTGTGCACTCTGAATTTGCTCATCCTGAATATCAGCCAGTTCAAAGCTATTTTCCTCGACATTTTGAGCATTATCTTGCACATATTCATCCTACCTTTCAGCCTCTGTGACATTTTCATACTCAAGCTCCCCTATCTCCTAGAGGGTCCTTCTCCGAAGAACTGAATATCATCAGTTGCTTTTTTTGCAGTGGCCATTTGCTCTTGCTAAGTCTCCATCACAATTTTGTTGATGAGGTCACTTAGTGATTGCATCAAGCTTCCATCCTCATCTCTCAACCTTTGAATTTCTAGCTGAGTTGCAGCATGCCTGTCTGCATGAGCTTTATGTTTGGCTTCTTGATTAAGTAGCCATTACATAAATCTTATTTTCTCAAGGCTTCTGTCATCAGCTTGAGATTGCTCATCAGATTTTTCATTAGAATCATTGGCCATAACTTGTCTTCTTTTGGCTAATTTGTCTTATCTTGAGGCAGTCATATTCACTTTCCACTTTCTCACTAGAAGTTCGATCAATTCCTCCTCACCAGGTTCATGAACTATATTAACAGAGCCCTTATTCTGTTCACTCATCAGTTTGACTGGAATAATCTTACCCTTCTTATCCTTCCAACTTTCTCCATCAAACCTATATCCCATTTTGGGGGGTAAGAACAGCATTGGTGCTAAAACTTGTGTACGGAGGCCACTTTGGTGCTAAAACTTCCATTTGGATCACTTTAGTGCCAAAAATTTTGAAAAATGATCTTTTAAGTGCCAACTCCGATCGTCGGAAATCAGAATTTTTTATTAGTATTTGAAGTCGGAAGATCGAACGCAGCAATTTTTTTTAAATAATTTTTTTCTTTTTTCCTTTTTATTTCTTTTTTCCTTCTTTTCTTTTTCTTTTATTTCTTTTACCTTGGTCACCATCGGTGACGGAGGCCTCACTCACGGCTCCATCGGGAGGCCCGGCCGATCCTCGATAAGCGAGCCCCGGCGTCGGCCTGCGCCGACTAATTTTAAAAAAAAATCCAACTAAGATTAAAATTTAATTATAAATGCCACGTGTCGGCCCGGGTTAATTTGGCGGATTTCCTATGTTGGCACCAAAGTGATCATTTTTTCTCCGATTTGGCACTAAAAAAATAGAAATATATCGATCCAAACTAATTTTTTAAAAAAAAATTTTAAGATTAAAAATTTAATTATAAATGCCACGTATTAATTTGGCCAAAGTGGCCTCATTTTTTCTCCGATTTGGCACTAAAGTGATCCAAATGAAAGTTTTGTGGCCTCCATTCTTTGGCACCATTGCTCTTCCCCCACCATTTTGGTCATCATAAGTTTCCCTATGGTCATTGTTTGAAGAGGTTTGCCCTTGAGTTTCGCAAGAATAAGAATTTTTAAAAACTCAAAAATAGCAGTGATTAGAGTTTTATAAAGAAGTTGACCTTTGTTCTTCTTGACAAATTTGTACAGTTGTAGAATGATCAAATGGAACAAAGAAATAGGAAAGGTGTTTTGAATTGCCCAAATCAGCTTTGCCTCATATCTAGAGACATCAGTTTTAGAGGATTCTTTGGGTCTGAGACAGTTGATGATTATTTTGTGCAACACAATGGAGTTGAGAGGAAAAAGAATGTGAGATATGTGAGATGCAGAACCTCTGATGAAAGATGGGTTACTAGACAAAGATTGGTATACCAAATCAGAAGTGATAGGAATAAAGGAAAATTCAGTATGTTTTACTCCTAGAATGGTAGAAAGATCAAAGACTGTTAACTTATAATCATTTTGAAAAATAGAGAATTTGATCTCAACAGGAGAATCGAAGGATAAATTGGAATAGAAGTAAGCAGTGAGTTCAGGGTAAACCTTGTGGGAGAGAGAACACATTCTCTGAAAATCAAGATTTTCAATCAGCTTTTGAATCTTGATATTGAAGTTTTCAAAGAAATTGAAATCTACTACCCTATTATTCATGATTCCTCTAGCTAAGAGAGAGTTGTAAGCAATCTGATGTGTTTTGTTTCTGAACAAACTATCGCTTTTCTTATCATCAGGGGGAATACCAAAAATAGGCACAAACTCAGTGTATAATTTCTCGTCATTATCCTCCTTTCTAGAGTCAATGTTCTTGCTTTTCTCTACAATCTGAGTTCATCCTCACCAACAGATTCATCTGCACTAACATTCGACTGTTCCCCTATTTTCTCTTTTCCTTTTCTAGAAATCCCTTTCTTCTCAGTCATAGGGGTTTCCTTAATATTAGATGTCTCTTTAAGTACAATACCCTTTTTAGTAACAAGTGTTTTTCCAATTCTCATACCCTTTTCATATTCATCCACAACTTCTCATTCAGATAAAAAACCTAGTGTCTTACATATTGCATTAACAGTGCTCTGATCACTTCGATTTTCTCGAAGTATTTTGATGGTCTTTATTAGTTGCCTTGCTCTACCAAAACGATCACGCACATGGACAGGAATTTTCGGAGATTTTTTACCTTCATACGACTCCTTGTCAGAACCTGTGTCGGAGATGTCAATCTTCTCTAGTTCTCTATCATGTTTTGCCCTAGTGAACATTTCGGGGAGACGATTTGATCTTCTGGAGCCTTTGGGTCCTTTCTTTGATTCAAAGGTCGATTTAGGCGCCATTGAAGAAATTTTAGGTTTCGGAAGAGAAAGATGGGATTTTTAGGGTTTTAGTGAGGAAATAGTTTGTTCGGAGAGAGTGAAAACGAGAGAGAAGAAGAAAAAAGGATTTAAATCAAGAAGTGCAAAATATCGATTCTTACAAAACCCTTTTTGGAAACTGTCAATTGACAATTAATGGAAATTTCGGAAATTATATTCCGAAAATTTTGGGATTTTAATTTCCAAACGGTATCATTAAAGACAACTTATTTCAAACAATCATATCATCCAAAATATATGAGAGATACATACCTTTTATGAGTTGCGTGACAAAACCAAACGCTTCAAATATGTGCTTGATCAAATGAATCATCAGATGCAATGTGAGGTTATATTACACAGCTTAATAAAGTGGGTTAATAATGTTTAGTTTCTCTCTAATAAACTCGAAACTTTTCTTTTCTAGAGGTTTTGTAAAAATGTCAGCATATTGCTGTTTAGTGTCTATGAATTGAACATTAATATCTCCTTTTAAAACATGATCACGAATAAAATGATGTTTAATATCAATATGCTTAGCTCTTGAATGCAGAATAGGGTTTTTGGTCCGATTAATGGCACTGGTATTGTCACACTTGATCTCCACAGTTGAATCTTTGACGTTAAAGTCTCTCAATTGTTGCTTCATCCAAAGGATTTGAGCACAGTAACTTCCAAGTGAGACGTATTTTGCTTTTGTTGTAGAAAGAGCTACGGTTTGTTGCTTCTTTGAATACCATGAAACAAGCATGTGTCCTAACAATTGACACGTTCCGGGAAGTACTCTTCCTGTCTATCTTGCAACTATCATAATCAACATTAGAATATCTAATGAGAGTAAAATTTGATCCCTTTGGATGCCACAACCCAAGAGTGGGATTGGTGCCAACATATTTAATAATTCGTTTGACTACAGTAAGATGAGATTCCTTTGGTTCTGACTGAAATCTTGCACACAAATAAACACTGAACAGAATATCTGGTCTTGAAGCAGTTAAATATAAAAGTGAGTTAATCATGCTTCTATATAATTTTTTGTTTACTGGTTTTCTTTTTTATCCTTGTCTAATTTAATGGAATATGAGATTGGAGTTTTTGTCTTTTTGCAATTTACCATACCAAACTTTTCGCAATAACCCGAGCATACTTTTCTTGACAAAGAAAGGTGCGATTTTTGGTTTGTTTAACTTGTGAGCCAAGGAAGAAAGTTAACTCACCCATCATGCTCATTTCAAATTCACTTTGCATCATTTTGGAAAAATTCTTACTCAATTTTTCATCTGTAGAGTCAAATATAATATCATCTACACAAATTTGAACAATTAAAATATATTTACCTTTTCTTTTGATGAATAGGGTAGTGTCTACATTACCTTTTGTGAATTCATTTTGTTCCAGAAAGCTATTCAGTCTTTCATACCAAGCACGTGGTGCTTGTTTGAGACCGTATAATGCTTTCTTGAGAGCATATACTTGATCAGGCTTGTGAGGATCTTCAAAACGTGAAGGTTATTCTACATATACTTCCTCTTTGATGTGGCCATTCAAGAATGCACTTTTGACGTCCATCTAAAGCAATTTAAAATCATAGAAACAAGTATAAGCCAGTAAAATTCTTATTGCTTCTAACCTGACCACCGGAGCATATGTTTTATCATAATCTATTCCTTCCTCTTGTGAGTATCCTTTGGCCACAAGTCTTGCTTTTTTTCCGATGACTTTTCCTTGATCATCCAGTTTATCTCGAAATACCCATTTTGTTCCGATAATTGAGTGATTCTTGAGTCTAGGAATGAGTTCCTATACTTGATTGATCTGAAATTGTAGTAGTTCCTCTTGCATGGCTTTAATCTAGCTTTCATCTTTCATGGCTACTTCAACTTTTTTTGGTCCGACTTTAGATATGGGAGCCAACGTATTTATAACTTTTTTTGCCCTCGCTCTTGTTTTGATTCCTTCATCTAAATTTCCAATGATGAGGTCTTTGAGATGACTGGAATTTTGCTTCTAGTTTTTGTTGAATCTTTCATCGTTTTCATCAATGAAATTTGATGATTCTTCATTATTTTGTTGGTTTGATGATTTTTTTAGCTTCATCGAATCTTTGATTCCGATCACTTCTACTTACCGTCAATTCATCAAATGCTTGTCAGATTCTTCAAATACTCCAAGACTTGGAGTTTGAGTAGGTCCGAAAATATCCATATGAAGTAACTACAAAGCTCGGTTAGTGCTGACATAGTTTATTGATTTAAATGAACGTCTTACCTGTTTACCTTTAGAGCAGGCTAAACATAACTCAATGCTCTTGAATTTTTGTTTTGGTAGTCCATTAACGAGTTTCTTTGAAGCTATTCTGGAAATCAACTTGACACTTTTGTGTTTGAGCTTCTTGTGCCACTGATCAGATTCTTCTTTTATGAAAACGAGACATTGCAAGTCATTAGACTACGTGTCTAGTAGGTAGATGTTCCCATGTCTTCAACCCATAAATGATTTTTTGTTGTTTTTAGTTATCAGGGAACATTTGTTTTCTTGGAAAGTAATTCTGTAACCAATATCACATAATTGACTGATGCTAATTAAATTGAAGTTCAAACCTTCAATTAGTGAAACTTCGTTAATGATGAGATTTTCGATTTTGACAGTTTCCTTGCCAATTATTTTGCCTTTGTTGTTGCCTCCAAATGATACACTTCCTCCTTTAATTCTTTCTAACTGGATGAATTTCAGAGGATCTTCGGTCATGTATCTTGAGCAACCACTATCAAAGTACCACTGGTTCTTTCTTTTCTTTGGTTCCTGCAAAAGATAAGTAACTCACTTTTTCTTTGGTACCCATATTTTCTTGAGTCCATTTTGGTTAGGATCAATCATTCTCAGAATATCTCTTTGAATAGGTCTTCAAACCTTAGAACAGTCACTCTTAAAGTGATTTGAATCACCGTAATTTGAGCACTTATGGGAAGTTTGAACATTGAATTTCACAAACTGCTTTTGAAAGTGATTTTGATACACAAATCTAAAGGGGTTTTTCTTTGGTCTTTCTTTCACATTGGGAAAAGCATTTTTCTCAGAAATTCTTTTTCATTAGAGATACGATCAAAACTTTCCTTAGAAATATTTTTTAGATCAGAAATTTCATTTTTCAATATATCATTTTTCTTTTCAAGGAATTCATTGTTCTCCTTGACAAGATTAAATTCTTTTTGCAAAAAATCAATCTTATCCTTTTGTGAAATATGTTGCTGTTTTAAAAGATTGTTTTCCTTTTTTAAACATTCATTTTCATATGCAATTGACTCATCAATTTCCTTGTTTTGAGTCGCATTTTTTAAAGACAAAATCTCCTTCTTCAATATAGAAATCTTTTTTAAAGCAGTTTGTTAACAGAGACTAACTCATCAATGTAATTTGCAACTGCTTCAGAAATTTTGGAATTACTTACCTTGTCTTCTTCATCAGAACTTGATTCTGAGATTGAATTTGCCATCAAGTAGATATTGGCATACTCTTGTTCACTTTCATCATCATTTAAATCACTCCACGTTTCAGCTTTGAAAGCCTTCTTATATCGTTCATACTTTCCTTTGTTCTTTTTTTGAAGAGGACATTTTGGCTTTATGTGTCCATTCTTTTTGAAGTGGAAACATATCACATCCTTGTTTTCTTCATCTTCGCCACTTGATTTCTTCTGAAAGTTTAGCTTCTTGGCTTTTATTGGCTCAGAATTCCTTAATTGCTTCTTTGACCTATTCATCTTTACTTTCTTTGTCATCTTCCTTAGTTTCTTGACCATTAGAGCCAACTCTTCAACTTCATCCTCATCTTCATCTAAATCTATGTCATCAAAATTAATGTTAGTTTTTAAAGCTATGGATTTTTTACCTTTAGATTCTTTAGTTTCTAAGAACTTTTCAATTTCATAGGATTGAAGAGTTCCGATAAGTTCGTCCACCATGAGTGGTCTGATCCCCTGAGTTTCTCAAATAGAAACTTTGATGTTGTTCCACTCTTTTGAGAGAGCTCTCAGCAACATGTTCACCTTCATAGGTTCTGGGATGGGATTGTTTTGGAATTCAAGCCCATTTACGATCTCAGTGAATCTACTCTGCATATCAAAAATTGTTTCATTTGGTTTATGAGTGAAGGACTCGTACTGCCCAAGGAGAATGTTGAGATTTGTCTCCTTGACTCTCTATGTTCCTTCATGAACAAGCTTGAGACGATCCCAAATTTCATTTGCAGTTTGAGATTTGCAATTCGTTTATATTCAACACTTGTTAGACCATTGTAAATGGCCGTTCTGATCTTTGCATCCAGATGGATCCTTTTGGAAATTTCCTTAGCTAAGAGAGGTAAAACTTGAGGTTTGATTTGTTCTCTAATTCTTTCGGCAGAAGGTGTCTCATTTTGTACTTTTGAAGTTTTTGGGGATTTTGTTTCGATTGAAACATTTGGAATGATTCAGTGTTCAACGATGTCCCATATATCCGATCTATTCCCAAGATAAATGTCTTCATCTTGTTTTCCCAGACATTGTACTCAGTTCCATTGAAATAAGGTGGCTGTTGTTGTAACCTGACTTAGCATTACTAGCTATCAAGAATCGTTAGCTCAAAAGTAAAATAACACCTCAAAGAAAAGTGAGCACTAGGCTCTAATACCAATTATTACAGCTAGTTATCACCTAAAAGGGGGTGAATAGGTGATTTTACTAAATTGTTTGATTTAATCGTACGAAATGAATATAGTCGAGGTCAGCAACTCGTATGATCAATATTAGATGGATGTGTATGATAAAATTATATATAAGTTGTCATCAGATGATTGCGTCTGATGACTATGATGATGTTTTAATGAACTCGTTTGATAGATATGTATGCAGTATAATGTCTGCAATAATAAATGAAAATTTAGGGATAGAGAATACTGCACAAAGATCTTTATAGTGGTTCGGCTTTATCAAGCCTACGTCCACTCTCCATGCTAGCCTCCTACTGGCTGTGTTTCACTATTGAATCACTAAGAGATTACAGGAGCAGTGCTTCTCATAGATAGATTGCACTATCACGTGCACTCTTCACTCAAGTAATTTTCTTTCTAAAATAACAACATGGAATACAGTAATCACAAGTGTGTAAGATCGAAGCTCTATTCAAACTTTAGAATTCTCGATTCTAGTTATTTTTCCTATACAATGTTTGCACTCTTTTTATACTTCTCTATGTCCAATCTATCCGTTGGACAGTCTTCAGAGGATTGATCCCTAAATCAATCCGTTTGAGAAACTTCCCAAAAGAAAATGCATAGCCGTTAGAAGAAGAACCATTATCTCCAAGTGATTTGATCGCCAATACAATCAAATCAAGGTTTCCATAAGTGTAGTTCTTTGTGTTTATGGAACGATCTTGTGATTGCCAATTAGAATATCTTGAAATATCAATTTGATTGTCCTACATAAACTTACCAAAAATAACACTTATTGAATTTGATGAGTAATTATGAGTCTGATAACAAAAGTCCTTTCATTGACTAAGTCTGATGACTTAGACCATTCTGGGCATTTTTACACAGTCTAAAATTAGGCTATCGTACTACTCACATTAAGTCCAAAAATTTTGAAATTAAAGTATGTAAAACTTCAATATGTTTGGAGAAACTTTTAAGAAGGAAGTGTTGGGAAATTTAGATCACAAAAGTCTCTACAAAAATAACAATACGAAAGGGGTATAGAGGAACCGAATCTGGGTTTTCCAGAACAAGAGTAAAATTGGCTCTGATTGGAAAACCACCAAACTTAAACCATAATCATTTTCTAGGGACTGAAATTGAGGATGTTACAGCAGCAACGGGTGGTGGTGGGTGGGTTGCAGGGGACAGCCGACCGGCGAGTGGACAGTGGCAGCGGGCAGCAAGAGCGAATAATAAAATAGAGTTATTATTTATGTGTCCATTCCAATAATAATAAAAGTATAAAAAAAAAAGTAACTTCTCGTTTATGTTCCAAACCTATTTTTGGACTAAAAATTTGTCTCAAAAATAGAAAAATGAAATTATTTTATCAAATGGATTTCTGTTCCAAACCTGTTCTTGGAAACATAAAATATAGAAAAACAGAAAAATAGAATGGTTAACATTCGCGCTCTAAGCATTCAATCAAATGTCATCGTTTTATGTCCCTGTTCATAATTATTAAAAACAAGCAAGATGCTTGTGCAATGACTAATATTTACGACTATTTATTATATTATTTCAAATGATGTTATCGACCTAAATTTTCATTGGAGAAATAATATCCAAAAAATTCTAACAAAATAAATATTCACATCAATTAAATTCCTCGTTAGAGTTTACATCAAATGTTATTTAAACTAGATCCAAACTCTATTATGTAGATTTAACATACGATTAAAAGAAAACACGGGATATAGAATTGTAATATTCGTTGAATCATGATATGAGGACATGTAATATTTTGAGTACATAAAATAATATGAATTAATTTAAAAAAACGTAAAAGAGAAGGTATGTGACGTCTTTACCTCGGGGTTATTAGTGCGACGTCCCATTCGTTGTTATCTTTAACTAAGCACAAGTGAAAGCAATTAATTCGGGACAATCACAATCAAAACAAACAACAGGGTTATGATAAGCATCATGAGTAAACCTTGTATTAGTATGTAACATCTTCTTCTTAAACACATGTGGAAACGTGTATAAACAATTCCCAAACATAATAACAGCTAGAAATCAGGGAAAGCATAACAGGCAAGACACATTATTGCTATTTTACTTAAACATATGTTAAAAGCCATTTTTCCATGGGCTGTTCCATGTACAAATCATATCACAAGCGAAGGCCGAGGTTAATCCTAGCTCTTCTATGCCATCCTCCATTTTATAGACCTTAAAAAGAAAACAACGGGGGATGAGTCAGAGAGACTCAATGAGTAAATTCACTAATACTCGTGCATGATGATGCCTTGCCGTCGTATTAACGCATACAAATACTTTCCCCGCCTTATGTTGATGGCAAATCAATAGCAAAGATTTGACCTTGCCCTTACTATGTTCACATGGAAACTCACCTTTATCCAGTAACATAAATTTAGCTTATCAATAAGCACACATACCAGCACACATACCAGCACATATATAGACTTCATTTATCACATACCGACACACATATAAGATTCATGTATTGTTATCTTGGCTCAACTAGGACATCCCGGCTCAACCGAGGCATTCAGCTTCATGCTAGGCATCCTGGCTCAACCAAGGCATCCCGGTTCAATCAAGGCATCCCGGAGCTAGCTTACCCGAGGCATCCAAGCTCAATCTAGGCATTCTAGCTCAACTAGGGTATCCTGACGCTAATTTACCGAGGCATCGCCACCAATGCTATATGATGGCAGTCTTCTTCTTTTATTTAGTGATCACACATCAAGAGTCACACAAGTCGGTTTATTATCTTAATTTCATTAGTCAATGCAATCAAGCCCAAAGGCGTGCCATGCTTGTTTAATCATGATCTTTAGAACATTCGCCTAACATGCAAGTCGCAGTCGAGGGCACGTGGTTCAATCCACCATGCCGAGCGCCAGCTCGGGGCTGAACTTGGCTTGGATGTACACATCCCAATGCAAACCCGCACCAAGCCGAACTCGTCCCATGACGCCACAACATGAGTACGAGACCATACAACACCCCGTTTCATGACTCGTACGTGCCTTGACTTACGATTATGAAGCAAAATAAGAAGCATTTATGCAAACATCGAGCATCACAGACACGATCACTACTCGAGCCAAACTCATAACACCATGTCATGTCCCATCTTCTTATAAATCAACAAGCATAGATGAGAACATCAAGCATGGTCACAAGCAATGCGTGCAACATCAAGACAAACAACAACACGCAAGTCTCAACAAAGGCTTGGGTGAGGACTCAAGCCAACAACACATCATAACTTCCTATCCCAAGATTAAGGAATCCATTTACATGCCTCTTTTCATCCACGTAACATACCGCCTTGTCTAAGTGTTAGGATATTCACTCATCTATAATAATCTATAATCACAATAAAACGTCTATGGTGGTTGGCGGCGACAAATGGCGAGAGAGAGAGAGAGAGAGAGAGAGAGAGAGAGAGAGAGAGAGAGAGAGTGTTTGGCGTGAGGGTGAGAGATGAGAGATAGGCGAGGAAGTCGTGTGTGGTAACTAAGGGGGGGGAAATTAAGCCTATTTATAGACAAACCAACTTGTTCCCCGAGCTTAATCATGAAGAAAAGACAAATAACATAATGAAATAGCTCCTAAAGTCAAGTACCATCATGACTATGATCTAGAAAATCTTGATCATTAATGACATTAATGGAGGAGAGCCAAATGACATTAATGAAATAGCCCCTAAAGTCAAGTACCATCATGATCTAGATCTTGAAAATCTTGATTATTAATGAAGAAGAGCCAAAAGACCATAATGAAATGGCCCTGAAAGTCTTAGCCATTAATTTGGCTTCCTGAGGAAGATTTAATTCTAGCCACATAATTTAAGCTTGGGCTCTAAGTTGCAATCTAGAGTTCATGATGACCTATAAGCCTATTGTCACTTACCTGGATGTCATCAATCATAGTTTGGACCAGCTCTGGACCAGTAACCTTTCTTTCCCTGACCTCGATCCAATAGACTGGAGTTTTGCAAGCTTGACCATTTAATGCTTCAAATGGAGTCATCCCAATGCTTTGCTGGAAACTGTTATTATCGACGGGCTTAACGAGATATAGGTGGTCACCCCTATTTCCTCTAAAACTAATAATGCAAAATCTTCTTGATTTCGGGATTGTCTATGGTAACGCCTAAATTTTTAGAACTATTTTCGACTCGACCATGCTTTCGCTACGCTACTCTGACCCAATCTTCCTCAAAGATAGTTTACTCTTATATGGATGTCGTAAAAGACTAATATGATTAGATCTACTATGCCCTTTGATTTATTTATAACAATCCTACATTCTTGGCATAGTACTTTAGTCAGTGATGACGGTCTTGGAATTTTCTGCTTCCTCTAGAGTGATTGCGTAAACCCTTCCTTGAGTTGGCGGACGCTGGAAATTATCGCATTGCGGTGCTCCATTTTGCTGCATCATATGCGGCTGTTGCTGCAGCATCATTTGTTGTCGTTGTGGGCAGTCTCTGATCATGTGGCCTTGCTGACCACAACCGAAGCAAGCTTCCATTCAAGCCAAGCATGAAGCGTTGCCGTGTCGTTTCCCGCAATTGCGGCGTACATCACTTGGAACGAAGGTCGGCCTTAGGGTCTTATTCTTCTTGTTGGAAGCAAATGGATGTTCTCATTCTCGTTCCTATATCGGCCTCTTGTCACGATGCTGATTGTCTTGAGAGACTGGATGATGAGGCCTTCCTTGGTTAGTGGTGGCAGCTCGTTCTAGGGAATCTTTCTTTATCAGTTGGGCTCGCTCATACAGCTCATTGTAGTCCTTGAGATTCAGCAACACCAATTGACTTCGAATATCAGGTTTTAGGTCATCTCGGAACCTCTTCGCCCTATCCACCGGATCTTCAATCAATCTAGGAGCATACCTAGACGGTTCAACAAACTTGGCTTCGTATTGATTGACTGTTATGTTATTTTGTTGGAGTCGCAGAAATTCCGCCATCTTTTTATCTCGAGCACATTCGGAAAAATATTTTCCATTAAATGCGTTATCAACATATTCCAAGTCACGATAATATCAGCAAGGAACACCATTCCTTGCGTTGCTTTCCACCAATGACTAGCGTTACCTTCCAACTAGTACACTGCCAAGGTCACCTTATCTTTGTCAGAGAATTTCATAAGTGCAAATATCTTTTCTAACTTATTGACCCATGATTCGGCTTCTTCGGGATCTCCTGTTCCAACAAATTTTGGGGGTTGTAACTTTAGAAATTGTTCGACCAACCCATGCGTCGTATGGTCATCGTTTCCGTTACCATTTCCATTTGCTGCAGCATTTCCAGCAACATGGTTTACTTCTTGTTGAACCTGTTGGCCTATTAATTCTCCAATGGTCACAAGAGCTTGCAGAATTCCATCTAGTCGGGGGTCTTCTTTTGACTTTCCTTTGGAACTCGACTGGCCCTGAGTCAACTTTCCTTTCGTGGCCACCTGGTCCTGAGTACTCATTTTACTATCTGTAATTGTAGCTCAAAGACAGACTGAAAACAGTTCTCTGGAATAGAAATTTTGCTTTTTAAAGTAAGCTCTTTTCAAAATCCAAATCATCTCAAAAAATTCTCAAATTTACATATGTTCTACAGAAAAAAGTTCTTAACAACTTTTGTGAAGGAAGTTTGTACAAATTTGGCCTAGAAAAGTTTTTAGAAAATCGAGAAAGTGTGAATATCACAGAAATACCCATTCTGAGTAGTTTTACACGATCCAAAATTAAGCTGTTGTACCACTCACATCAAGTCCAAAAATTATGAAATTAAAGTATGTAAAACTTTAAGATGTTTGGAGAAACTTTTAAGAATGAGATGTTTTGGAAATTCGGATCACAAAAATCTCCACAAAAATAACAAAACAAAGGAGTACAGAGCATCTGAATCTGGATTTTCTGGAACAAAAGTAAAATTTGATTTGATTGGAAAATCACCAAACTTAAACTATAGCCATTTATCAGGGACTGAAATTGAGGATGTTACAAGGTATAAGGTAAGATTGTTAATTCCCCTCTCTTGATAGTTTTTCTTCATTTGTCAAAATTTTGTCCTTCGTGCCATTGACTTGGTGTACAAAAAGTAAAAAGCAAGGTATTTATATAGAATCTTCACGAGAGTCAGATGATTTCGTCTCTCTAGGCCATTTGCTCCTCTCTATTTGTAGAGAATCAGGGATGATTTTTTCAAGATCATCTGCCAATTCATATATCTCTGCTTTCTTTTTTACGTAAATTTTTCTGTTTGATGAATATCTAATAATCCATGACGTTGTAATAATAATGTAAGACAAAACGAGTGGGCAATCAGAGGCCTAATCATAATTTTTCAAATGTAAACGGAGCAATGCAAGTACAACGCCGGGGAAGTAATGGAGAGAGTAGCTTCTGTGTGGGGCCAAATTCTGCTCACGAAGGTTTGACTGCATTCACGTTACCACACTGGGTTCATGAGAGGCAGCCGTTGGCAATTGTGAATTAGCATCCAAGGAACTCCGAGGGAGGAGCTGAGCAAGGCCTCAGGAAGCCACAACGTTGCCGCTATTTTGAGCGAGGAAGATGCTATTTTGGGGACAACTGCAAGTTTTTGCATGAGCATGGAGAACATGGGCAAATGTTATAGGGGAAAAGAGGAAATATTATTTTTTGGTTTCCAAGCCGACTTAGAAATTGTAGAGCAGTTCGGATTTTGTAAATCAGTTTGCTATCCAAGCACATCCTCTGCAGCAAATCCGGGTTTGAGATTGACTTGAAATTTGTTCTCCATTTTTAACTGGTCTATCTACTAAACTTGTCTTTATCCCAAATCCTGGGAGTGGCAAATCCTGGCCTGGCTTAAGACCATTGCCTCCCTTATTAAATTCTTCTTCAAAAATAGTATTTTAACGTGCCTTACTGGAACCAATTCGATCGAAAGTGTGGCTCCAGATGTTGGACAGGATACTTTTTATCATATGTGAAACCTTATCCGGATTAACAAACACGCCGTTACCTTCTAAAATTGTCCCGGTGGAGAATAATTTCCCAGCTTAAGGGAAAGATGAGGACCCATCGCCCGAGTCCAAGGATTTTACTTCAAAATAGACCGAAACATGCCTATTCAGGATCTGCATGAATCATGTGGCCTAAGCAAGCTTATCTCTCAACCCAAAGTAATAATTGTCGAGGAGTTAATGAGTTTGATCAAAGCTTGGGTCTTAGAGCCTGTTTGGCAATTGGCCAAATAGTGAAAATTTCTATTCTTTTGTTACTAAAATAAATTTTAGAACAGAAATCTATTTTTTAAATTTTTTGATTCTGGGCGCAAATTCTTGCAAATTTGTGCCCAAAAATCAACTTTGGAGTAAAATCAAGAATAAAAAAAAAAGTAGCTTCTTAATTTTAAGAACAAAAATGAGAATCAATTTTTTTTCTTCTTCTTTTTCTTAGTTTTTAATGTAGCTTCTAATGTCCGGCGAGAGGGCCACCCTCGCCATATCTAGCGAGATTAAAATATTTTAATAAAAAAATGTTATTAATAAAAAATATTATTAATAATAAAATATTTTATAGGCCATGAACAAAAAAAACTATTTTACCAGCCATGACCAGTGACTAGGCCATGAAAAAAAATATTATTAATAAAAAAATATTTCATCGGCCATGGTCGGCGAACAAGCCATGGCAAAAAAAAGGAAAAAAAATATTTTAATAAAAAATATTATTAATAAAAAAATGTTAATAACAAAAATATTTTACCGGCCATGACCAACGACTAGGCCATGGCAAAAAAAAAAAAAATATATTTTCAAAAAAAAAAAAATTTTATTAAAATATTATTAATAAAAAAATTATTTTACCACCATGGCCAAAAAAAATATTATTAATAAAAAATTTTACCAGCCATGGCCAAAAATAATAAAAAATTATTTTTTAATAAAAGTATTATTAATAAAGAAATTTTTTACCGGCCATGGCAAAAAAAATTAAAAATATATTTTTAATAAAAGTATTATTAATTAAAAAATATTTTACCGACCATGGCCAAGAAGGAGGAGAAGAAAAAAAAGAAAAGAAAGATATATTAAAATATTATTAATAAAAAAAATTTTATGCCGTTACCAAACGCATTTCTGTTCTTTTACTATTTCAACAATAGAAATTTTGGGCCATAACCAAACGTCTTCAAATACTCAGAACTAGTTTCCAGGCACAGAAGAAAAAAAAATCATTTCTTACCAAAATCTGTTTCCGAGCACAAAATAGTTGTTATGCGTAGCCTTATAGACCTTATGATGCAAGATGTTCTTCTTCTTTTTTTTTTAATCTTTTCTTTCGGGTGAGTGCCCATGAAATTAAAAGAAGTCCACCCATTCATATATCTGAAATTTCCTTCTTGTGACAACTTGCCACACCCAACCCCCAGGAAGAAAAGGAGGCTCTGATCCTATCAATGCGTTGCAAATAGCAACTTCTTCAAGACTTCAATTTGAAAGCAATAGATGGGCAAAGAGGCGAAAAAATATCTAAAGCTGGCAATTAGAATAACAGATGCTAACATAAGGCATCAAGGATCTTGGTTGCCCACAGATTGCTCTGCGAAGGGTGATTTTTCCCCTTTTCTGGTATGTCTATGCAAGAGCCTATAATTATACAAGACCCACTGAATAAAAAAAGGGAATAGTGGTTGAAAAATTGTGCGCTCTGAGAATAAAATTCTTTTCATGTTAAGATAACCAGCAGCAGAAAAGGCAATCCATCTTTTGTCCACCTACAAGTTGAGCTTAGACCTAGTCCACCGGAAATTGTCTATACCTTCTCAAGTTCACAGTTGATTTTGTCGAATTGGTCCTTCAAGTCCTTCCTCCACCCTTGGATCAGTCTCTCCTGTTTCTTGATGAGCTCGGTCTTTATTAGTTCTTCCTTCATCAAAGCTATCTCCTGTTTTCGTAGAGGAATTAAGTTTGCAAATGCCATCAAATAACTCCAAACATAAAAAGCAAACCTTTTACTATTGTCCTAGCTATTTCATTAGCATTACCTTCATAAGCTTTTCAGCCTCGGTTGGCTGATCCTCACGCTGAAGAGTGATAAAGTAAAATTGAAGTTTTTTGGCAGCATCCATAAAATCTCTAGCATGCCTCTCAACATCAACTAAAACAGCAGAAGCACTTTCTCAGTAACCAGGCATTCACAACACTTAACCAGCAAAGAGTTTGGCATGGGTTGGGCTGGGAAGGGGGCAGCAGCAATTGCGCTCAGGGATGGGCAACCAAGATTACTAATGCCTTTCGAAAATAGCTAGCAGAACACCTTTGTTTAGCAGGGCTTTTTGTTTACTGAAGCATGAGTGATGAATGAGAGATTAATTAGAAATGCTTCCACTTATCTTGTTCTCTTTTTGATAACAAACGGTACTTTACTGATATGAAATCTGAACAGTTAGAATTACACAAACAGAAACATATTCTCAGCCTACTATACATGTGGGGCAAGTTAACAAATGAAACAACTGCACTTAGAGTATGTTAGCGCACTGAGGCATATCCAATGAGCATGATATTGGACAAGCAACAACTCAGACATAACTTAGATTTAAAATGCTGATAAAAACACAAAAAAGCTTATTCAGCCCAGAAAGTCCAGAGATATCAAGATCACTTTTTGGTCTCCCAGTGGCACCAAACAAACACTCCGTTACAAGTTAAGCGCACTGTCCCTTTTGAATCCAATGAAAAAACAGCATGAGACTGCTGTCCCGCAACCAGATGTTAAGGATCTTTCATTCCTCAAGCTTCCTCCATGCACGATTCAAACAAGAACACTTTCTACATACCAACTAATATTACCAAGTATATTCCACTTAAGACTTGCAATAACCCAAGTGTCCTCCATGAGAGGTCAAGTTCCTCCAACAGATTGTCTCAAACTATACAACTACAGGGAAACTCGCAGCTTATAAAGCATAAGATTTTATAGTTTAGAAACACTAGAAAGGCAACTCATTAAAACTACTTTTGAGTTCAATTGCAAGAGAAAGCCTACAGCATATGCTCTTCAGGTTTAGAATCCTGACAACCAGCTCCATCATGATATGTCTAAACAAAACTTCAGAGTTTACAGAACATCACATGCTCAACTCCTTGCTAGGTATTTCAATAAATCATCTCTTGTTCTCTCCTCTTAGGGCTATTGATGTGTCTCATGGTGGCAAAGAAACTACCATGTCCCCTTCTACCTGCCCCCACCCACCATTACAGATGGATACATAGCTGTGGATATGTTTATTGTGCTGGTTATTTGACTGAGATATGGGATTCTCAAAATATTTATAATAATGGCTTCTTTATCTGATTATACATAGTCTTCATCACTTGAACTACTCTAAATGCAGACATTCCTCTTAGGCCTAACTGAGATGGCACTTTTGGAGAACCATCAACTAGAATCTTAATCAATAACAAGCTAAACCTCATCCTACTCAGCGAGTCAGAACTAGATATGTAATCACAATTTTATTTTCACAAGAACCAAGCGTAACTGCACTTATGACCTAGTAATAGACTGACATTATGGGAAATTACAGATTAACAACATTCTTATGAACCAATGGAAAAATTCAAAAGGAGGGAACACCAACATATGAACATAAACGAATGAAATCGTTTTTCATCAAGCAATGAAAACAGCCAAAATATGAATAGTCCTCGTTTGGTAATGCATTTGGAGCAATCTCAAGTGGCAGAATGAAGATTATAGCACACCAAGCATTCCCCACCCTGGGGGAAAGATTAATTAAGAGATTAGGCAATGACAAACTTTGATGTGAAGGATGTTGAGAGCGGTCTATAGCCTGAAGCTCTCTTGCTGGCAGGCATGGCAACAAAGCTTCCTCCAGTGCAGTAACACAAGCCAGCATATCGTCCTTTGGAGACTGCGGAGATTGCAGCTGGGGATCAACTTGATGCTGCTGATCGAGGGCTTGTCTCTCAGACATTTAGTTTCCTAAATGTAAAAGGTAAGAGAGTCATGAATATGGACTTCTTGGAGTATGAGGAGAAAAATTCAATGAAACTTTCCAATGAAGTTGGAGGTCAACTGTAGTGAGGGTCACAAAGAATTCCTGCACATTTAGCTAATTCGGTCCTGTAACTCAGAATAAAAGTTAAAAGTATAACCGAAATTGATGGCATATTAAAACCCTCATTTGGATATTCAGTAAGATATTTTCACAGAAAAATAAGTTGTTTTTGTTCAAAAGAAGTGCTAACTTTTTAAACAATCAGACTAACCGTTCTTCCCTAATTCAACAGAAATACCAAGGGACGCCTCTTATGTAAGCGGCTTTGTCCTTGTCCAACATTCGTGGACCCTCGAATACAAAGACCTAACATTAAAAGAAAACCGAAAGATGATGAAAGAAATATTTTATAGTAAATTAACTTCCGCATGAATATGTTTTCACATCAATTAGCTGGTGCAGCCAACCCCAGCCAAATCTCTTGTTTCAACCCAGTACACTATATCTGCCCATCTAAATCAAGGTTTAAAAGATTTTTATACTTGGATTGCATATTAGACCTTCCCACCCATTTTTTACACAATGATATTTACCTTATGTTTTACCCGAAGTCACCACGAATAACACAATTGATCACTGGTAGAAAAATTTTGGCAAATGCTTAATAGTGTTCTTTCCCAAGTTGCGAAAACGGAAAAGGAACAATTGTTATCGTGGACATAAAATCTTTCATAACATTAAAATCTCAACAAATCTGAGGGTCCAATTCAGTAACAGTTCACGTAATAATAACAGCAATTCACAACCTCACAAAGAGGTGTAACTATTCAGTTGCTCATCATATCAATTCTACGTCGCCTCTCATAACTAACTTGGCTTGCCTTCTCATCCGCGCCACCAAGTACAGGCGAGACCATGATACACCTCACAACACTAAAAATCTCAGCATCCGGCAAACCTAACGCGAGACACACTTCATCCAATCCTCAGAAGAGTACACCCTTCCAAAATCAAAGTAAAGGAAACGGCACCACAATACCAGGACAAACTGGGAGACTCAACAACACTGAAAATTTGGTTTATGCATAAATGGAACGATAAAAAATGGGTTTACTCCCCGGCTGCCGGCCGTGCGGGGGTTCCCTGGGTTACCAAAAAAAAAAATGGGAACCAAAGTAAATCTGGAACACAGCGCAGCTGACTAGTCAACTCTGTTGTGTGTGTGAATTAACCAAATTTGAGAACATGGACGAGCATAAAAATCGCGGCTTGATTGATACCGAATGAAAAGACGAACTTGAACTGTGACGAGAGACAATACCTCGGATGAGTTTTCTTCAAGCTTGAAAAATGTGAAGAAATTCGCAGACTTTCGAGCTCCAACGCCGAAAAAGAACGAGGATTGCACGCGAAACCGGCTCAATTGCAAACGAAGATGCGGTATGCAAGAACGGACTGTATTGAAAAGGGGTGTTCCTGCGGGAGACGAAGAGAGAGAGAGAGAGAGATGCGCGCGCTAGGAATGTAACTTTGTCCAAGGCTCTGCCTCTGATAGAGTGAGGAATTGATTTTCTGGAGCAAAAGTACGCTATAAATGTCATAACTTATGTACCACGCTCACTTTAATGTCATAACTTTTTTTTGTATCATTTTAGTGCTAAAATTTTTAAAAAACGATCACTTAAGTGCTAAAATTTTTTAAAAACGATTACTTAAGTGCTAACTCCGGTGCCGTACATAATTTTTTGTCGGAAATCTGGCGTGGCATTTTTTTTATTAATTTCTGAAGCTGACGTGGCTCCCCAGAGTCTCGCCGGAGATTGGCACTTAAGTGATCGTTTTTCAAAAATTTTAGCACTTAAATGATCGTTTTTCAAAAATTTTAGCACTAAAATGGTCCAAAAAAAAGTTATAACACTTAAGTGATCGTTTTTCCTCCAACTTGACACCAAAGTGATCCGAAAAAAAGTTATGGCACCAAAGTGAGCGCCGCACACAAGTTATGGCACTTATAGTGTTCTTTTATCGATTTTCTGGTTTCGCTCGATTCTTTCACAGGCTGCGGAAGTCTGCGTACTTGTACTAAATTCCTCCTTAATTTTTTTAACTCAACACGAAATTATGTAGGTTTACACTATAATTTTAAAAGGATATCCTAAGGGCACCACATTTTAATCTACGGATGCCGAAAATGCGATACCCACAAAGGATAAAATAGCTAAAATATTATAAAAGAAGTGTATTATTAAAAGAGGAAGTGGAAAAAGGCGCGATGAAAAAAATATTAGAAAAAAGACAACGATAATGGGCAGCTCTTCTTTAATTGGACGAGGTCACCAGTAATCACTAATTGGTGGAAATCCTCGACAGTGACCCAGGCATATGAGTCATCGTCTTTCGTAGCATTCGTTATCATTCTTTGTAGAGAGTCCAGTCTGAATCTACTACCTCGTATCGCTCAACTCGTCAGTGTCCCACAGCGAGTTTCGTCCTTCAACCCGAGATTTTGCTCCGATCGTGCGAAATACCCGAGGTTCGTTGTTGCTTCTCCTGCGAAACGTCGTGCCATTTTGATCGTCTCTCTCCTTTGATTCGAGTGCGCAGAGTAACTCCTCTGCTCTGCCACTTTTTTGGGCATCCGTAGCGTCTGCGATGCAGAAAGATTTTTTTTTTTTTTTTTTGCGCGCATGCGGTCATGACTGGCGAAAATTCATTGACCCGTTGTCATGTAGTTGTTTGTGGTAAAGGTTTATGTGGGTGGTTGGGCTAGCGCAGGATACTGAAATGGTTGGGCTGACTCGTTCTCGAGATCGTCGTAGCGTGCTGATATGTCCAGGTTCAGCTATGTGCGACTTTACGAGTCACCCGAGCTTCAGAGGAACGGCAAGCATGTTGATGAAGTATGGTGCCATCTGCGAAATGACTTGGGTTGATTACTGGCAGAATATGACAAGGACTTGATTCTGTTCTAAATTTACGATCGCCATTCCATATTTTTCGTTCTTCTGTTTAGATTTAGTATGAATTCGTGTGGGCACCGTTAAGTTGCAGATATGCCGTTAGTTCACAGTAAGGGTATGCAATGGACTAGCGACGTACTTTGAAGTAAGATGATATGAATTTGCTACTTACGTCGGTATTTGTCAATAAGTTGCATCTTGATTCCAGGACCATATATGAAGGGAAGATCATTTGTAGGACTATTGTTGTGGTCACCTTGTTGTCGACAATCAAAATTCGTGTAGGCACATGTACGAGAAATTGTTAAGCTGTTGAGTTAGTACCACTTAATATTTTCACGCAGGAAACATGGCCGAGGATCCTGTCAACGTGAATGAGTATCAAGAATTGGCTAGACAAGCCCTTCCAAAAATGTACTATGATTTTTATGCGGGGGGAGCGGAAGACCAGTATACACTTAAAGAGAAGTGGAAGCATTTCGCAGAATAATGTAATGCCTAATGAATGCTGGTCAGATTAAAATCTGCAGCAGCCATATTATGTTGTGTTTTAGTTCTCAACACAGTGAATGTTTTAGTTGAAGATATAATTTCTTGTATTTCTGGCAGGTTTAGGCCGAGAATCCTCATAGATGTGAGCAAAATTAGTTTGTCAACTACTATATTGGGCTATCACGTTTCTGCCCCCATCATGATTGCTCCAACTGCTATGCATAAGTTAGCACATCCTGAAGGTGTGAAACCTGAATTTTCTTGGAGGAGCTCTTTCACAGGTTTCCTTGTTTTGATTTTAATGATGCAATTTTTCATCTTTTAGGAGAGGTTGCTACCGCCAGAGCAGCTGCTGCATCTAATATCATCATGGTAATAGATTACCAAATATTTTTTATATTAAATTTGCTGCTATAACATAATTCCCCTTTTTACTCTAGATTCTTTCATATTCGTCTATGTGCACTGTGGAAGAGGTTGCGTCCAGCTGTGATGCCATTCGATTCTTTCAATTATATGTAAGCATCCACTTCATTAAGAATCTCCAGTTTTCTTGGCTTTGTACATTCGCCATTAAGATTTCATCTCATTAATCAATGCATCTCCTTATGTAGGTATACAAGAGACGGGATATTACGGCTCAGCTAGTACAAAGAGCTGAAAGAAGTGGATACAAAGCTCTTGTTCTTACTGTCGATGTTCCCAGACTTGGCAGAAGGGAGGCAGACATAAAGAACAAGTAAAATGCTTTCCTCTCCCTCTCTCGCTCCCCCACCCCTCTTGGGGCAGGGATATCATGGTCATAAAACAAAGTTCGGGTATAGTTAAACTCTCTCTCTCTCTCTCTCTCTCTCTCTCTCTCTCTCTCTCTCTCTCTCTATGACAGAATGATAGCGCCTCAGTTGAAGAATTTTGAAGGTTTATTCTCAACTCAAGTTGTCTCTGTGAGTGAATGATTTCTTTTCTATTTGAGGATCTGACAATAGCAATATATTTTTACCTATTCAATGGAGATGCATGCATGAGGAGATATCTATGTTCCTAATATCTCATCGACCAATCTCCTTTGATGGCATGGAGGCTGTTTTCGTCATTATCTTCGTACCCTGCTATATGCTGCTCTATCTTTTTGGAGTCTGTAACTCTCTTTGACATTAGCAAGGTAGCAAAACAGAAAGAAATGCTCACTATGGCATCGATCTTTGGGGATATCATGGTATTAGGCTCAGCCCAGTGGAGATTCATTCCATGAGCTCTGTCCTTTCTCATGCAGAGCTGCCCTTGGGGCAAAGAGTATTGTGTTCGTTGGCGCTCTTTTCTCTATTACTGTTCCGTTTGATTATATCTGTGTCTGGAGTAGTTTTTTTTGTAGTTCGTTTGTTTGGAGAACACAATTTTTTACCGTTTTATCTTGGGGTGAAGAAACAAAGGGTTCGGATAACGTCAGGCCAAAGAAAATGTATGGTCAATACTTGACCAATGAAGACGTTTTTGCTGCATAAATAACCTCTAGAGAGATATGTCAAATTTTTATAGTTTGTTAAATGCAGAAATTGGGCATAACATCTCCCTGACTCACACACCCCTTTTCCTTTGCCTCCACTGCAATTTGCAGGATGAGGGTTCAAACTTCAAAGCTTATGCTGATTCAACTTTGGATGCTTCTTTTAGTTGGAAGGTGAACCTTCATACCATCATAAATTACTTTGTAATTAATCCTTGAAATTTTTTCTGGGCAATGTTTCAACAAAAGAATCGCGTTTTCTGAATGAATGAGATGTGTGAGGTCGTGTCATCCAGTGTAGAAATAGTTTTGATAGCCATCTTACGATGAATTTTTTCATTCAATTTTCGCTTGTTGTCATGACCTATGAATGATGACTGGATCTTTATAATGTCTCTATTTGCTTTATTTGGTATCTTGGTTGTCGCGTAACTAGATTACATTTCTTCAGGACATTGGATGGTTGAGATCAATTACAAAATTGCCGATTCTGATCAAGGGAGTTCTTACACACGAAGATGGTAAGATCTTGGATTGTATTCTAAAAGAAAAGCAGTTGAGGATTCATCTGAAGACCGCTTTGTGCATTAATTTGAACCATTGCTTACTTAGCATATTCATTGCTTGGACCAGTGTTCCAGAACTAGATCAGAGATTGAGCCGAATTGCTGTCCCATGCCAGGTTGAACTAATAAAAAACGGCAAAAAAATGTGGCTAAAACCTTCTGGTTTGGTTTTAAAAAGGCTAGCTTAAACGAGAAGTTTTATTTAAAGATGGCTTATGACCTGGAAATATCTGTACTTCAAGGATCCTTATTATTTTATCCCAGAGTTGAGAAGATATTGCCTTGAACTTCATTATCTGCTTCAAATCAATCTGTCAACCAATTTTCAGGTAGCGTGGCCATAAGTAGCAACTGACAAGGCCATCTGTCTTTGAGCTAATATGGCATCGATTCTTTTAATAAATAAAAATTTAACCACATTTGCATACATGACCAAAGGGATCATTGTATTTAAAAGGAAAGTCAAGAATGACGGCTTGAGAACTTGTCAACTGTGCCATAATCTATTTTTGCATTCTCATTTGTGCTAGATTTGATGGAATTTTTTCGGGTTTTTCATTAGTGCAGAATCGTGTCTGTGCTGTTGTTTTATTTTATATGAGGTCTATAGTGAGCACCACATCATTGCCAGTTCATCACCGTATAAACAGTTCCATCAGTATTATACAATACATTGACACCATAGTGAACAGTTTGGTATGATTTAATTAACATTGAAGGTCAGGATAGTGTGACAAGCAGTTTGAGGCTTAATGTAGAACTGAAAAAAATCCGTCAAGCGCAGGAGAATTTTGTGATAACTTAGGGTATGATTGTATATCTAGTTTGTAGAGTGTGAACCTCTAGCATTAAACTTTGAAGATTCTTCGGTTCATCTTGAAAGGAAACAACATTATGCCTCAGTTTGGTAGTTCAAACACCATAGTTATTCTGTTGGGGAAGTCGTATGAGTAAGGAATTTTGATGGTAATGGGATATTTTGTCTTAATTTTGTCATCGCTGCTATCAAGACCTTGTGTTCTCTGATATTGGATTGAAGCATCTTATTCATCTATTGACATTTCATATTGCTTCTCAGTATACTGTATCTGTTGTTACTACTATTTGTTGTTGCATACTCGACAACCTGATCAACAAGCTTGTATGCCCTCATTGGCAGCAATTAAGGCAGTGGAAGCAGGTGCAGCAGGGATAATTGTCTCGAATCATGGAGCTCGACAGCTAGATTATAGTCCAGCCACGATATCGGTTCTGGAAGAGGTGCATATTTTTACTGACTCCTTTGTCCGGCAGGTTTAATAATAGAGTCTAGAATTTGGAGCATTTGTAAACACTGGATAAGAGTAAATGCACCCTGTTTTGATTCCTGAATATAAAGCCCAGTGGCATTCTGTTTCCCTCTAATTTTACAAATGCATGAAAGCTTGTGCTGCAGCAAGTCATCTATATCAAACAGCATTTTGGTCATGACCGTTTTTAAACCTTCGTTTGTAGATTGTTCATGCAGTCAAAGGGAAAGTCCCTGTTTTTGTTGATGGAGGAGTGCGGCGAGGAACAGATGTTTTCAAGGCATTGGCCCTTGGGGCACAAGCAGTACTGGTACAATCTTTTATAATTAGTTTGGCACATTCCTGATATTTCTCGATGTGGACTATCTGCTATATTAGTAAGGGGTATCGTAACAAACCCTTGGGGTATTTACGTGATAATATCATGCGAAGTTAGTAGAAACTATCTTTTCACATTATCAAAACACCTGAATCACAAATAAACAAGTGCCCTAGGACAAATGTTGACATTCTCTTAAATAGTGGTCTTCTTACTACAGATAGGAAGGCCTGTAGTATATGGGTTGGCGGCAAAAGGGGAAAGTGGAGTGAGAAGGGTCACTGAGATGCTGAAGGATGAGCTCGAGCTTACGATGGCACTATCTGGATGTCCCACCATAAAGGATATCACCAGGGGCCATGTGATAACGGATCGTGAGAGACTTCGTTCCTCTCTCTAAATTCATGCTGCAGCATCCATGAAGATAAGATTCACATAGGTAAATAAACAATACCCTTGTTGTATTATCGCTTGTAGTTTGCGATGTTATGTAAATAGTTGTCATGTTTCATGATCAAAAATAAAATTGGAGTCAGAGTCAGAGCATCAGTATAGATTTGTGATAGTCAAAGCTGGTTTTTTCTTGGTTCATCAGTAGATGTTAATGTCAAATAGTGCTTTTGAGCATCAAATTTGAAGCATAAAATCCTTGTAAGACATGTAATTGATCTGCCTCTTTTGACTCTACTACCTTCCAATCAACTTTGCCAAGTCAGTATCATCACGAATGTCCTCTAAATGATGCGAAAGAACAGTGCTTCCCACCAGCAGAAGGCTGGCTAAAATTAATTACAGACATGAGTGCTTTTCGGAAGTGATTAATGGATTGGATGCTCCTGTGTTTGGGCAAGTCCTGAGAGCACATTTTTGCCCCTAGTCATCCTCTACTATCCTCCTGCAGCCTTGGGGACTCTGTTTATTAGCTGCTACTTCTACCCTCGTAGCCCAAGCCAGCAGGTAATAGCGATTATTCCTGCTTGTACTCCAATGAAATTTAATTTTAGCCTTTTATTCCAACACAAGGTTCGAGAACATTGACAAACCAGATTATACATTGTCCCGCAGAATCTGGTAAGAGGTTCCAAGTCATATACATTTCCCCAGAGCCAAAATTGGAACCCAGATAAAGAAAATGAAATGAGCGAAGTCCATCTCCCTCTAATCAGTGGCCAATGGTTGTGCATCAGTCTACTTCTGCTCTTTTTTGCGGAATGGATCCTACACATGCAGTATAGCTCAGACCGTAAAGAATCCACACAGACGTGGTGACGTTACGTTACCGCATGTCAAATAAGAAAGAAATTTTTATCAAAGACATCTTTAAGTGGAGACAAAATGCAAAGCGTGCAATATCATTTCACAAGCTCAGACTAGTCTAGCTTTAAACAAACAGGATAGCACACGTATGGTTTCACTTTTCACGATTAAATAGACCTTCTACCTCTGGGCAGTTAGATGAACCTTAATCAGATATGTGGCTTAGGCATTACCGATTTACAACATGTCAACATTTCATTGTCCAGTTTCTGTATGTTGTACAATAGATGCTGTGGTTAGAAAGTTTCGTTAGAACATCCTTCTTGACTCAGGGGAAAACCCAGTTCCTAGCTCTAAAACCATGGTCGTGTTTGCTACGTAAACTCAGTTGGAGGATGATGGTGCAAACAAAGTCCGGGGTTAAGTTGTAAACATCCCAGGCCATTGGCCAAGGAGATCTATTTTGTACAGCCCAGAATCTTTCACAAACGGATGATCCCACCAGCAGATACTTGCTTGGAGAGAGATTCTGGATGATAGAAAGCATTTGGGTTCCGTCTGTTCTAGTGGATTCATCTTATGCAAGGATAAAGATTCGAAAAGTGGGTTATCTGACTCGACCTCATATTTTTATTTTTTTGGTAAAGGACTCGACCTATTATACCATTGGTGATGGAAAATATACTTGACTACGGCATAATGAGCAGGATCATTTCAGTGCTCTAGCTTGTGCAAGGTAGCGCGACATCTTATTCAGGGTTTGCAGTGGCGAGCCGATTAGCCAATCCAACAAGAGGGATACATTGTTATTGCCTGCAGCTATAAGTGTGGAAATCGGTGAAGATTCAGACCAAATAACAGCTGATGACGGACCGGTGGCAGCATTGATGCTCCTAATTGGCCCGCAGCTAAACCAATCCCTGATGCAATCGAGCTACATGTCACTGTCCACGGATTACTACATTCAACACATTAAACCCCGAGTAACACCGGACGCCCCTCTCGAGTAAAAGAGGGCACTGACTTGAGTGTTAACCACTCCTTTATGTGTTTCCATTATTGATGACAAATTGAAAAGTCAACACACCAAAATGAAAAGGCCTTGAGAATAACTACCAATACAGACCAAAAACGCCTTTTGGACTTCTTGATAATTGTCACAGCGCTATTATCTCACGTAAAGCCAATGAGTTTTCAAATGAGTGGGTCGGATCGGATCGAAAATAGTCCAACCTAAATAGATCCATTTAACCCGTTTTGATCCATTCAAATCAAATGACCCATACTTGACTCGACTTATATTACTAAAATACTTCCATATTTAATTCAATCTAGGAAGATTCACACTCAAACTGATGATGATAGTGCAGAATGAGAGAGCACGAGATTAAAGTAAGGGCGAGAAAGATGAGTCGAGTTTAGATAAGTTGTAAATCCATTTACGACCTATTTAACACTCATATTATATTTACATCCATTTACGACCTATTGATTGATATATGGTTTAAGAAATGAGTTTATGATCCATTTTGATAGTTTTACGCCGCACCAACCACAAATGGTAATGGACTTATGATGCAGGTTCTTATTCTTACAATGTCTTGACTCCTGAGTTTGAACTTGTTTGTGATGGTGGTCCAAGGACTTTTCACTCCGGTGAGTGAGATTTTAGATCTCCAGCACCTCCGGTGGGATTATGGTGATGGAGCTTCTCCACGATGGAGCTAGTAAGCAGTCTTTGACGGCTCTAGCTACATAAACAGATCATATTTGGTGTGAGTTAAAGACCTCTCTGCAATCTTAAATTCGCAAAATTCCATAACAGCAGATGGGTACGAAGCACGTTGGCCAAAAAACTGAATGTCATGGATCAATACGTCAAGTTGGCGAAGAGAATTTGAACAACGCGAATAATGCATTATTTCACTTTCTTTTGCTTCAAGTTCGAATACTCGATTCGCGGTAAATAGTATTGTACAAATTTGATTATGGAAGATCGACATGAGACCTACTATCGATAATATCATGTAACATTGCGATCGATGCACTCCATGATGAATCGCGTCTATGATAGATTGAGTCATAAATTTGATAGGGAAATATAGTTTAACTTGTTTAACTTATTCATAACATATTGTATATCCATAATTGTATATTGATAAGAGGTTTTCCTAATGACAATTTGCACCCCTTATTAGCTTATGACATCCACTTTTACATTGATTTGACTACATTATCTCTCACGGGTCTCACTCTTGATTAAAAATTATTTCTTACTTTTTTTTTCTTCGTTTTCTTCTATTTCAGTTTTACTAAAACGAAAATATTCGTACTCCTCTTAGACAACATTTATTAAATTAAATAAGGGGCCCGTTTTTTTTATTTAAGATTATTGCTTGCCTTCTTTTATTTTTTTTATTTTTTGGTTTTTTCCTTTTTTACCTCTTTTCCCAAAAATAGTTTATTTGGTAGATAGCTAACTAATTATTGTGTTTCCAACAAGAAAAAAACTAAGTTAATGAGTTGTCTATTTCTTTTTTTTTTTTACTGAGAAACTATTACTCAAAAAACAACTTAAGCATAAGTAAGAGTGAAAAAAATCATTTACAATTATAATTTTAATATGCTTAATTACGTTGTAGTTCATGTATTTTAACTGCTCAACTTTCATTTTATTCGGTGAATGTAACACTCTAATTTTTAATTATTTATCGTGTGATGCATTCGATATTTTGAGTGATCATGATCCGTTCTTCTTTTTATAGCAAGAACACTCTAAAAGCCCAATCAATCAAAGGAGACCGGTCTTTCTTCTGACTTGCAGTAGAAATATTATGTCAATCACGATAATTACCTTTCATATCACAACTAAGAAGAACATATTTATCTTTCTTTGACCTTTTTATAGAAACAAAATAACCTTAATCAAGAAGATACGTCCGCACACTTCTCAAAAGATCCTCTCGTGTTAGAAAATTACCCGGTCAAGTTTCAAATGAACTTGTTGAGATGATTGATTGCTATTTTCGCCATTCGTACTTTGATTATCAATAGATACATTTAAGCATAGAACAATATTGTCTTTCCATAGTGACTGTACAACAAAAAACAATACTATCAAATATGAATAAATTGTGGATAATGCAAACATCAACCAAAATATTCAATTTTTGAGTAAATTCTTGTAAATTTGTACCAAGAATAGAAGTCAAATAATTCACAACCATGAAAATAATATAGGGAAGTAAAGTATACAATTTACAAATAAAACTAATCTTTCTTTATTCTAATACATGATTAGTGCTTCCTCTGATTGTAATGTTGGAAATAAGTTCAGAAGAGGATAAATACCAAGGAAATGTAACGGGGGCGGAAGAAGTGGCTTCCATGAAAAAAAAACATGTTATTTGGAAGGGACGTTTTCGTCTTTTAATAAAATTGAAAAAGAAGAAGGAAGAATAAACATAAGAAATGATTTTAAATATAGAATGGGACGTGCATGAATTATCCTCATTCATAGCTTCATTATAATATTATATTGACGATAGTCCCAATCAACTGCCTCGTTTCGCTCAACTCATCACTGTCCTAAATCGAGTTTCGTCCTTGAACCAGAGATTTTGCTCCGATCGTGTGAAAAAACCCAAGGTTCGATCTTGCTTATCCTGCGAAACATCGTGCCACTTTCGATCGTCTCTCTCTTCTTTGATTCGAGTGCGCAGAGTGACTCGTCTGCTCTGCACTCTCTTGAGCATCCGTAGCGTCTGCGATGCGGAAAGATCGCATTTTTTTTTTTTTGGGTGCGCATGCGGTCATGACTGGCGAAAAGTTCGTTGACTCGTCGTCATGTGCGAGTTTGTGATAAAGGTTCATGTGGGTGGTTGGGCTAGCGCAAGATCCGGAAATGGTGGCGCCGACTCGTTCTCGAGATCGTCTTAGCGTGCTGATAGGTTCAAGGTTCGGCTATGTGTGACTTCATGAGTCACCCGAGCTTTAGAGGAACGGCGAGCGTGTTGATGAAGTATGGTGCCGTGTGCGAAATGACTTTGGGTTGATTACTGGCAGAATATGACAAGGACTTGATTCTGTTCTAAATTTATGAGCTGCGTGTGGCTTTGATGTTGATTGCGTTTTGATATGTTTGTGTGCTGTACTTTTAGCTGTAGATACGGCGAGGGATGTGGGTGCATTACGATCCCCATTCCATACTTTTCGCTCTTCTGTTTAGATTTAGTGTGAATTCGTGCGGGAACATTCAAGTTGCAGGTATGCTGTTAGTTTATGGTAAATTGTTTTAGATCTTTTGTAGGTTCATTTGCTTGATGTGTTATTTTGCGTGCTCTTAGTATGGGTATGCAATGGACTAGTGACATACTTTGAAGTGAGATGATCTGACTTTGCTACTTACGTTACGTCGGTATTTGTTTATAAGTTGCATCTTGATTTTAGGACCGTATATGAAGGGAAGAGTATTTGTAGGGCTATTGTTGTGGTCACCTTTTGTTGACAATCAAAATTCGTGGAGTCACATGTAGGAGAAATTGTTAAGCTGTTGAGTTAATAACACTTTATATTTTCATTCAGGAAACATGGCCGGGGATCCTGTCAACGTGAATGAGTATCAAGAATTGGCTAGGCAAGCCCTTCCGAAAATGTACTATGATTTTTTTGCAGGTGGAGCGGAAGACCAGTATACACTTAAAGAAAATGTGGAAGCATTTCGCAGAATAACGTAATACCTAATGAATGCTGGTCAGATTAAAATCTGCACCAACCATATTATGTTGTTTGTTAATTCTCAACACATGTATTTCTGGCAGGTTCAGGCCGAGAATCCTCATTGATGTGAGCAAAATTAGTTTGTCGACTACTATATTGGGCTATAACGTTGCTGCACCCATTATGATTGCTCCAACTGCTTTGCATAAGTTAGCACATCCTGAAGGTGTGAAACCTGAATTTTCTAGGAGGAGCTCTTTCACAGGTTTCCTTGTTTTGATTTTAATGATGCAATTTTTCATCTTTTAGGAGAGGTTGCTACCGCAAGAGCAGCTGCTGCATCTAATGTCATCATGGTAATAGATTACCAAATATTTTTTATCTTAAATTTGCTGCTATAACATACTCAATTCAACTTTTTACTCTAGATTCTTTCGTATATGTCTATGTGCACTGTGGAAGAAGTCGCGTCCAGCTGTGATGCCATTCGATTCTTTCAAATATATGTAAGCATCTATTTGATTAAGAATCTCCAGTTCTCTTGGCTTTGTACATTCTCCATTAAGATTTCATCTCCATAATGATTGCATCTCCTTATGCAGGTATACAAGAGACGGGATATTACAGCTCAGCTTGTACAAAGAGCTGAAACAAGTGGATACAAAGCAATTGTTCTTACTGTCGATGTTCCCAGACTTGGCAGAAGGGAGGCAGACATAAAGAACAAGTAAAATGCTTTCCTCTCCCTCTCTCGCTCCCCCACCCCATTGGGGCATGGATATCATGGTCATAAAACAAAGTTCGGGTACAGTTAACTCTCTCTCTCTCTCTCTCTCTCTCTCTCTATGACAGAATGGTAGCACCTCAGTTGAAGAATTTTGAAGGTCTACTCTCAACTCAAGTTGTCTCTGTGAGTGAATGATTTCTTTTCTATTTGAGAATCTGTCAGTAGCAATATAATTTTTCCTATTCAATGGAGATTCATGCATGGGGATATATCTATGTTACTAATATCTCATTTACCAATCTACTTTGATGGGCATGGAGGCTGTTTTCGTCATTAGCTGCCTACCCTGTTATGTGCTGCTCTATTTTTTCATAATTTGTAACTCTCTTTGACATTAGCAAGGTAGCAAAACAGAAAGAAATGCTCACTATGGCACTGATGTTTGTGGATATCATGGTATTAGGCTCAGCCTAGTGGAGATTTATTTAATGAGCTCTGTGCTTCTCTTGTGCAAAGCTTGCCCTTGGGGCAAAGAGTATTGTATTCATTGGCTCTCTTTTCTCTATAAATGTTCCATTTGTTTAATATTTGTGTCTGGAGGAATTGTTTTTATAGTTCATTTGCTTAGGGAACATAATTCTACTGTTGTTTCTTGAGGTGAAGAAACAAGAAACAAAGGGTTCGGATAATGTGAGGCAACAGAAAATGTATGGTCAATACTTGACCATTGAAGACATTTTTGATGCCTAAATAACCTTATAGAGATGACTTAAATTTTCATAGTTTGTTAAATGCAGAAATTTGGCATAACATCTCTCTCACTCTCGCTCCCCTTTTCCTTTGCCTCCGCTGCAATTTGCAGGATGAGGGTTCGAGCGTACAAGCTTTTGCTGATTCAACTTTTGATGCTTCTTTGACTTGGAAGGTGAACCTCCATACCATCTTAAATTACTTTGTAATTAATCCTTGAAATTTTTTCTGGGTGATGTTTCATCAAAAGAATCTTGTTTTCTGAATGAATGAGATGTGTGAGGTGGTGTCATCCAGTGTGGAAATAGTTTTGATAGCTATCTTACGGTGACTTTTTTCATTCAATTTTCGTTTGTCGTCATGATCTACGAATGATAACTGGATCTTTATAATGTCTCTGTTTGCTTTATTTGGTATCTTGGTTGTCACGTAACTAAATTGCAATGCTGCAGGACATTGGATGGTTGAGATCAATTACAAAATTGCCAATTCTGATCAAGGGAGTTCTTACACACGAAGATGGTAAGATCTAGGATTGTATTCTAATAGAAAAGTAGTTGAGGATTCGTCTGAAGACTGTTTTGTGTCTTAATTTGAACTATAGCTGACTTAGCATATTCATTGCTTAAACCAGTGTTCCAAAACCAGATTAGAGATTGAGCTGAATTGCTGTCCCATACCAGGTTGAACTGATTGAAATCGGCTAAAATCTGTGGCTAAAAAACCTTTTGGTTTGGTTTTAAAAACACTAGCTTAAATGAGAAGTCTGATTTTAAGATGGCTTAAGACCTGGAAAAATTTGTACTTTAAGGATCCTTTTAATTTTATCCCAGAGTTTAGAAGATATTACCTTGAACTTCATTAATTGCTTTAAATCAATCTGTCAACCAATTTTCAGGTAGCGTGGCCATAAATAGCAACTGACAAGACCGTCTGTTTTGATCTAATTTGGCACTGATTCTTTTAATAGATAAAAATTTTAACCACGTATGCATACACGAGCAAAGGGATCATTGCATTTACAAGGAAAATAAAATGAAAGTCAAGAATGACGGCTTGAGAACTTGTCACCTGTGCCAAAATCTATTTTTCCATTCTGATTTGTGCTAGATTTGATGGAATTCGTTAGGATTTTTCAATAGTGCAGATTCGTGCACGTGCTGTTGTTTTATTTTAGATGAGGTCTATAGTGAGCACCACGTCATTGCCAGTTCATCACCGTATAAACAGTTCCATCGGTAATATACAATACATCGACACCATAGCGAACAGTTGGGTACGATTAAATTGACATTGAAGGTCAGGATAGTGTGAAAAGCAGTTTGATGCTTAATGTAGAACTGAAAAAAATCTTTTCAGTGAAGGAGAATTTTGTGATAACTTGGGGTTTGATTGTATATCTAGTTTGTAGAGTGTGACCTTTAGCATTAAACTTTGAAGATTCTTCAGTTCATCTTGAAAGGAAACAACAATATGCCTCAATTAGTTTGGTAGTTCAAACACCATAGTCATTCTGTTGGGGAAGTCGTATGAGTTAGGAATTTTAATGGTAATGGGATATTGTCTGTCTTCATTTTGTCATCGCTGCTATTAGGACCTTGTGTTCTCTGATATTGGATTGAAGCATCTTATTCATCTAATGGAATTTCATATTGCTTCTCAGTATACTGTATCTGTTGTTACTACTATTGGTTGTTGCATACTCGACAAATTTATCGACAAGCTTGTATGCCCTCATTGGCAGCAATTAAGGCAGTGGAAGCAGGTGCTGCTGGGATAATTGTCTCAAATCATGGAGCTCGACAGCTAGATTATAGTCCAGCCACGATATCAGTCCTGGAAGAGGTGCCTACTTTTACTAACTCCTTTGTCGGGCAGGTTTAATAATAGATTCTAGAAGTTTGGAGCATTTGTAAACACTGGATAAGAGTAAATGCACCCGGTTTTGCCTCCTGAAAATAAAGCACATGGCATTCTGTTTCCCTCTATTTTTACAAATGCATGAAAGCTTGTGCTGCAGCAAGTCATCTATATCAAACAGCATTTTGGTCATGACTGTTTTTAAACCTTCGTTTGTAGGTTGTTCATGCAGTCAGAGGGAAAGTCCCTGTTTTTGTTGATGGAGGAGTGCGGCGAGGAACAGATGTTTTCAAGGCATTGGCCCTTGGGGCACAAGCAGTATTGGTACAATCTTTTATAATTAGTTTGGCACATTCCTGAAATTTGGTACTCGTAACAAACCCTTGAGGTATTTACGTGATAATATCATGCGAAGTTAGTAGAAACTATCTTTTCACATTATCAAAACATCTGAATCACAAATAAACAAGTGCCCTAGGACAAATGTTGACATTCTCTTAAATAGTGGTCTTCTTACTACAGATAGGAAGGCCTGTAGTATATGGGTTGGCGGCAAAAGGGGAAAGTGGAGTTAGAAGGGTCACTGAGATGCTGAAGGATGAGCTCGAGCTTACGATGGCACTATCTGGATGTCCCACCATAAAGGATATCACCAGGGGCCATGTGATAATAAACCGCGAGAGACTTCATTCCTCTCTTTGAATTCACGCTGCAGCATCCATGAAAATGAGATTCACATAGTCAAATAGACGATACCATTGTTGTTTTATCATTTGTAGTTTGCCATGTTATGTAATTAATTGTCATGTTTCATTATCAAAAATAAAATTGGAGTCAGAGTAAGAGCATCAGTATAGATTTTTAGTGGTCAAAGCTGGTTTTTCCATGGTTCTTTAGTAGATGTTAATGTTCAATAGTACTTTTGTGCATTAAATTTGCAGCATAAAATCCTTGTAAGACATGAAATTGATCTGCGTCTTCCGACTCTAATAACTTCCAATCAACTTTGTCAAGTCTGTATCATCACGAGCGCCCCTCTAAATGATGCGAAAGAACAGTTCTTCCCCACCACAAGATGGCTGGGTAAGATGAGTACAGACTTTAAGTGCTTTTCGGAAGTTGTTGATAAAATGGATGCTCCTGTGGTCGTGCATTTCCGGAGAACATATTTTTACCCCTACTCATCCTCTACTATCCTCAGCAGGCTTGGGGCCTCTGTTTGTTAGCTGGTACTTCTACCTAGGGGTGTCAAAAAGACCCGAGCTGGCCCGGCCCGACCTGATCAGGTCCGGTTTGGCCCTAAAATTTTGAGTAGTTTGGGGTTGGGCCTTAGTCTTTTCGGGTAGGGCTTTTAGCCTTCTACCGTTGTAGCCCAAGCCAGCACGTCACAGCCTTTATTCCCGCATGTACTTCAATGAAATTTAATTTTTGCCTTTTATTCCAACACAAGGTTCACATTGACGAGCAAACCAGATTGCAGATTGTCCCGCAAAATCTGGTAAGAGATTCCCCAGTCATATACATTTCCCCAGAATCCGCTACAATGTTAAAGTGATTATATTGAGCATCAGACTCTGTTGGCTTATAGAACAGAAAAGACAGAAGAAAATGGAAAAGAGAAGGGTTATTATTATGATGAAAAATCTCAAATTAATATACACATGATAATTTCACTATAAATTGATTTTTGATTACCAAAAATTTCAAATTGGTATACTTGTGATAATTTTACTCTTCGTCAATTTTCATTAAATTTTAACGTCAAATTTTCGAGTCGGATGTCACGTGCCAATTGACGAGTGTCTAGTTTAGGGTTTTACTCTCCATTTGTCATATCAATTTGTGATTTTTCATGATATTAATCTAATTTAACAAAGGGTAAATTTATTATAAATGTACAAATTTGGGGTTTTTAATGATCAAAAAATTAATTTGGGATAAATTTATCATAAATGTATTAATTTAGAGTTTCGGTAATTAAAAATTAATTTGAGATAAATTTATAAAACGTGTACCAGTTTGAATTTTTTTTGTTATACCTACCCAAAGAGAATAATGGCAGGCAGCCTTTCATCGGACGCGATCGCTGGTAATCACTAATCAGTAAATCCCCCATCCCCAACAGTAACCGAGGCATTCGACCAGAGGTTTTGCTCCGTTCGTGCGAAAACCCAAGGCTCCCATTTGCTTATCCTACCCTTCGGATCGTCTCTCTTCTTTGATTCGAGTGCGCAGCGCAGTGTAACTCCCCTGCTCCGAACTTTTTGGGCATCCGTATGGCCGAGCGTCTGCGATGCAGAAAGATCGCATTCTTTTTGTTTTTTTCCTTCTGCCGTCATGGCTAGCGAAAAGATTATTGACCGACATGTAGGAGTTTGTGACGAAGGTTCATGTGAGTGGTTAGGCTAGCGTGAGATTCTGAATGCCGTTGGGCTACGCGTTTTGATGTGTTCGTGTTCTGTAGTTATGGCTATACATACGTCGAGGGATGTGGGTGCATTACGATCGCTATTCCATACTTTTCACTCTCCTGTTTAGATTTAGTGTGAATTCGTGTGGGCACATTTAACTTGCAATTATGCCGTTAGTGTTTATGGTAAATTGTTTTAGACCTTCATTTGCGCGAGTGTGTGGTAAAAACGGCACCCTTATACGGTGTCGTTAGCTTAGCAGCATCCTTAGGAGAAATTGTTGAGCTGAGGTAATAAATGCTTAAATTTTTATTCAGGAAACATGGCCGAGGATCCTGTCAATGTGAATGAGTATCAAGAATTGGCTAGGCAAGCCCTTCCAAAAATGTACCATGATTTTTATGCCGGGGGAGCAGAAGACCAGTATACACTTCAACAGAACACGGAAGCCTTTCGCAGAATAACGTAATGACTAATGAATACTGGTCAGATTTAAATCTGCAGCAACCATTTTATGTTGTTCGGTAATTCTCAACACATGTATTTCTGGCAGGTTTAGGCCGAGAATCCTCATTGATGTGAGCAAAATTAGTTTGTGGACTACTATATTGGGCTATCACGTTTCTGCCCCCATTATGATTGCTCCAACTGCTAGGCATAATTTAGCACATCCTGAAGGTGTGAAACCTGAATTTTTTCGGAGGAACTCTTTCGCATGTTTGCTTGTTTTGATTTTAGCGATTCAATTTTTCCATCTTCCAGGAGAAGTTGCCACCACCAGAGCAGCTGCTGCATGTCATGTCATCATGGTAATAGATTACCGAATACTTTTAATCTCAATTTGCTGCCATGACATACTCAATTCACCTCTTTACTCTAGATTCTTTCATATATGTCCACGTGCACTGTAGAAGAGGTCGCGTCCAGCTGTGATGCCATTCGATTCTTTCAAATATATGTAAGCATCTATTTGATTAAGAATCTCCAGTTTTCTTGGCTTTGTACATTCTCCATTAAGATTTAATCTCAATAATTAACGCATCTCCTTGAGCAGGTATACAAGAGACGGGATATTACAGCTCGGCTAGTACAAAGAGCTGAAAGAAGTGGATACAAATTTATTGTTCTTACTGTTGATGTTCCCAGACTTGGCAGAAGGGAGGCAGACATAAAGAACAAGTAAAATGCTTTCCTCTTCCTCTCTCGCTCCCCCATCCTCCTGGGGCATGGATATCATGGTCATGAACAAAGTTCAGGTACAGTTAACTCTCTCTCTCTCTCTCTCTCTCTCTCTCTCTCTCTCTCTATGACAGAATGATAGCTCCTCAATTGAAGAATTTTGAAGGTCTAATTTCAACTCAAGTTGTCTGTGTCAGTGAATGATTTCTTTTCTACTTGAGGATTTGACAATAGCAATATATTTTTACCTATTTAATGGAGATGCATGCATGGGAAGATATCTATGTTCTTAATATCTCATTGACCGATCTCCTTTGATGGTTTGGAGGCTGTTTTCGTCATCATCTTCATACCCTGCTATATGCTGCTCTATTTTTTCGGTGTCTGTAACTCTCTTTGGCATTAGCAAGGTAGCAAAACTAAAAAAAATGCACACTATGGTGTTGGTGTTTGTTGATATCATGGTATTGGGCTCAGCCTAGAGGAGGTTTATCCCAGTGAGCTCTGTGCTTCCCTTAAGCAAAGCTTGCCCTTGGGGCAAAGAGTATTGTATTCTTTGACGCTCTTTTCTCTATAACTGTTCAGTTGGATTATATCTTTTCTGGAGGAGTTTTTTATAGTTGATTTGCTTAGAGAACATAATGTTTTACCCTTGTATCCTGGGGCAAAGAAACAAAGGGTTCGGATCACGTCAGGCAACAGGAAATGTATGGTTAATAATTGACCGATGAAGACATTTTGACTGCCTAAATAACCTCTTGAGAGATATCTCAAATTTTTATGGTTTGGTAAATGCCCGAAATTAAGCATAACATCTGTCTCACTCGCTCTCCCCTTTTCCTTTGCCTCCGCTGCAATTTGCAGGATGAGGGTTCAAATGTAAAAGCTTTTGCTGATTCAACTGTTGATGCTTCTTTGAGTTGGAAGGTGAACCAACATACCATCTTAAATTACTTTGTAATTAATCCTTGAAATTTTTTCTGGGATGATATTTCATCAAAAGAATTGGGTTTTATGAATGAATGAGATGTGCGAGGTAGTGTCATCCAGTGTAGAAATAGTTTTAATAGCTATCTTATGATGACTTTTGTCATTCAATTTTCCCTTGTGGCCGTGACCTACAAATGATAAGTGGATCCTTGTAATGACTCTATTTGCTTTATTTGGTATCTTGTTGGTCATGTAACTAAATTACAATGCTGCAGGACATTGGATGGTTGAGATCTATAACAAAATTGCCGATTCTGATCAAGGGAGTTCTTACACACGAAGATGGTAAGATCTAGGATTGTATTCTCAAAGAAAAGTGGTTGAGAATTCGTCTGAAGACCGTTTTGTGTCCTACTTTCAACTAGAGCTTACTTAGCATATTCATTACTTAAACCGGTGTTCCAAAACCAGATCAGAGATTGAGCTGAATTGCTGTCCCATACCAGGTTGAACTGATCGAAATCGGCCAAAAACTGTAGCTAAAACCTTCCAGTTTGGTTTTAATAACACTAGCTTAAATGAGAAGTCTTACTTTAAGATCGCTCAAGACCTGGAAAAATTTGTACTTTAAGGTTCCTTTTAATTTTATCTCAAAGTCGAGAAGATATTACCTAAAACTTCAATATTTGCTTCAAATCAATTTGTCAACCAATTTTCAGGCAGGGTAGCCATAACTAGCAGCTGACAAGACTGTCTGTCTTCGAGCTAATTTGGCATTAATTCTTTTAATAGACAAAAATTTTAACTATATATGCATGCATGAGCAAACAGATCATTGCATTTGCAATGAATATAAAAGGAAAGTCAAGAGTGATGGCTTGAGAACTTGTCAACTATGCCAAAATCTATTTTTGCATTCTCAATTGTGCTAGATTTGAAGGAGTTCGTCAGGGTTATTTAATAGTGCAGATTCGCTTTTGTGCTGTTGTTTTATTGTATATGAGGTGTGAACCCATTTCTATAGTGAGGACCACATCATTGCCGGTTCGTCACTGTATAGGCAGCCCCATTAGTTAGGTATGATTTAATCGACATTGAAGTTCGAGATAGTGTGAAATGCAGTTTTGAGGCTTAACGTAGAACTGAAAAAAATCCGTAAAGTGCGGGAGAAATTTGTGATAGCTTGAGGTTTGATTGTATATCTAGCTTTGTAGAGGGCGAACATCTCGCATTAAACTTTGAAGATTCGTCAGTTCATCTTGAAAGGAAACAATATTATGCCTCAATTGGTTTGGTAATTCAAACATAATAGTTATTCCGGGGGGGGGGGGGGGGTGGGGAAGTTGTATCAGTTAGGAATTTTGATGGTAATGGGATACTGCCTGTCTTCAATTTGTCCTCGCTGCTATTAAGACCTTGTCTTCTCTGATATTGGATTGAAGCATCTTATTCATCTATTGGAATTTACCATTTTGCTTCTCAGTATACTCTGTTGTTACTACTATTGGTTGTTGCATACTCAACAACCTTATCAACAAGCTTGTATGCCCTCATTGGCAGCAATTAAGGCAGTGGAAGCAGGTGTAGCTGGGATAATTGTCTCGAATCATGGAGCTTGACGGCTAGATTATACTCCAGCCACGATAGCAGTTCTGGAAGAGGTGCCTATTTTTACGAATTCCTTTGATCGGCAGGCTTAATAATAGATTCCAGATCTTGGAGCATTTGTAAACACTGGATAAGAGTAAATACACCCGGTTTGGCCCCCTGAAAATAAAGCACAGCGGTATTCTGTGTCTCTCTATTTTTACAAATGCATGAACTTGTGCTGCAGCTAGTGATCTCTAAAACATCATTTTGGTCATCAGTGTTTCTATTAAACCTTCGATTGTAGGTTGTTCACGCAGTCAAAGGGAAAGTCCCTGTTTTTATTGATGGAGGAGTGCGGCGAGGAACAGATGTTTTCAAGGCATTGGCCCTTGGGGCAGAAGCTGTACTGGTAAAATCTTCTAATTAGTTTGTAGAAACTATCTTTTCACAGTACCAAAACACTTGAATCACGACTGAATAAGTGAACTAGGACAATTATTGACATTCTCCTAATAGTGGTCTTCTTACTACAGATAGGAAGACCTGTTGTATATGGGTTGGCGGCAAAAGGGGAAACTGGAGTTAAAAGGGTCATTGAGATGCTGAAGGATGAGCTCGAGCTTACGATGACACTATCTGGATGTCCTACCATAAAGGATATTACCAGGGGCCATGTGATAACCAACTGCGAGAGACTTCATTCCTCCCTCTGAATTTGCGCTGCAGCATCCATGAAGATAAGATTCACATAGGCAAATAGATGATACCCTTGTTGTATTATTGTTGGTAGTTTGCCATGTTATGTAAATAGCCGTCTGTGTCTCGTGATCAAAAAGAAAATTGGAGTTGAGTCAGAGCATGAGTAGATATTATGATAGTCAAAGCTGGTTTTTTTCTTGTTTCATCAGTAGATGTTAATGTTTAATGCTTGTCTTTGGACTCTAATACCTTCCTATCAACTTTGTCAGGTTAGTATCATCACGAATGCCCCTCTAAATGATGCGAAAGAACAGTTCTTCCCACCGCATGAAGGCTGGGTAAAATTAAGTACAGGCACAAGCGCTTTTCGGAAGTTATTAATAAAATGGATTGCTCCTGCGGTCGTGCATATCCTGAGAACACAACATTGTTGCCCCTACTCATCCTCTACTCTCCTCCTGCAGCCTTGGGGCCTCTGTTTATTAGCTGATTCTTCTACCCTCGTAACCCAAGCCAGCAGGTAAAAGCGATTATTCCCACACGTACTCTGATGAAATTTAATTTTAGCCTTTTATTCAAACAC
Source organism: Syzygium grande (assembly GCA_024733475.1). Classification (NCBI taxonomy): domain Eukaryota; kingdom Viridiplantae; phylum Streptophyta; class Magnoliopsida; order Myrtales; family Myrtaceae; genus Syzygium; species Syzygium grande. Next base: position 41,933,308 of record JAMXDD010000006.1, read on the forward strand.
GAGGTTCAAGAACATCGACAAACTAGATTAAAGATCGTCCCACAGAATCTGGTAAGCGATCCCAAGTCATATAAATTTCTCCGGGACCAAACTTAGAATACGGTGAAGAAAATAAAAGGAGTGAAGTTCGTCTCCCCATAATCACTTCACCAATGTTTGTGCATGAGTCTGCTTCTGCTCTTGCTTGCGGAATGGATCCTACAGATGCAGAAAGATACAGTATAGTTCAGACCGTAAAGAATCCACACAGACGTGGTCATGTTACGTTACTGCATGTCAAGTCAGAGAAATTTTTATCAAAGACGACATCTTTAAGTGGAGAGAAAATGCAAAGTGCGTAATATCGTTTCACAAGCTCAGACTAGTCTAGCTTTAAACAAACAAGGTAGCACATGTATGGTTCCAATTTTCATGATAAGATGGACTTACTAGCTCTGGGAAGTAAGATGAACCTTAATCAGATATGCGGTTCAGGGAATACCGATTTAAAACCTGTCAACTTTTCATCTTCCAGTTTCTGTATGTTGTATAATAGATGCTGTGGAAGTTTCGTGGAACATCCCTCAAGACTCCGGAGAAACCCTCTTGATGACTAGGGAGAAACAGGAAAATTGTCAAAAAATCTTAAATTTATTGTACGGCTGTCAATTCAGTTCTATACTTTTTAGTTTTGTCAATTTAGTCATAAACCTTTTAAAAAGTTACCAATCTAGTTTTGAACTTTTTAATTGTGTCAATTTAGTCATAAACCTATAGATTATTTGTCAATTTAGTCCTCAATTTTTTAACTAATTGCCAATTTAGTCCTTTTGACTAATTTTGATAGGAAATTGCTGACGTGGTAGTCTAATTGGCACTGGCCGTCTTACATGGCGCCGATGTGGATAATTTTATATATTTTTTTAAAATTTCAATCTTTTTATTGAATATTTTATTTTATTCTTTTCTTTTCTTTTCTTTTTTTTCCTTTCTTCTTCGTTGAGCTGGCGGGGGTTGTGTGCCACTAGGCCCAGGTGAGGGCCGCGAAGCCCTCGTCGGCTGTGGGTGAGGACGTTGCGGCCAACAAGGGCATCGTGAGCCCTCTTTGTGGCTAGTAATGGCTTGGGTGAGGGCCACGATGCCCTCGCCTTGCCAGATCTGGCAAAGGTGGTGTGACCCTTGCCGAATTTGGCGAGGGCTCGTGAGTCCTTGTTGTGGCCGGCGAGGGCATCTGTAACATCCTTATCTTACTTTTGGGGTTATTTATTGACATTACAGGCTTGTCGCTATCCCGTTTCTTTCATTTGATTATTAAGCACATGCAAAAACGCGTGTATAAACAAATTCCCAAACATAATAATAACTGGAAATCAAGGAAATCATAACAGGTAAGACACATTATTGCCATTTAACTTAAACATATTTTACAAGCCCTTTTTCAACGGGCTGTTCCACGTACAAATCATATAACAAGCGAAGGCCGAGGTTAAACCTAACTCCTCTATGTCATCCTTCATTTTACAGACCTGAAAAGAAAAATAACGGGGAATGAGTCGGGGAGACTTAATGAGTAAATTCATTAATACTCGTGCATGATGATGTCTTGCTATTGTACTAGCGCATACAAATATTTTCCCCGCCTTTTGTTGATGGCAAATTAATAGCAAAGACTTTAACCTTGTCCTTACTATGTTCACATGGAAACTTATCTTTATCTGGTCACATAAATTTGGGTTATCAATAAACACACATACCGGCACATATATATAATTCATTTATTATATACTGGCACACATATGAAATTCATTTATTGTTATCTTGGCTCAACTGGGGCATCCCGATTCAACCGAGGCATCTAGCTTCATGCTAGACATCTTGGCTCAACCAAGGCATCTCGGCTTAATCGAGGCATCTCGGGGCTAGCTTATCTAAGGCATTCGGGCTCGACCAAGACATCCTAACTCAACTAGGGCATCCCGGCACTAGTTGATTGAGGCATCCGGGTTCAATCCATGGCATCCTAGCTCAACTAGGGTATCATGGCGTTAGTTTACCAGGCATTGTTTACCAGGCATTGCCGCCAATGCTATATGACGATGGTCTTCTTCTTTTATTTAGTGATCACACATCATAGATCACATAAGCCGATTTATTATCTTGATTCCATTAGTCCATGCAATCAAGCCTAAATGCGTGCCGTGCTTGTGTAATCATGATTTCTAGAACATTCGCCTAACATGCGGGTCACGGTCGAGGGCACGTGGTTCGTCCGCCATGTTGAGCGCCGGCATGAAGCCGAACTTGGCATGGATCTACACATCCCAATGTAAATCTGCACTAAGCCAAACTTGTCCCGTGACGCCACAACATGAGTACAAGACAATACGATATCCTCGTTTCGTGACTTGTACGTGCCTTGACTTATGATTATGAAACAAAACAAGAAGCATTCATGCAAACATCGAGCATTACAAACATGATTATTACTCGAGCCAAACTCGTAACATCACGTCCTATCCTCTTATAAATCAATAAGCATGGATGAGAACATTAAGCATGGTAACAAGTGATGCATGCAATATCGAGACAAACAACAACATGCAAGTCTCAACAAAGGCTCAACAACTCATCATAACTTCCTATTCCGAGATTAGGGAATTCACTTACATACCACATTCTAATCACGTAACACACTGCCCTACTCAAATGTTAGGGAATTCACTCACCTATAATCACAAGAAAATGTCTACAGTGGTCGACGTCAGCAAATGGCGAGAGAGAGAGAAATGTTTGGCTTAAGGGTGAGAGATGAGAGAGGCGAGGAAGTGGTGTGATAAAGGGGGGCGGGGGCAACTAAGCCTATTTATAGGTAAGCCAACTTGTTCCCCAAGCTTAATCATGAAGAAAAGATAAATGATATAATGAAATAACCCCTAAAGTCAAGTGCTATCATGACTATGATCTAGAAAATCTTGATCATTAATGACATTAATGGAGGAGAACCAAAATGAAATAATGAAATAATCTAGCAAATCTTAACAATTAATAGCTCTCTCTCTTTCCCTCCTTCTCTCTCTTGGCTCCCTCTCGGTTTCCCCCATTCTTGGTCGACTTTCTCATTTGTTATTAACTCATTATTGGTGACAATAAGTCACCATGCTCCAATAATGAGAGTGAACAATTCAACTATTGAGCAATTATGGAGGGGGACACCTAAACATGACTCAATAATGGTGGCTTCAACAAGAAGAATTGGCCCTCGACTTGGCCAATTTCGTTTTCATATCTCACCCATTCGTGTGACCTCTAATCAAAACTTGGCATAGCTCATTTGAAAGCTTAGAATGAGCATATTAAATCACTAGAAGACATCAAGTTAAGATTCCAATGTTTTCATATAGAAATGATGAATCTTTGAAATTTGATAAAACCGCCAGTTTTTGCACTGTTTTAAAAATTGGGCTTAAAAATATAGTAAATGAACTCTGAAAATTCCCAAATTTGAATATGTCATAAACAAGATCATAAAAACATTTTCCACAAAGAACATAAAATATGAATATTTCTGTAAACACAGCTTTTAGTAGCTCAAAACAAACTAAAATCGGTTTGCTGCAACAGAATCTTTGCTTCTCAAAGTAAGCTCTTTTCAGAATCCATATCATCTCCAACCATTCCCAAATTTATATATGTTGTAGAGAAAGAAGTATTTAACAAATTTTGTGAAGGAAGTTTGTTCAAAATCAGCCCAGAAAAGTTTATAGAAAATCGAGAAGGTGCGAACATCACAGAAATACCCATTTTGGGCAGTTTTACACTGTTTAAATTAGGCTATCGTACTACTCATATCAAGTCTAAAAATTCTGAAATTAAAGTATATGAAACTTTAAGATGTTTAGAGAAACTTTTAAGAGGGAAGTTTTTTGAAATTCGGATCACAAAAGTCTTAAAAAAAAAACAAAATGAAATGGGTACAAAGTATCCGAATTTGGGTTTTCTGAATAAGAATAAAATTGGCTTTGATTGGAAAACCACCAAACTTAAACCATAACTAGTTTCCCAGGATTGAAATTGAGGATGTTATAGCATCGCGAGCCATCACTTGCCCTCGTTGTGGTTGGCGACGACCTGATCCCTTGTTGCGGTTGGTGAGGGCATCGTGGCCCTGGCCTAGTCCCTCGTCGGCCACAGCGAGGGCGTGCAAGGGCCGCGACGCCCTTGCCCATGACCGACGACGGCTTTGTGGCCCTCGCCCATGATCGACGATGGCTTCGCAACCCTCGCCCCAGCCGGTTGGTGTCGCCGGCCCTTGCCTAGTGGCTGGCCACCTCCACCGGCCCTTGCCAACTCAACGAAGAGGAAGAAAGGGAAAAGTAAAAATAAAAGAAAAGAAAATAATAAAAATAAAATAATCAATAAAAAATTCAAAATTTTTTAAAAATAAAAAAAATATCCACATTAGTGACACATAAGACGACTAGCATTGACGTTAGCGATTTCTAACCAAAATTAGTTGGAAGGACTAAATTGGCAATTCATTAAAATATTTAGGACTAAATTGATAAATAGTCAATATGTTTAGGACTAAATTGGCAAAATTAAAAGGTTTAGAATTGAATTGGAAACTTTTTAAAAGATTTAGGATTGAATTGGCAAAATTAAAAGTTTAGGATTGAATTGGCTGCCGTACAATATGTTTAAGACTTTTTGGACAATTTTCCCCAGGAAAAACCCAGTTCCTAGCTCTGAAGCCATGGCCGAGTTTGCTTCGTAAACTTAGTTGTAGGATGTTGGCTGATGCAAATAAAGTCGGGGGGTTAAAGTTTTGAAAGCCTGCTTGCAACATAGTAAATTTATGAGAGGTGACAAGAAAGAATTGGTAAATTTATAACAAATAGAAGGGTAAAACTCTAATTAGTACATCCTTTAATTGCCACGTATCATCCAACTCTGCAATTTGATGGTAAAATTTAACGAAATTAAAAGAAGATAAATTTGTCATAAGTATATCGGTTTTGAGTTTTTAGTAGTAAAAAAATTAGTTTTGGATAGATTTGTCTTATGTGTATCGGTTTGAGATTTTTTGTGATATCAACCTTGTATATAAATGGATGAAGGTTTGTTTATTCCAAAAAGAAGAGTTTTTTTTTTTGTTTTCAGACCGAGAAAAGAGTTTGTGAGCTTCTAGATTAACCTTGTGGAATTGAAGGCAAACATTATGGCTTCTTTCTTCAATGCATGCACGACTTTTCAGAAGTCCAGATCATTTACTTGTGCTTAGTTTATGAATATTTCAAGTTTTGGTCAAGAGGGTAACCCAAAGAAAGTTTTCTATTGAAGAAGACAGAGAGATTCATTTTTGAATTATTACTTTTAAGGATAATATTACGAAAAATCCTAAATTGGTACATCTGTAATAAATTTGAATACCAAAAATCCCAAACTGAAACATCTGTAATGAATTTACCCCAAACTAATTTTTTGACCATAAAAAACCCTAAACTAGTATAATTGTGACAAATATATCATATGTTAGTTTCCATCATATTGGATTAATACAATGAAAAATCACAAACTAGTACACATGTGACAAACGGAGAGTAAAACTCTAAACTTATATACCTGTCAATTACCACGTGTTTTCGATAAAAAAAAAATGTCACATGTCATCCAATGCAGCAATTTAACAGCAAAATTTAACGGAGGGTAAATTTATCACGTGTATACAAATTTGGTGTTTTTGATAGTCAAAAAATTAATTTTGGGTCCTTACCCAAAAAAAAAAAATTTTTGGGTAAATTTCTTCACATGTGTATCAGGATTTGGGTTTTTCGTGATATTGATCCTTACTTTTACAACTATTAATGGTGGGTCCATCGATATAATTCGGGATAAACGAAACGGGTAGCTCCTCTCTCTCTCTCTCTCTCTCTACCCTTGACACAGGAGCAACATTGGCCACCTCCTGACATGGAAGCTGAAGCTGAGATCCATGAAGAAGCCAAAGAGATGGGCTCACGGACGCCTAAGCAAACAGTGGAGGCAAGAGTACCAAGACCTCCACACAATTACGTGGCCATTGTGAAAGATTCTGACGTGCCCATTGAAACTTCGTCTCTCGACATGCTCTGCGATCAGCTCTACGACGGAGTGGTTTTGCAACAGGGGAAGAGAGTGAGCCTCTTTCTCTTTCTCTCTCTCTCTCTCTCTCTCAAACACATGATTTTTCTGACCTTCGTTCTAAATTGAAAAAGAAAAGAGCATTTTATATATGGACTTTGATATATGCTGTAATTGTAGAAATGAATACGAAATTTCAATCCTTTCAGAAGTACTGGGTCGACAGGCATCTGAACAAGAATTGCTTCATGGTGTTTGCGAGGGAGCTTGCAATTACATGGGGCGACTCCGACCAGTACTGGGGATGGACGGCCGTCAAAGAATCCGGGTAAGAAGTATCAATATTCTAAAAAAAAAGAAAAGAACAAAGAAAATGAGATCATCATTTCTCTTGGAAAAAATCTGCTAAAAAAGATGAAAGAAAACATTTGATTTCCTCGTTATCAAATTGTCTTTATCTTGGACAAAAAAAGCGAATTCAGCTCTTGTGCTCGTTCGGGTCGTTGGCTGCAATGACTTGTAGTTTGTTTTTAGCCCCTCGCTGCTTCGTTTGAATAATTTATGTTCATCTGTACACCAACCTGTGCAAAACATGAAGTACACAAGCTCTAATCGAAAAGTATGGATGTTTCAGTTCTGGTACTTGGTCAATGCACTTGTAAAAGAAAATTCACAGACGTGAAGTTAACTATTTATGACAGATTGTTTATCATATAAAAGCTATTACGATTTTCGCCTTTTAACCGGTGATGGAGTATTTTGAGAGGGTTACCAATCTTCTATCCTTTTAGTTAACATGTGAAGTTAAAGTATTTATGACTATTGGTTCAAATTTTTGGTTTGGACATTCTAATGTAGTATCGGAGCCCCATTCTAAGTTCTTCATATTCCATTTAATAGTCCATTTTCCGCTTGGATCTCATTCCTTGCTATTTTATTCCACTCACAACGCAATTGTCCCTTTGTTCCCGCAAGCACTTCTTATGTAAATATGATCTGCACTAGGAAAATCTATTGAAGCAACTCATGTGTAGCTATTTTTTCTTTTCTTTCATTTCATCCTCTAATTTGATGGGGGAATGTAACACATTAGCGATTCTTCTTCCGCAAAAGTCCAACCCTTACATTGAACTTTAATTTTCACAGTAATGTGGATGTTGAGGTAGCTGAACTGAGAAGTGTGTGCTTGCTGGAAATCAGTGGGAAGTTCCGAACGATCATGCTCTCTCCAAAGACCTTGTATGAAGTCTCGTTGGTGGCATCAATGACTGAGTCAAGTCAGGGTTGGGGCGTTCCCGTGAACATCAACCTTACTCTCCCGGATGCGTCGAAACTGGAAAGCATGGAGAGTTTGCAGGATATGCCCCGACGGAAGTGGAAAAACATTTTGATGGGGAATTCATGACTTCGTCCGAAAATATCGGAGAAATCACATTTCGTATATCCGAATGCAGTGCTAATTGGAAACAGGGGCTAGTCGTCAAGGGTGTTGCTTTTCGACCCAAAAACTGAACTTGGTAGGTGAGGCTTTGGCTATTCGTTTCTTATGTTCAAAAGGGAAAAAGCAGCCTTGATTAGCGTATTGTTGTCACGACTCGCGTATGGTTGCGGGTACCAATAGGTATGTGTACATTCTTGTTACTTGCTCACATCGTGAGGCATGTTATTTCTTGTTTTCTTGAATTTATATTGTTATCTAAAGAATGATAGCTTGCAACTTTGGTTTATTCAACTCTTAAGTGACTGGATGAGTGGTTAATCACTTGATTTGGATCTAGTAGATCATGTGTTCAAATCACGGTTTCATCCATTCATAATAACCTCGAGCCATGCCCAGCCCTTTATGGGTGAAGCCTTAGCTGATACACGTGAATGATCGATTTGTGCGTATCAATAAGGATAAGTTGAGTTGCAAGGCTTGGATACCCATGTTAATTAGGAAAAAAAAAAACCTTTGATTTATGTGGAAAGACGAATTCTTTCACTCCCTATCAATCTTACTTTCTGAGTTTCAAGAGGAAGCTCTCAAAGCCAACGGGACGGACGGAAAGTTGGTTCAAAGGGATATAGATTCTTCGTTAGGCTTATTAATTATATTCTTATCTACACGCCCCATACTTGATTAAGATACGTGTAGTCATCTTGTTGAGACTATATACTATGGGCTTGTTTGGTTCAACTTTGAAAATGCTACTTGGAAGAATGCAAATACCCTTGGGTGAAAGCCCATTGGGGAAATGCAAATGGTGTTTGGTAAAAATATTTTGTAAAGTTACTTTGACCAAAATATAGTGTTTGGTGAATTTTTTTTGCAAATAAACTTCGAGAATTATCTTATTTATTAAAAAAAAAAACTAACCTACCCATCTAAGATAAATTACCCTTGAGGGTCACACGACCAACGGTCCCCTTCCCCAAAGAAAATTGCCCCATAAGAGTTGAACCATAACAAGAAGATGAATAGCTTCAAACCAAAAAAAAAAAAAAAAAAGACATGAACAAAGAGCATTCGTGGATTGACAAACTGCCAGGTCTCTTTTTGAATGTTAGCATTGGCCAAATGCTAGGCTAAATGCTGAACCAAACATCCCAGCATTTTGGGAAGGGGCTTTCGAGGCTCAAAGGCCCTTCTCGAAGCTGAACCAAACACCCCCATACTGTCCTTTTTTCAATGACCCCCACCTTCCAAGTTCACTTAATCTAAGATAAATTACCCTTGAGTACCAACGCCCCCTTCAAAGAAAAATTTTAAGAGTTGAACTATAACAATTATCATTGACAAACTGCTAGTCTTTTAGTATAAAGTAAAAAAAAAAAAAAATCTCCTTGAGCTTGTAAAAAGAGGAAGGCTTAATACCACGAAAAATTCAAAACTAGTATACTAGTGACAATTTTACCTCAAATTAAATTTTTAACTATAAAAAATCCCAAACTAGTACATTTGTGATAAATTTATCCCAAACTAATTTTTAACCAAAAAAACTCCAAACTAGTACACATGTGACAAATTTACCCTCTATTATCTACCGTCAAATTTTACTGTTAATTTGTTGATGTGGATGGCACATTGTGACGTGGTATGGTGATGTGGCAAATTAACATGAAAATCTATAGGGTAAATATCACGAAAAACCCCAAACAAGTCCGCTAACGAAGGGTTTATCACAGGATTGTCATTTTGGGATTTTTGATGGTTAAAAAATTAATTTAGGGTAAATTTGTCATATATGTACTAGTTTGGAATTTTTTGTGGTGAAAAATTAGTTTGGGGTAAATTTATCACCGATGTATCAGTTTGAGATTTTTCGTGATCAAAAAATTAATTTGGGATAATATAAGATTTTTCATGGTATTAACTCAAGAAAGAAATATTAAAGTATAACCTTTAGCAGCAATGTACCTGATTTCAACTCCTGTCCGCTCCCGAATAAAGCAACTTACTTTTGTGTGAGAGACCATAACTTTCTCGAGCTTGAAACGAAGATTTTCAGTGCCATCCTTGTCTAGGCATCCCAAAAGCAGCATTTGGATTCTAAGACGTGGGCCTCATGACATCAAATTCTCTCTTTCTCATTCTTAAAGAAGCTTTGAGACCGTCCCTAAAAGCAAAGCCAGACTCGGATGGCCAAGTCATTTGTATGTCCGATTTGAACGCCCTGAGCGCTTTAATAATTTGGTCCATTTGAATTTCGAATTTCGGTTTTATTACCAACCAGGTTCACGGGGAGCCTATGAGGTACATTAGTGTACTGTGCTCTCACTTTTTTCTACAATTTTCACACTTGGTTACGACGATTTTTCATAATGTTGTAAATCGATTTCGCCGTGTATTGCTTCGTTTTTGTAGTTGATTATGATGTCATGTTGTAATATTGTACAATAGATATGAGAAATCATGGAAGTGCTTCACGTTGTCGTGTTGCAATCTTGTTTTGTTTTTTTTGTAGTTCCCTCTTTTCTTTCTTTAAAGAGGATATAAAAACTTCAACGTTACCTTAAGTCATTGGGACGTTTCTGACGTTCGTGGAGTTTAAAATGCGATGCACAGTTTCATGTAAGTGTATCACTGACAGGGTTGGTAAATGTTGAATCCACTGGGAACGGACAAGTGACGAATAACTTAAACCAGTCACCCTTTAGTAACTTACTAACAAGTTTTGACAAGTATCAATATTTTATTTATACTTAAAAAATTACCAACTATTTTAACAATATACCGGCAATTATTTTAGGGAAAGTTTCAAAAATGGGCCCGAAGTTGAATCATTTTCTCAAATAAGAGTTTGAAGTAGATATTGTCTCAAATAAAAGCTTGAAGTGGCCAAATCGTCTCAAATAAAGGCTTTAAGTGGCTAAATTGTCTTAAATAAGGACTTTTGGCTGGCTAGTGACTATTCCGTCATCGAAGAAGGGTATTTTAGTCAAAAAAATTATAAGTATATTTTTTTGTTTTTTTTTTTCTTTCTTTTCTTTTCTTTTCCTTTTTCTTTTTTCTTTTTTCTTTTTTCTTCTTCCCTCCCAGCCGTCATTGTCCCTGGCCGGTGACCTTCGACAAGGGCTGCCCTCACCGATGTTGAGGGAGGGTCGCCTTGCCTAGGCTAGCCTCGCCCTCGCCAGCCCAGGTGAGGGCAGCCCTCGCTTGCCCAGGCGAGGATAGCCTCTGCCAGCCCTAGTGATGTCCGGTGGATGGAAGAGAGGAAAAAAAAAAAAAAGGAAAAGGAAAAGGAAAAGGGAAAAAAAAACATAAAAAGGAAAAAAAGAAAAAAAAAAAAAGAAAAAAATTCAAAAAAGTAAAAGGCGAAAATACCTTTTGGCCGGTGAGGTTAGGTCCTTATTTAAAACTGATATGGCCTCTTCAGGTCCTTATTTGAGATAAGATTCACTTCAAACCCTTATTTGAGACAAAATCCACTTTAGGTCCTTATTTGATAAAATGACTTCATTTCGGCTACTTTTTGCAATTTTCCCATTAGTTTATGGCTTGCCAATGCTGTGAAAGTTACTAGCTTTTATTAGGAATTACCAACTTTAATTTGTTCAATGCACCAACATTCATCATATTAAGATGCCAACAAATTTTAATAATTGAGCAACATTTTATCTTGCTTGGTTTTGAAAAATAACCACATTTAATAATACTTGCAAGATTACCAACAATTTAAATAATGTACAAACATTTATTTTGTGAGTTTACCTATGCTTTTGAAGTTACTAAGTTTTATTTGAATTACATACCTTAATTTGATTGATGTACCAACATTCATCACATTAAAATACTAACTAATTTTAGTTAATTAACAACTTTTTTTATCTTGCTTGATTTAGAAAAGTACCTAGATTTTTTATACTCTAAAGATTACCAACTACTTTATCAATCTACCAACATTTATTCTTGTGTCTTAATGTTTCGCCAGAAAAGCATAATATCTTTTAGTATATGATTGATCAAATTGAATTGATAAAAGTTATGAAAGGAAACTCTATTGATTTTGGACAAGAAAGGAAATGGCTGGAAATTAAAGAATTGTAATGCAACTACTAGAAATTTAAAGTTCCATAAAAATAATTTGCAAGTAAGTAAAGTATAAAGATAAATCTACAAGAACATATGATAGATATTCTATGAATGATTATACGGCTTTTATAAAGAGTACAATGTAGGTATTTATGACCCACCATCGGCAATTACTTACAAGTAGTTATTGAATTTGAATCTACAAATTCATAGACATATTTACAGTTAAAATGTTACAAACACAATCTTCTACACTCGTGTTGATCCATCTTTGTCTTCATGCTCCAACACCTAGCAAAATCTATAATAGGTGGCTATCAACCTCATTGATTGATGAAGGCCTTTGTTAATAACCTTTGTGATGTTTTCTTGTTGATAATTTTATTGGTGAGTTATCCATTCCTTTCAAGTTGTTGACTATTTTGTCCATTGATGACTTCAATTTTGACCAAACTCTACTTTCATCAACTAGTCTTGCAAGTTGTCTATAATGATCATTAATCATTTTTTGGTGTCAACACTTATGAATGCCTTGGAAGTTACTAATTTTTATCAATCTTATTTTCATTTAAATACATCATGTTAAAATACCAACTGATTTTAGTCATTGGTCAGCTTTTTATGTTCCTTGGTTCTGAAAAAGTGTCAACATTCTCTACTTCAAAGATTGCTAACTACTTTAATAATCTTGCAACATTTATTTTTGTGACTTACTAATCCTTGAAAATTGTTATAAAAAATTACCAACTTTAATTTGATTAGTGTACCAACAATTGTCAAATTATGATACCATCTTATTTTAGTAAGTTAGTAACTTTTTATCCTGTGTGGGGTATAAAAATTACCAACATTTATTTATACTTTCAAGACTACCATTTACCTTAATAATCTACCAACATTTATTCTTATGGCTTACCAACACCTTTGAAATTACTAACTTGTATTTGAAATTAGCAACCTTAATTTGGTGCATGAATCTACATTCATCACATTAAGATACCAACTAATTTTGATCATTTAACAACTTTTTATCTTGCCTCATATAGAAAAGTGTGCACACATTTTTATATTTTAAAAATAACCAATAATTTTAATAAATCTACAACATTTTTGTAGCTTGCCAACACATTTGAATTTTCTAACTTATATTCAAAATGACCAACCTTAATTTATTGAAATACCAACATTCGTTACATTAATATACCAAATAGTTTTAGTCGATTACCAACATATTATTTTTCTGGTTTTGAAAATCTAACCGATGTACCAACATTCGTCACATTTGGATATCAACTAATTTTGTTCAATTTACCAACTTTTTATGTTGCTTGATTTACAAAAGTTCCAACCTTTCTTTACACTTTCCAGATAGTCAACTACTTTATTAATCTACCAACATTTTTTCTTTGTGACTTGCCAATGAGTTTAAAGCTATTAACTTATATATGAATTTATCAATCTTAAATTGATTGAAGTGCCGATGTTCTTTACATTACCAACTAATGTTAGTCACTTGCCAACTCTTTTTTTTTTTTTTGATAACCCAGGGAACCTCCGTACGGCCGACAGCCGGGAAGTAAACTTATCCTTCTTGATTTTCAAAAATACCAACATTTCCATATAATTTAGATATTACCAACTATTGTAATATTTTACGAACATTATTATTCATGGTTTACTAACATCTTGAAAATTACTAACTTTTATAAGAAATTACCACCTTAATTTGACTGATGTACTGATAATGTCACATTAATATATCAACTAATTGTAGTGACTTACCAACTTTTTATCTTAGTTCAATTTGAAAAGTATCAACATTAATAATTTCTTTATACTTTTAGGATTACCATATTTTTTCATAATATATCGATATTTACTTTTATGGCTTACCAACATGTCTGAAGTCACTAACTTTTATTAAAAATTATCAACCTTAATTTGATCGATGTACCAACATTCGTCACATTAACATATCAACTTACCTTGGTTACTTAACAACTTTTTATTTTGCTAGGTTTTGAAAAGCACAAATAATTTCTTTATACTTTCAAGATGACCAACTATTTTAATAATCTACCAACATTTATTTGTGTAGGTTACCAACACTTTTATTTGAACTTGCCAACCTTAATTTGACTGACGTATCTTCATTTGTCCCATTATTTTTTAATATAATGAATCCTTCAGTCAAATTAAGACTGGTAATTTGCGAATAAAAATAACTTCGAAGGCGTTGGTAGAACCAATAATATATGTTCGTAGATTATTAAAGTAATAAGTAATCTTTGAAGTATTAGGAAATGATGGTACTTTTCAAAAACTAACAAGATAAAAAGTTGGTTAGTGACTAAATGAGTTAGTATATTAAAGTGATGAATGTTGGTATGTCAGCAAAATTAAAATTTGTGATTCGAATACAAGTTAGTCACTTCAAACCATGAGAATAAATGGTGATAATTTTTTTTAAAAAAATAGTTGGTAATCTTGGAAGTATAAGATGTTGGTACTTTTCAAAATCTAGCAAGATAACAAATCGGTAAGTGGCTAGATGAGTTGGTATATTAAATCAGCTTTAATTACATGTGGAGCAAAAATTATGTTCTATTAAGTTTTGGCTCATGCGGATTGAAAGTCTAATACATATAAATTCTTCTTTAAATGTGCATAATTGATTAATTTTAAAACGTCACGCCATGATAACTAGGTGGTTGCGGCTTTCCTTGAACTTAAATGGTTATATTGGTATTGGTTTCATTAGTATGCCATTGGAATCAAGTTTCCCATGGCCATTATTTACCGCATCACCATTACTTTTCTAAATGAAGGTTTCGGAATTATTAACGCAAGCACTTTGCTGGGTATTAAAGTGGTTTTATTCTTTACCCTACTGGCAATATGTGTTCTTCACAGAGCTAAAATGCAGAGCCCCAAGTCCTTAAGATCACACGACCATTTTCTTTCACAAAGAATGGAAATTGTTCACTAGAGGACCAACAAGCCAATAGGTTGTCCATGTCTTGTAGTTCATTTGTACAAGTACTTTGGTACAGTTTTTTTGGGAAATTAGTGGAGAATATAGAGAAGTCCAGCGCATCCTTTGCAAATGGAATTGAACTGTGCTGAAATTCCTCTTCCTTGGTGCATATGGAAGAAGAAATGCCATGGGATTATTTGCAAGCACATTGGGCCACCAGAGACAATTCCATCAGGTTCTAGAAGAATATAAGCGTAATTAACCAGAGCCAATGGATTTCTCTAAAGACCCTTGGGACTTTAGACAAAAATTTGAAGAATCTTATCTAGACAACAAGTGTCACGTGAATAGTGACTCAGACGAGTATTCTAATCAGACGTGCACCGTAATCTGGGCATTTACCATGAACTCATCAAGAAGTGAAGGAATCTTGCCAGATTGTCAATATGCGTGCTTTATAATTTTTCAATAATATGTCGGAATCTTCCTACCCTATTGTGTTGGTGTTACTTTATAATTGTCTGTGCTGTATATGGGATACATTCCCAGGATGTATTATTGAAAAACAGTCATAAGTGTTGGCTTCCTTATGTAATTCCTGTAATGCCCTTACCTTCAGTTACAAAAGGCAAGGAAGTGTTTTGATAAAATAATAGTGAACTTTCCCTAAAAATCTTCCCACTCTTGAATTTCGGAGGGGAATTCAAACAAGCTATCGGTATCATGGTTCAAGATATTTTCAAGAATTTGGAATATAATATAATCTGATTTGAAACTTGAAGATTCTAAAACTCCTTGGCGCAACATGATTACTTTTGGTCTAGCGAATTCCAAAGGAGCTTAGAATTGATGAACTCAAATTGGCTCAAATTTGGATGGGCGCTTGGAAACGAGCAGTGATCAATACTCACTACTTTAGTACTTGATTGATGACGTTTTTTAGTGATTTGGAGTCGTTTAGATAAACTTTTAGGCCTTTTTCTATTTTTGGACGAATTTTTAATAATTAAGGTTATTTTTGTAATTTTAATCCTAGTAGGATTAGAATTAGGGTTTGCACCCTATATAAGGTTACTTATAGATTTCTAAGAAGAGGCAGAATTTTATTTAGCAAAGTTTTCTTCTTGAGTTCTCTTGAGGACTAGATCTTATCAAAGCTCCCTTGTGGCGATCAAATTTAACTTATCGAGCAAGATCGCGAATTCTCTTGTTCGTGGCGTTATAGTGTGGATTGGTTGACACAGGTTCGTCAACAGGTCGCGTTCATACCGAGATTACCAATCACAGGTTCGATTGGAGGTCGAGGTTAGCAATTCATAATTTATAGATCTTCGTAAAACGATCATCTTCCGTGCAGATTCATATCACACTCTCTTATCATGTTCTTGTAAACTTTTAGAATCTATAGGTCTAATATTACTTGAAGGATAGGAATAAATCTTTGATAAAAAAGTAAACTAATACTGTGAACTTTGAGTCCTTAATGATCATTTCGATGAAGTTTGAAGACTAAAAGGCAGTCCTATTTTGATGGTTGAGGGAAGGGCCTATGTATTGGGTGGGATAACGTATCTATCTTGAATCTGCTTCTGCTTGGTCACTTTAGCCACCATTAACTCCTGCTGTTATCTATGCTATTTCTTGCTCTACTTGAATTCGTTATTATATGTTATTTGGAGAAATGGTACATAGCGAATAGCATGAAACTTTGATGAAATTTCGTTTAATCATGTTATGCTATATATCTACTAGTATCGAGGCACACATTAGAACGTTGAGTGATTATACTTGAAGGGACAAGAAAGAACCAATCTAGGAGAAATTCAATGGTTACTTATGGGTGTAGTCGATAGCCATAAGATATTCGTGAATTTGATGGTCACTTAACAAATTGGCTTCATTAGGTGGTCTGATTTTTAAACTTTTTTGTGGAAGGGTAATTATGAAATGTGTAAGAAATAATACAAACACCACATATCCAATGGGGAAATTATCCAAAAAGTTTTAAACCTATTGCATTTTTGCCAATTTAGTAGTAAACCTTTTGCATTTATGTCAATTCAATCCATTTGGCCAATTTTGACTGGTAGATGCTGACGTGAATGATAGCTGGCACTAACCGTCCAACCAACGCTGCTGATGTAGCAAGTTTTTAATATTTTTATATTTATTTTCGAATTTTTTTTATTAATTCTTTTTTTTTTGAATGTTTTTTAGCCCTTCTTCCCTAGCTAGTCCGGTGACCATCTAGAGGCGAGGGTAGGTGAGGTCTACCTCGCCGGCCTTAGGCGAAGATCACCCCCGCCGACCACTAGCGAGGGCGAGCCTCGCTCGCCCCTAGTGGGGCAAGGCTAGCCATGGCGAGGTCGACCTCGCTGTCACCGGTGAGGGAGAAACCAATGATGGTGAGGTTAGCTTCACCTTGGCTGGGTGAGGCTAGTGAGGGAAGAAAGGCAGAAAAAAAAAAGAAAAAAAGGAAAAAATTTAAAAAAATTCAAAAAAAATATTAAAAAAAATTGAAAATTGCAACGCTAGCGTTGGCCAGCTAAAATTGGCCAAATGGACTAAATTCGTACAAATGAAAAATGTTTATGACTGAATTGACAAAATTAAAATATTTAGGACTGAATTAGCAAAAAAGTAATAGATTTAGGACTTTTTGGATAATTTTCCCTTCAATCATAGGATTAAACATGTTACCATACTTGATTTTTTATGTAGCTATTTTCTTAAGATGAGATTTAAATAGAGTACAACGACAAAATAAGATTTCTTTATTTTTTCTATAAGAGAAATGTTTGGTTGGATCAGACATCCTACAGCTTCAATGTTACGTTGGAACGATAAGATCTAACATGCAAATAATGGAGTGACCAGAATGAAATGATATATAGCTGTTGCGACCTCCCAAAGTACACACGACGATGAGGTCGGGGACATTTTGAGGCCATGAGAGAAATATCTTCAACTTCTTTGATTTACAAGTCAAGAAACCTAAGATGAGAGTCACATGGATGACCACGTCATTTAGCAAAACTTTCTTAGTACTCGTTGCATCACTCGTTATCATAACTGCTCATTATCGTAACTCCTTTTTTTATCACGATCAGAAGATCATAACTATTGTTTAATAAGCTAATAAATGAAAACTTATGATGGCAAATTTCAATTCAACGGTATGAGAGGTGACAAGAAAGAAAACTAATTCAACGGTAAGAAAACTTATTCAAGCTGCTGGAGGGAAAACAAGCCCAATGGTCGACGCCCTTACCCTTGAGTCTTCAGCAATTTCTAAACATCCTAGACCTCAAAGATCCATTTTGTGCAGCCCAGAATCGCTCACAAACAGATGATCCAACCAATACACACATGCTTGACGAAAGATTATGGAGGATGGAAGCATTTGGGTTCTGTATGTTCCAGTGGATTCATCTTATGCCAGGATAAACATTCGAAAAGTCGGTTCTCTGATTCCATTTATTATACCATGGGGTGATGAAAATATACTTAACTACGGCACAATGAACGGGATCCTTTCGGTGCTCTAGCTTGTCCAAGGCAGCGCTGTATCTTAATCGGGGTTTACAATGGTGAGCCCGATTAGCCAATGCTAGAAGAGGGAGTAATTATTATAGCCTGCAGCCAGAAGTGAGGAAATTTGTGAAGATTCAGACCGAATAACAGCCGATGATGGACCTGTTGC